>CM051039.1:26575500-27020500 GCA_027627225.1 Congeria kusceri | reverse complement strand
TTGTGGGGTCGCCCTTGTTTTTGTATATTGGATTAATGATTCCAATTGACCACGCTTCCGGTATAATTCCTGTATCAAGGACAACATTAAATAATTTAACATACACTTGTTTCATGAGACTAAATGACGATTTAATTTGTTCATTTAATATTTTATCCATTCCACATGCTTTATAATTTTTCAAAGAATTTATTGCCTTTTGGATCTCATTTTCTGTAATAGGAGCATTGATTTCATCATTATTACTGTCATTTTGGTATACGGGATCAGGACCAGCGTTTTCTTCTACATTTACTGATTTAAAAAATTCAAACAGTTCAGGTAATTCAGCTTCCACATTGTTTGATTTCTTGCCGTTAATTATTTTCCAGTATGCCATTGGCTCTGCGTCTTTTAAAGATCTAAGCTTAGTTATATTGCTGTTGGTGTACCTGGAATCATATTTATTAAGTGTATGTTTATACTCTTTACTTACTCTCCTAAGATTTGCCTTATTCGTTTCGTTTTTATTTGTTTTGTATAAATATTTCGCTTTATGAAAACATTTACGTGCACGTTTGCACTCGGGGCCAAACCATTTGGAAAATTCTGATCGAGGGAGTTTGTTTGAGACACATTTTAACCCGAACGTGTCCTCGGCAGTGCTTAAGAATAAATGCGAGATATACGACACTATATCATTTATACTGTTGGCTTATATCATTATTGCTTATAATCTGCTCTAACCTTTCATTTATTTCATTAATTGTATTTCTGCATAAGTTTTCATTGAATGCATGACTTTTCTTGGGGTCCCAAAGTTTAATTTCTGGGACATTTTCTTTGGGTACTTCGACATGTGGTTTATTGTTAGCAGTTAAGCTTAGTGTTATAGGATTATGTGCGTCCGAGTAGAGCGAGTTAAATTCCAACACGTTAAGAGTGTTCACGTAATTAAACAAACTCGAATCGCATATGAAATAATCCACCGTACTCGATCCCTTACACGTTGTTTCCCCCGATGTATCTCCGTTCACTCGACCGTTTAACATATAGAGATTGTTGTACTGCAGAAATTCGATAAACCGATATCCATAGTTATTTGTACTTCGATCCAAACTGTTTCGATTACGATACACGTTTTTACACTTATCAAATGCCGACATTTCTTTTTGGTATTCATCGAAAATATCCGTTAAATGGTTTAGGTTTAAAAAATCTCGATCGGCAGCAATATAATCCGAAATAAGTTTAACTCTCGAATTAAAATCCCCAAAAAGAAAGAAGTGGGTGTACTTTTGTGTTAAAGTATTGAAATCTAACTGTAAACTTAAGAACGGATCTTCATGTGCATATCCTGATTGTTCGGGAGGTATGTAAACTATGCCACACAACAGGTCAGCTTCAGTGCGTACTAGCAATTTTGATATACTAAACCACAGAATTAAATTACAATCGGTATCAATGGTAGTCATATGTTTAGATAAATGCTTTTTGACAGCTAGACCGATACCGCCCGATTTTTTATTAGACATACCCTTTCTATTTTTAAAAAATACATCGTAATCAGGTATATCAACGTGATCTGTATCATCCGTTTTAGTTTCTTGGAATCCAATTATATCATACAAATGTATGAGTTCTGAAAATTCTGGGCATTTTAGCTAAGATCGGATGCCGCAGACATTAATTGATAATAATTTAATTTCATTTATTGTATTACTGTTAAGTTTTGAAGCTCGTGCGACACCTGCCAGGTTAGTACTTTCTCCTTCGATTGTGCCACGATTATGGCAGTGGGATTTAGTAAATGTTTGTTTAATATTTTGGCCGTTTTCTTCGACTAAATTTTGCAAAAGTGGGTTTCGTTCATTCATGTCGTATTTCGGTCCCATCGGGGTTGCACGATTCTGTGTGTTAGTAGGAGTGGTGGTAGTTAGTAAAGTAGCAGGTGTATTATAAGTATTGTGCATGTGTTTTAAATGTTGTACATATAAGCGAGTGTAGTATATGCTTCGATAGTAGTTGCATACTGTGTTAATCAATGCAATAAATGTACGCAAGATACTGTCACAGTACATTTCATGTGTTAGCCAGCAGCGGGCACTATTATTGTAACTATCGCACTGTTCACGAGGAACACAGTTTTGCAAGTAATCATTGTCCGGGATTTGCGTGGAGGTCGACTCTCCTTGTCTGTCCTAGTTGCCACTCAGAGGTTCGGCTGCAGTCAAATGTTGCACAGTCATCGGGTTGTCCGGCTGAGTGTCAGGAGGTGGGATTGACACCGGAAGCTGTGGAGCTGGCGTCGGTTCGCGGGTGTCACGTTTCGCCGAGTCTCTGGGATCGACGCGCTTAGGGGCCAGTTCGTAATCGAGCGGCGAACGTGCTTTGCGTTTTTGGGTGTTACCAGGGTCGTCTAACGTGGCCAGCGACGTAAAGCGATTTGGAGTTTCGAACCCAACACCATTTCGTGTTTTGTTAATTTGTGACTGTGTGGAGCGGCTTGTATAACTAGGAGGTTCGGTCGGTCTCTGTCTGTAAGGTGCAACGGATACATTCCATTTTGAATTAGGGCAATACGATTTGCGCATGCGCCAACATCTGGGAAACACTTAAGCACAGGCTGTGCTGGGTGTATTATTGATTTAGAACAAAGGCCAAACGTATTTAAAACGAGGTGCATTGAATGTTTGCGTTTTTAGAAAGAAATACTAAGTACGTTTACAACAAACCATGTTTACATATGAAATTGATATGAAATTGATATGAAGTATGGACATTGTGTATGTAGCGGATGAAAAATATTATGTATCATATTTGCTATTTGGGACAAGAATTTAAGGAAATGTGTTGTTCTTTTGTTTTTTTAACACAAACCACGTTGTCACAACTTTACACTCACCAATGTTATCATTTTAACAGGTTTTGCGCCTTTAGTACCGCGCAAACCATACACATTTGCATTTACAAAATCGCATAGGCAGAACTAACTACTTTCGACTCGTTTAGCATTCAGTCGTGAGGCTAAACTGGCATGTGCTTTAAAAAAACGACTTTATAAGAGGATAAAGTTCTGTCAATGATTTAAATTATGTATGCTGTCATAAGCTGTTTCATGCAAAGTGAGTGAAATTATTAATACTACACGAACAAATATTGTTCCTATAGTCATATTAAATATTAAAAAGCGACAGTTGTAACAGTTACCTGTCCGTGAATATAAATGAGAAATAAAAGTACACCATTCCTATCAATGTTGTTTTCATAAAAACTACAGACAGTAATTAAAGGAAACCTTATGGGTGGTGTCGATTACAGAAGTAAATGAGCTTCTCAATAACAAACATACACTACTAGGTTAGTGTTGAATACCGGTTCATATTAGTTTATTTAGCGAGGCTTAGAAATCCTAAACCACGAGCCTTCAACTCTTACCTGGTATTATATTTATCCCATCATTTTCTGTCTTTGTTGTGAAAATAAACGAAAGAAAATTACTGAATAACACGACAAAAACATAAAATGACGTCACGAAAATAAACAAAATGACGGCATTATAATGCGCGTGTTTGCTGTATTCAAAAGGTAAAATACAGCTAAGGTTATCCCACGGGGTGTTATTTCATTAATGCAGGCATCACGCCTGCATTAATGGGATAAATGGGATGGGATAAATAATACTTGGACAACATAGATGATAATTAAAATAGTTTATATACAGTAAATGCATCACACTGACTTTACCTTTAAGATGACTTTAATCATCAAGTGTTTGTGTTTTATTTACTCGCCGTTCCTTAACTTGATGAACACCAGAAGATATTACTCCTCATTATATAAAAGTCCATATCAACCTTTTCTAAGCTAAGTTAACGTCCGTCTTTCAACTCACTATTTTCCTAATCATCAAATAAGAAATAAGTCGCTTTGAAATCAATTTGCAGTCCCTTCTATCCCTATTGCTTTAGCCATCAAATAAGTAGCGCGGGAATCCTTTTGCTATCTCTTCTACTCCTTCTTTTTTCTAGCCATCAACAAAGTAGCTTTGGAATCAATGTTTTCCTTTTTACCCCAACATCTTTCTAATCATCAAAAAAGTAGCACTGGAATCCATTTGCAGTCCCTTCTACCCCTATTTGTGTAGTCATCAACTAAGTAGCATTGGAATCATTGTGCATTCCGTTACAACCCTATTTTTCTATTGATCAAATAAGTAGCACTGGAATCCATTTGCAGTCCCTTCTACCCTTATTTGTCAACTCATCAAATAAGTTGCTTTGGAATCAATGTGCACTCCCTTTTACTCCTACATTTCTATTGATCAAATAAGTTGCATGGGAATCAATGTGCATTTCCATCTAGCCCTGCTTTTCTATTCATCAAATAAGTAGCACTGAAAGCCATTTGCAGTTCTTTCTATCAATATTTGTCTAGTCATCAACTAAGAAGCATGGAAACAATGTGCATTCCCTTCTTACCCTATTTTTCTATTGAGTAAATCAGCATTATTTGTGGAACACTAATTTTCGTGGATTTCGTGAATAGACAAAACCACGAATTCAAGTGCCGACGAATAAACGACGCATCTGATACCAACCAGCAAGTCCACTTTTTAAGCTGAATATGAGCATTTACGACATCTATGTAAAAAGAGCATATCGCGTGTGCAATAATGAATCATAGATTAAATATTTACCATATAAGAATATCTGTTAATCCAACTTAATCCATTGTTAAAGAAATCTAACATATTTCAACAAAAAACATAACGCATCAAACCATACGCACATTTTTAGTGTCTGGGTAAATGCGTTGAAGTTTGAAATCACTAGGGACTGCCTAATCCCTTTTGACAGGTCTTGATGTAGACAATAAAAGGTTTCAGCCAGTTTAATTAGCACTATGTTTTACACGAAAATCATGGGATTTGTCTGCATGTGCATAGATTTTATTGCTGGCTGACGGTCTAGCTGGGGCCAAACAAAGCATTTCAATTGACAGTTTAATTGGTACATGATCAACAACTGCCAGTACATCTCTGATTACATCTTTTGGTGACCATGATTACGTAATCTGGGCTTAATGACGGACTTGCTGCCAAACTGTGGATTTCTTTTTTCTTTTGAAATCCACGAAATCAAGTACCAACGAAATTGTCTTAAAGAAACCACGAACTTTCATACCGACGAATTTATATACGTTTACAGTAAGTAGCACTGGAATCCATTGCAGTCCATTCTACCTCTATTTGTCTAGTCATCAAATAAGTTGCATTGGAATAAATGTGCATTCCCTTCTACCCCACTTTTTTATTCATCAAATAAGTAGCACTGGAATCCATTGCAGTCCATTCTAACCATATTGGTCTAGTCATCAAATAAGTAGCATTGGAATCAATGTGAAGTCCTTTCTACCCCTAACTTTTTTTTCCATAAAATAGGTAGTATTGGATTCAATGAAATAAGTAGTATTGGAATAAACTTGCAGCCCGTTTAACCGCTACATTTTTAGCCAAGCAAAACGTATCATTGGATTCAATTTGCAGTCCCTACAACTCTTACTTTTCTAGCCATACAACAAGAAGCATAAGAATCAATTTGAAGCCATTTCCTTCCTACTTTGCTATCCATAAAAAAGTAGCATTGAAATAATTTGCAGTCCCTCATATCTCTCATTATTTAGCCATCAACTTACTAGCAGTAACTACATTAATACTTTTCTAGTAATCTTGCAATCCCTTCAAAAGCACATATCAGTGTTATCACTATTTACTTGTGACCTTTATTTATTAAACAATGAACTAGAGAGTATATTGCCTACTGAACATCCCAATTAAGTGTATAAATATGTTTTGTTTTTTCTTTTGCAAAATCTGCGTGTTGGCATAGCATTTTGTCTGATTTGCAATGCGGTTTTTATAAAACTCCGGTCTCCTCATTTCATCTTCGTCGTTTAACAAAGCACATTATCGAGGAGCTTTGGCAAGTACCACATATTTTATTCAGTAGTTGGTATTTACATTGTTATTGCACTATGGTTTATGTACACAGTAAAACCTTGCGTTCAGTATGCAGACTTGAGTTTGTCTTCAAGATACACGGACATATTTATATATATCGCACACGGCGATCATTTAATGGCCTCCTGGTCGCTGTTAATTTGGTAATCAGATTTTAAGACGAATGTAGGTCTTCCCGATGGCTGAATTCGGGTACAACTTAACTTAAAATTAATTGAAACCGTTGAACAATGTTATCGCTGTCACATGCTTCTACCATCACGCGCATTTTTAATATGTAATGTTCAATTCGTACACGGCTTACATCGTACGATTGTTCTTACTGACATAAATATTAAAAAAACGTTTGTTTCATTCGCTGATTCACATGTAGCTGCTTGTTCATGAAAACGATACTTTAATGCACTACATAGCAACTTTGTCTATCATTGACAAATATTCCAGATTTGTAATCTAATCTGAAGAATGGGGCCTTTCATAACTGGTGTACTAGGCACAACCCTACGGGGCAACAGCTTGTCACAAATTTCTGTATCTTAATATGTTCTGATCAGTCGACCAGGTTTCCCAATTTATGAATGAATACGATTAGAATTAGGAATTCCGGAAAATTAATTACCGTGGTCAGGTTGAAACTATAGTCGAAATTAAAATGCACAAGATCGTGATATTCTTTACCTAAACCATGATATAACCGAAAAGAATAAACATTTCTTCGAGAGCAGTCGGTTTAGAATTTTTTTAAAGTATTAAGTTATGCAACAAACAAAAGCACATCTTGAAATTATTTAAAACCGAGTAAACAATTCATTTGCATGTGATGCTTTATATGAATGAGGTTTTATGTTATAATTCAGCAAATCCGTATTTCTTTTTAAATTATTAAGCACACTCGTGTAAGTACGTTCTGTCCCTTCTAAGGCTCTGCAACATGGCAAGAAAGCACAAAGGGAAAATAGTTGTAGGATTTTTAATTTAAATCGTTTTACAGAGTGAGTACCCATTATATAAGTTTATAATAACAAATTACTTCTCTGAGGAATAATTGTGCGTTATTGGAATTTGACCAAAATGTCTATGGTTTCGCTTATAAGCCAATAGTTTCAACGTTTACATGTGTCTGTTTCTGTTTCAGATACCAATTTTTTGTTTCGTTATAACTGGGTTGTCTGCTGACGTACTGCTTAAATTAGCACGCTCTTTGATCGTGATTATGTCGGTTATCTCGATTTAATTAGAGATAATGTATTACATTATTACCTTGAAGATACTACCAGTAACCGTTCTAGATCTAGAAAACTACGATCTACATAATATTTATAAAATAGAACAACAGATAGCTCGATGTGTCTTTATCAATATACGAATAATCACTTATCTGTGCCCTTAATCACAAGGTGAATTTAAGCGACATAATGGTTCGAGCCATTATCAGTGAAACTATTATGGAGGCTTCGTTAAAATATAGATAAAAGATTTATATTATACCCTCTAAAACATTATCAACTAATAAGAAACACACTTCTTGGTACCACTTTGTCCTTACTACGCCATAGCTGGTTAGCATGACCCGCAATATTGCCGTTTCTGTTTGACCTAAATGAACGATTTCGCTAAATGAACGAGTTCGATGTACTAATTTGCAATTAGTTGTTGCATGTATATTTGAGTTGGGCATACATTTAGGACAATAGCATGCTCGTAATCATATGTTAGTAGATCATAAGACAGCATATAATCTTATTACCAACTACGTTCACATGAAAGATGATAAGCTGCGAACGATTAGTGGGGCAATTTTATTGCGATATCCGAAAGCACACAGTGAAGCACACACGAATTTGTAAAAACTAAACGGAGAGACGTAAAGCAATACAAAACTCTAAAATTTATTCTGAAAAGTATTAAAGACAGAAACAATAAATTATGACTAGTTCAAACTACGAGCTCGGTTTTATTGAGCGATGCGATTATCACCCGACCCTACCTTTGGAGATTTATTGTGATCAGAACAAAAAACCGTGCTGTAAAGAATGCTTGACTGAAGGCAAACACCTGTAAGTATTATGAATGTGTTTAAATTATTGCATTTTTACTGATGGCAATTATTTATGAGTGCAAAATCTCTTTAAATCGAAATTACAATGAGAGCACGATAATAAAAATGCAGTTCGACCGTCAGACATATGTGATTTTGTCAAGCAAATTTCGTAATTGCAAGCCAACTGATGTACATTTTTTGTAATTTAAAATTCAATAACACGTTGTTACAGTTGTTTTTTTCTCGAATTTACATGATGAAAAACCAGAACAGTACTTATATTTGAATGATACTTTTGTTTAAATAATATATATTTCTAATTTGTCCTGCTGATCACTTTCATGCTAGTTATTGCTCGAAGCTTCTTGATGCTTATAAACAATGTCAATAGTATGCATACTTTCATTTCATACCAGCTACTTGTCAGTGATGCAAATAAACGTTTGGTTAAGAAACAAGAACATCTATTTTGAAAAGCCCGAAATAAACAGCAGAATACATTTTAACTTAGCTTGTCCGTTGCTTTCAAAATAACATACCTTAAACATTGAAATAACTGTATTTCTGTTATATTTTAGTGGAAAATAAATATAGTGCAAAGACAAAACTAGTAATTTAGATATATTAGTAATTAATATCATATAGGTGTAATTAATTTAAGTAAAGTATATATGATCTGACCGGTTTCACAATTCATCAAGGTAAATTAAAAGCAGACCTGAACTTTACTTTCATTTTAAGCTTGATCAGTGTTTAATATACATAGCTCGGCCTGAAAACGTGAACCATTCGCCGAGACTCGTGATTCAAGATTACTAAGCGTTGCTTAATGAATTCATCTTTATTCAACACTGACCTAGTATTCTCTATGTTTAGATACGTGTAAGCAGAGCAAACCCGGTCGTCGACTTTATAAACACTCGCTCGAAACACGCCACGCATGTTTTGTGCAATTTTATATTTAAGAATATTCCCCTTTATTCAAGCGCTTGCCCTGAGAACATGCATGTCAGCATGGACGAAATGGCACAGCAGTCTACAACGAAACAAAATTGCAAATATTTATCGGTGAGAATACAAGAACAATCGAAGACGATAGCAGACGCCATTGGACACGTGAAATATAAACAGAAAATCCGAGGAGATTTTGTACAGGAAATGAAGGCAATCTCTGCGTATATCAACGCTCATTTTAATGCAATTATTGATGAAACTGAGCAAGAATCTACAGCATTGATGAGTGTAGAAAGCCAATTATCTAAATATTCAAAATATTACAAACAGTTAAATGAAGAAGTGATCAAGATTGCTGAAACAGATGCTAAATCCACTTTCATCGGGCACCTGAAGGAACAAATGGTCTATTACTGGAGTCAGAAGATAGAAGTAACGGGTTTTAAAGGTATGTTTAAAAGCTAAGTATCGACGCAATGGGTCAAACATTGTTTACGTATGTTGATTCAAAAAAGACGAAATATTATGATATACCTACAAAATAAAGCAAAACATGATTAACAATCAGCTTTTGACATTCATAGTCATTTGCATTTGTTCATACATACATAAAAGCAGGGCCATGCTAGCTCAGTTGGTAGAGCGCTGGACTGTCAATCCGGGATTCGTGAGATCGAACCCCAGCTCGGCCACATAACTTGTGTGGGGATTGCTTATGAAATTATGTCTACGGCCATGCTCCCCCTACCTCTGATTCAAGTAGGGCAGTTGTCAGTTACTGGCATAGGTATGTGCACTTAGTACTGGTAAACCGCTTAGATCGGCTAAGCTTGCCCAGGAAAAGTGTAAGTAGGTTAACTGACCGCCGTGATATGACCGAAATACTGTTAAAAACGGCGAAAAATACAAACAAAACAAACAAACATAAAAGCATGCATATATTTTTATACATGCATGCATGCACACTTTATTTTTATCATATTCAGATGATCTCTCTGAGCGTAAATGTTCTGTCTGGAAACTGACATCTGATGCGTTCAAGCCAGTCAAGCCGAAACAAGATAAACCCATTGAAGATGATACTCATCAATCTGGATACTTACCAGGTTCGCATGATGATCAACTACAAGTTCAAATGTTTATGGAGAAACCACGCCAAGTCGAAGGTAAATTACAATTATAAAGAATAATAAATGTGAAGGTCCTTAACGCTAAAGAATTTCGGCTTTTTAGTGTTAATCTCGATTGTGGTTATACCATTATTTTATATTCAACATTTGTAAATCGTCAAATATGTATTGTTTTCATTTGTTCATCACAGGAAAAAATATACAAGCAAAAAATACGTTTCACTTACATGTAATTATCAGTATGTATAAACTTTCGACTTCTTGTATGGAAATTCATACAACATTTAAATGACAGAAACGTTTTGAAAAGTGTGTCTGTTGTAGTCATATGACACCGTTAGGCGATAAGCATATGCTGACTACAATTATAACTGTTGCCAAATCTTGTTGATGGTCGCTGCAAAAAATTTAAAGCTGACAAATTATTATTTTCAAATATAACTATTTTTATATCTGGTGAGCTTACACACATGTATAATAATGACGTGACACGTAACACATTTATGGTCAGAATTGAGTAAAACTACCAATAAAACAGATTTAATCTTGCCGCGGACAAAAAAATCTGAAACATATTTAAATTGTTCATGTTGCTAGAAACTCAAACCTGCTTCCAACCCGTGCAAGTATTCACAAACCTTCAGGAAAAAATTAACTTCAGGTGTACTTTCTTGAAACATAAAACTTCAGTTGTTCGTAAGTGAAGTTAATCAAAGATTCTGTGAGAAAGGAAACGATTTCCGGTCTCAAAAGGGTAAAATACGAAATATTTCAGAAATAGTAACTAGTTAGAACAGTATATGCACGAAATAGCAAATAAATTAATGCATTAATCCTATGAGATCATACTGACCGTTTCGACATCCTTTTATGTCTTTTTTTATTTTTGTAATTTTATGAATTTCTATTTTATGATTTTTCTGAAATTTGTTTTAAGGAGTTGTGTTAATACGGGCCTTTAACTAGTATTAAACCAGTGTAATTATAAAATTTAAAGCCGGTAAAGTGGGGTTTTTACCGGTTTTTGGTGACAATGTTATACAAACATTTTATTGCTTGTGCATGTTTATATAACAACTTAAAAATACAGCTAATTCGAGACTGGGTCAGTTGTAATCTTGCTAAAACTATTTACTTCCATTTTAGCACGTTATATTTTCAGCAAGCAAGCAGATGCTATTTTGTGTCTTTGGGAACGCGATATCCATTCTTGAAGAGCTTGAGTCAAGAATTGAAAACAAACAAAAAAAACAAATTCCTAAATCTGAAATAGCGTTGCCTGACCAATCAAAAAAGAAGAATGCAGATGTAAGTTGTTTATGCATGTATTAATAATATATATACATTGATTATCGTTAATTATATCAAAATGTTATATTATACTTATACATATATGCCTTCGAATGTATGAATATGTTTGTCCCAGTGCATTTTTACTTTTCCGTTCTCGTAGGTTGAAAGCATCGTGCAAGGGCAACTACGAGCGTTTCAAATGCAGAACAAGGCGTGTCCATCTGAGGTCAGTTCCAGTGTCAACAATGAACTGAGAATAAAAGCAATCCTGTGGGTTGCTGTAAGAGAGGAAAATGAGATGACAGATAACAGAATTGACGACTACATATGTGAACTCTATGCGATCCTTGTAAAAAAGCAACCGCACCATGAAGTGAATGCTCAGCCGTGGTAGGCTCATAATCTAATAATATGACACGCTTTATCCATTACGTACCGTACTTTTTTTATTTACTAATTGCATGATATATTATAGTTATAACGTGCATCTGACGTTGTTTCACTAGGCTTCAAGTGGAGGCTGAGACCATGAGACAGACTTTCCCGAAATTTCTCCAAGGAAAACACGAAGCTATGGAGTTGACTAACGAATTCAATAAGGATACCTCTAAAAAAGCAAATAGTCCCAAAACACGTACATCGGGAAACGAAAACGCGATACAAATGGGTATGTAATTGATCAAATTATAAATTATAATACTATAATAATGTATTTATTCATATTTAGTACGCATTTACAGTTACATATTTTTAATTATTGTGTCACATGCTCTTTTTTAGCGAAGCATGAATAAGGATACAATATTTTACTAAAAATAATATATTTGATATAGTTGTTTTACATATTTTTAGTATTGTATGTTAACAACGTTTTTACGGATATTATTACTAGAGCTATCCTGACATTGGCGTATACATTGCTTCTGTCGCTACAGGTACCGACAGAATGAAAAGAATACGACCAGATCTAGAGTTTTTTCTGATGGAAGATAAGAATAAATGTATGTCCTTCATTTCCGACATGACATAAAACATGGTGCTTGTTGGTCAAACATTATCGACACACCTTACTATTGTAACAAAGTACAGACATGTGATTAACTTCCACTGCAGTAGCATCATACTTTCAAATATACATGTATATGTTTTTCTTCAATATATAGAAAGTAATTAGCATGTTGATCTAAAGTTGAAAATATTAAATAATTTATGACATTGCAATCTTAGAAATTACAAATAAAATGTTTGCATTGTTTATATGCTTACTGTATGTGTGATACACAATAGTGCTTTATTTCATTAAATTAAAAGAAATTTGAACTATATCAATTAAACAAAACCGGAATAGCTCAAGGTATGTTTCTTTAAACAGAAACGTTGTAATCAGTGAACCTGTTGTGATTTGATTGAAATCAGGATCGCAATACTGATGACGTTTCAGTTTATATATACATGTACTGTATTTTAATTGAACATTAATTGTATGGTAGCCGAAGATGTATTATAAGTGGTTTAAGAGAGTAAATTACACAGAAAAGAAATAAAATATATTTATTTATAAAATTTGTAGCTTAATTTGAATTGATGAGTGATTTAAGCATTGTTTCAAAATTTTAGAATACTTGTATTTCTTCAGCAGCATATTATCGGCAAACGTATGTACATTTTAAATCTCAATGACCAACAATAGGTCGGTGAAAGCTGATGTGCAGTTTCGAACACTGATCGTAATTGTATTTATGAGGACATTGTACAGTTTGTATTTGTATTGGGATATTTGTTTTACTTGTTATAATTTTCGTGTGTAATAAAGATAATATGCAGCTTAATCGCACAAACAAATGAATGTGTATGTGTGTGTGCGTGTGTTTGTGCCCCTGTGCGTGTTTGTCCATGTGTGTACATTTCATATATGTAAAATCAGAATCGATTGTAATTATAATGTAAAGCATAAAACTGTTATTAATTTATAATATATTATTCCTTTATATATGATATCATTGCTGTTAAACCTATGCGTCCATCAATAAACAGGTGAAAAAATGAATATTAGGTTGTTCGTGTTTGACTTAAAAACAACGTCATTAAATGTTATAGATGCCAAAACTAAAGCATATGGGCACGTATTAAGCAACCCATTCTTAGGCTTAAGATTAAAAAATTGACTCCAGAAGTAATAATTGCGTGTTCACAAATATGCTGGTACCAATGGTGCTTATGTCATTGACAAATCATTCGAAATAAAGAATTATATAATTACAGTTAGTGAATATCAAGTAAGGATGAAATAATGGCCTTTCAAAACAGAACATATTTAAGAACATTATTTATTCTTAAGTCAACGAATGGGTTGGTAAATTATGGGCCCCGAACTAACAGAAACAAATTGTAAAATAAAGAAAATTATGAACGTAATAAGATTTTTCTCCATCGGGGCTCGAATTTATTACATCCGGGATCAAAAGATTTTCGGAAGTGTTCAAATTCGCTGTCCTATATAACATGATAATGAGCGTGTCTTGTTGGAACCAACTACAGCAATTAAAAAAAATTCAATTTACCAATATGTGGATAAATTACTTTAATAAATTAGATAAGGAGCTATCGTGTTGTATATAACTTGTCATATCCTTCCACCTGTAGTAAGTATACATACATACAACCGGTAACTACATGAATTGCCAACCATGTCGAGCAAAGTAATCTAGTGTTCTATCCATTCATTGCACTTGGATCTCACTTGTTTAAAGTTTAAACTACTTAACATAAAATATCTCTTGGGAAGTCTTGTAATGAGTTTGTGAAGCTCAATGAGTGGAAAGATACCCTGGGATGAGATAAGCATGTCAGTTGCAATAACTAAATAAAGCACAAACATAAATATTCAGGTAGAAACGTTGTAATCAATGTCAGATCGGCATTTTCTTGTCGGTGAAATAAATGAAATGACACTCAAATTTTTAAATATAATGATTAATAGACGTGGTAAACTGTATTATTATTTGAAATAGTAAAATAAAGGAAACAAGCGAACATTATTTATTTAACCCACACATAGGTCGAGAGCTCGTGCAATGCTTGAAAGGAAACGACTGTCCGATGTAAGCGTGAAAACTTATTTTTAAACTCAAGACAGAAGATTTAGTTATATATTGTGCATGCTACATGTTATGATTTTGTTATTGATTTAAATAATCTAAAGTGATAAAAGTTGCGGATATATTATATTTGCATGCCTTATAGTAGTTCAACAGACTGAAGAACAAAAAAGTGAAAACTAACACCAATTTCGCCTTTTTTACTTATAATACTTAAAGTTACTGTGAGGAGGGAACAATGAGCAAAGACAGGCATTCGTTTGTGCAATAAATCCCAACTAACTAATACAAATTCAGAAACAGTTTACACTCAATGTTCCACTAGAATGATATTTTGACAGGCTTGTTTTGGTAACGCTGACGTTATTGTTTATTGGTTAAATGCAAATATTTTTCCCAATCAAGAACAAACTGCGATATTATACGATATTACTTCATGATGCATAATACATTCGTAAATGTACAGAATGCTTTTTTCCGCTATCCTGATAAAATAGTGTAATTTAAAATGTCGATTGAGTAATTCTTCTGTTTTATACCCTGATATTTTTAAAACGCATTTAGCATTAAACTCTCTGTCAAACTGTGCGAGCACATCCGACCGAGTACTAAGCGCAACATATTTTCGAATCAGAGTGGTAGGTTTATTCCCGGCGGAGGCATCATATTTTTTTGTAAAATATATATTAATTGTGTTAAATATATATTAATTGTGTAGTCCATATGCTTTAGATTTTACAGTTTATTCATTATATTGCCATTACAAAAAAAACAACAGTAACAACTATGTGAGCAATGAGTCTTTATGGCAGGCATATAATCAGTCGACTGTCCATAGGACTGGTATTTGGAGTATTATAAGTCGTTTTGTTCTATACCAAAATTCACTGAAGTTTACCATAGTTTAACGCTCCTTCCATCCGAGCATCTGTTCAAGAAAATCTGGATAATGCAATAACTCAACAAGTTCAAACGTTAATGAAACTTGGTTTGGCTATAGATGGCAGTGAGAAGATAAAGCACGTTATTTTTGTTGTTGTTTTCTCTTTGTCGGACAAATAATTTATTTATAAATGACGAGTTAGTCAATTGGATCACGCAGCGCGGAATCAATCCAAATTAAATGTTGTAGTTCTTACTGGTTATATGTTCTCAATAGTCTTCAATAGTACTTTGTAGTGAACTAATGCCACATGCAAATGACTCCTCTTCTTCATTAGTACTTCTTCATAAACGTTTTTCCGCTCTAAATATATGATGTTCAACTTCAAGGAAGGTCTTTTCGCTCTTTGTTCAGTTTCACGACCTTGAGAGCTATATTCAAATTCGATCTAATCAGTTTGGACGTTATATTTGAAATATAAAGATTAGTTGGATAATGCAAATGACTTATATTTCACTGCATTCTTGTAATGATTTATTCTAAACATCCTTTGTTATTGACCTGCATACCAATGTTTCCATAGATTGACAGTGGGCATTCCCTCATGGTGATTGTTTAATACCCATCAACATCACTTTTAATTTCAATGAATAGTACATGCATTTAAAATGCAGACTGTATACATTCGTATTTGTTTAATATTAAGTATTCGTTGATTTCAATTTTCGCAACATGCTTTCAGTTACTACTGCAGTTTTCTTTAAAATGTATTTTCAACTGTTACTATTAGGCCCTTTGTCACTTACATTTTAGCATAGAAGCAATGTTGTAATTCATAAAATTCCGTTATCTTTGTTTCGGTACGTGAACATGATAATAAAGTATCCCCAACTCGAACGTTATCATTGTTGAAAATGATTACGGTGTGTTTGCTGTCTTCACGTGCCATCAAATAGATACAATAATTTAAGGTTTACGTAACGGTTCATAACTTGTTTAACTCTAACTTAAAAGCAGTGTTTGTCCGAACCATTTGCTAATTTAAGACTGTAAATATATTGTTTAAATTGATTGTGTGTACTTATTGAAACACAAAGGCTGTCGACCTAGTGTGTATGGTTTGTATCATTTTTATAAATGTTTATGTCATGTAAATGTATTTAATCTAAGCGTTTGTTTGTTTTTTACGAATAAAGCGTTTTGAAATAAAACCATTATACACATTCATTCAATGTTGGAAAGATATGCTTGAACATACATATTTGCTTAAGTTATATCGCAAAATAACATATAAGGCTTAGACATGTTTTTTCGATATTTTGATTTTGAAATAATCAAATATTGCATATAACGTCGAATTATGCAGGAATTAAAATCTGTGAGGACCAATCCGTTTGAAGAATGAACAGAAGAATAACCGATCTCAGTACATGGATTGAATTAGATGACTTTTGTTGTCCTGCTAAAGGATGTGGATCAAAGTAAGCCAAACTAATAATATCTCTGAAAATATTATTAGGTATTCAAAGTAAGTCTTATTTACTTGGTTTACAATGTTTTGAACTTAAAACTAAATACCTGTCTGCGCGTCTTTATCCAAAACTATAAGAAAAGACGTGTTATTTAAATGAGTATGCTGGTTCACCAACATAAATAACATGCACAATGGAACCAATCTATGAATTTAGTTGTAAATGACGACTATAGTGTGTTCAATTTCAGACAAAGTGGCAAATGGGTATGTTCCAAAGATGGAAAAAATACGTACTTGAACGCGCGTGGCCAAATAAAATGTGAAGGTGGTACTCACATCGGTGAGTAATGTCCTTCAATTCCATAATTTATGCCGTATGGTTAAAGGTTTTACGATCTTACATCAATCCTATTGGTATAAATACAAAACTCATATAGTTCGAGTGATAATCGATAACATATTAAAAAGATCTATAATGCTTTGTAACTGTAGAGAAATCTATTTGTGTACTAAATGAGCTGACGTTTGTTAGAATTTACACGTCATCAGGAAAAGATGCAAGGTCAGGGTATTTTTATTATATGTTTTACTGATTCCTTTTTTATATGCATGGTTCTCTATTTGTTTCCAAGTCATACTGTCATTGTCATACTTTTTGAACAAAATAATATGGAATGAACAAATTGTATATACACACTTAAAATACAAGCCGACTTCATTTATTGTGTTGTTTTATTGTTCCAATATTCAATACAACTACATTATGTATTTAAGCCGACATTAGCAAGTGGGGGTGGAAATGTGGAAGCAGTGTCCATCAAGGCGAGTATATTAAAGCGGACTTCGAGGGATTTACGTTCGCCATGTCTCAAGCCTTGCAACTATCAAATAAAGCGAGTGTACAGTGGATAACGTCTTTGTTAAAGGAGTTGGATACACAATTCAATCCTCCAGACGATCTGCTGTAAAGGTCAGATCATAGAGCAATGTAAAACATAGAATCATGTCACCACTTTAACAAAGAACTGTATGCCAAATTTACGGAATCCAGGTTTCAAAAATATATGTATTTAACGCCAGTGTTATTTAAAAGCATTTATAATGTTTTATTAGCAATGCTGGACGATATCACTATTGTTGTACATTTGTACAATATGTTTATAAATGTACGTGATAATTGTATGCTCATTGCGAAAGTCTGGTATTTATTTTTGTGATCACACATGACATGTTAAATGTTTTAAAAATTTAAATGCATTACCATTACGTTCCTATGTTTTATATTTCAGGTAACATAAATCAAAAGCAGTGACATACACTTAAACAGAAGTATTTCCATAATGTTTATGATAATCGGACAATTTATACAAATGTATATGTAAAATATGCTGATATTACTTGCGATTAGCGTACACATTATTCGATACGAAATCTTTAAACACGATAATGCTGATGTACCACAGAATATTCCATTCAAAGTCACTACAGATTTGTAATACTTTGATTATAATTGTTACACAGTTACTGTTTACATGTTTTCACTTGTGCAATGCATGATATAAAATGTTATTTATATGTAGAATATATTAAAAGACAGTACAACTACCATATAACACGAATTTATTTGATTAATGTATATATTAGTAGAAAAACGAGAAGAAGATTAAAATAAAAATGAGCGGAGAGCCAAATGGTCACTAAAATTACGAGTTCTGTATACATGTGAATATAGCACTACTTCAAACGGCAACTAAATATCAGAATGCAGAATGATAAATCACCCACTTAAGTTACCAGTAATCATTTTTCTCTTGTCATCTTGAGTTGTGAAGTCCTCTTCACAAGATATTCAGTTAAATTCAGTTATTTATTATGATAAAATTACTTCTAAGTCAGCCATTATTAACCTATAAATAATAGTGTTTAAATGTGTACATAGGGTAATAAATCACTTCAGCGGTAATAATAAATGCTTAAATCGGTTATAGATGTTTTAATAATTGACAAGATCAATGCATGGAAGGATATGTGTAGGCATGTTTTTTATGCTCCTCGAACAATTTTGGAGGAGCATATAGTCGCCGCATTGTCCGTCCGCCCTTCCGTCCGTCCGTCACGTTTTCTTGTCCGGAGTATTTCTTAGCAACTACTGACAAGAATTCACTAAAACGTTTGGGGAAGCTTCATTACCCACAAGGAGGTGTGCACTGAACCAGGATGGTCCTCACAATTCTTGTCCGGTGTATTTCTACGCAGCTACTGGTCAGAATTCAATTAAACTTTATAGGAAGCTTCATAACCAAGAGGAGGTGTGCAAAGAACGAGGGCACTTAGCTTCAATGATTTTTTTCAGAGTTATGAAATAAGCATTAAGTGCACAATTATTGTCTGGTCTATTTACCTGTTAACGCAACTACTGGCCAGAATTATATGAAACTGTATAGAAAGCTTCATTTCCCAGAGTAGATGAGCTGTGCATTGAACAAGGACGTTCTTCTTCAATAAGAGCTATGGAACTCTGAAGGTTTCTGAAATAAGTATTAAGTGCACTTTTTTTCTGGCCTGTTTCTGGCCTGTGTCTCAGCAACTACCAACCAATATTCAATGAAACTTTACGGGTAGCTTCATTATCAAGACGATGTGGTCACTCTACCAATATGCTCCGCTTCAATGATTTGTCTTACAGTTATGGGACTTTGAAAGCTGGAATTAATATACAGAGCACAATTTTCTAGACTCTGCTCTTCTGATTGCATTTCCATTACTTGGCAAAGCGCATTGGGGAGTATCCATTAGTTCGCTGATATTCCGTCGATGGTCTAGCGAAGGTGCATGTTATTTAAATACAACTATTTATTTATTTACTTGTTCTAATTCAATGCTTGTACACTATAGTGATGTTCAATCTGACTTGTTTGATGACATATTTTTACAGCAAATAAAAAATATGTTAATGTCTCAGTATACACAACTTATGTCGATTTTCAAGCCTATGCAAATATTGAACATGTCTATACAGTATATTTTAAGTGGAAGATATCTAGCCGTATTCGGCAAAAGAATATGCTATCATAATCGATAGCAATGTGGTGCTGTCAGAGTTTTCATCAAAAGAGAACAGTATAAGTTAAGACAATGAGTTCAATGTCGGTTAGCTCGTGCTGGTAACTTTTAATATCAGACACTAAGACTAAAGCGAGAGATTCACATTATAATGCATTTAATCCGTGTAACACCGCATATGCACGCAAAAAAGTGAGCAAACGCGATTATGCGGTGCTTTTAAACGAAAAAGCAAGACCATGTTTATGCGGCTAAAATGCACACTTGCGCCACATAAAAAATATCAATATATGTACGATAGAGTGACAATGCCATTTTAACATCGCACAACAAAGTTTAAGGACGAATACATGCCTCTCGGTTCGTCAGTCTGTCTTCATGTCGGTCAATCTGTATGTCGTTAGAAACACTGTTCTCTACGGTTTTAGCTTAAACACAAATCATATAAAAATTCAGGCAAGTGTTGCTCTGCATATTCAGATGTATGGCCCTTTTTATTCATTGCCAATATTAACAGAATCTCAAAGCTACTCCGAAACCCGTGGCTTAATGTAGATGAACCTTTAATCAAGTAGCCAATACCAAATGTAGTTTGATAGAGTGACAATGCCATTTTAACATCGCACAACAAAGTTTAAGGACGAATACATGCCTCTCGGTTCGTCAGTCTGTCTTCATGTCGGTCAATCTGTATGTCGTTAGAAACACTGTTCTCTACGGTTTTAGCTTAAACACAAATCATATAAAAATTCAGGCAAGTGTTGCTCTGCATATTCAGATGTATGGCCCTTTTTATTCATTGCCAATATTAACAGAATCTCAAAGCTACTCCGAAACCCGTGGCTTAATGTAGATGAACCTTTAATCAAGTAGCCAATACCAAATGTAGTTTGATGTTGGTGCATTCTGCTAGTTGAGTTATCATAATTACCTTCCACAGAGTTTACATGCTTTTTTTAATTATTCGTTGTACTTTTGCAGACACTATTTTGTGTATGCATTCTCCAGAAGCTGTAACTCCAATTTTGCTAAACTAAAATAACTAGTAACTTAATCATCAGCACCATCATTATCATCATCATCATCGATTCATCGTCATCATCATCATCATCGATATATTTCCAGAGTTTTGTTCAAATGTAAATTAAGAATGTTAGTACTATATATGCGTTTAAAAGGCACAATCATGCGGCATATTAGCGAAGCTTCTATATATGAAAATCGCCGCATAAACGCGTTTGCTCACGATTTTGCGGTGACGCGCGAATGCGACGTTGCAAAGCCGAAAAACTCATTTACCAAATAATCTCAACTGAGGTATAGAGTTGATAAATGTACTTCTTTGTAGACAAAACCCAATTAACTGAAGGAATTCATGCAATAGTCCATGTTTCAACTCAATGTTCAATGTCGTCATGTTCTCCGAATGGTTGAGTATATGTTTACAGTACAGAAATAAGGCCTAATTGGCATCGTCTTATCTAGTCAACAAAATATGTATCAATATTATCTGGTAATAATATCAAATGGAAGAGTGGAAGCGAGGCTCGCGATGTATTGATGGAGGTGAATACTGGTTTGAGAGTATTCATTAAAAGTTATGCCTTAAAAATAACAACTTGTATTCTCTTTTTGTCGTTTTTTTCCAAACAGAACTGGTGATACACGAGTCATAGTCTCTGCATCATTACAATCGACTTCAGCTAGATAATGATTGGTTATAGGGAATATTACATGACTGTGGTATTCCAGTGGCTTGTATCGCTCGAGTTGATTGTGTAACGCTGTATTCCACGAGCCCGTAGGGCGATATGAATACAACTTTACCGTAGGGCGAGATGAATACAACTTTACACAATCAACGAGAGCGATACAATCCACAGGACACCACAGTCATGTAGTATTCCATTTATTATATACCTCCTTACGATCAAAACACCACCAGATACTGCATCGAAACAAACAAAATGATAACAATCAGTACTAAAGAACGTGCATGAATACATGTCATTTACATCAATGACGTCATTGAAATCTACATGTAACGGCGTAATCGTGTCTATAAATAGAACGGGGCGTTTCCCAATGTCGCTCGGAACGTTACAGAAATATACGATACTCAGCGAACGTAAAAGTAGTCTGGTTTTTCCAGCTGTTGAATACGGAAAATTATTTCACAACGTGAAACACGGGAATTCTATCTGGCCAACGTATTTTATACCAAAAATACACCAGTATTTGAGTCATATTATGTATAGGTATATAATAAAAGTAAATATGTCACTGAACAAAAATGTATTTATTTATTCCAACAGTTGGAATAGTAAAATATCACTGAAAAAGCGTAAATTATAATTTAAAATATTAAGTTAATTCATATATAAAAACTGCATTTTATTATTCAATGGCTAATTTATTTGATAATACATGTAAGAATTAAATTTTCAGTGACTGAAGATTAATTGACTGATGATCCTCTTCTTTGCTTGATGCTATGAACTTAAATAGTGTTCATTAATGGATCTCCAATGTAGTGCACGGGATCATGCAGTTTCAACTCATTTGATTTTTGTTGCACTCAGATGCACAAAACTGTGTATTTGGTGACATCTACTTCTTGATCACACTGCAAGATATCCTTATTTCCTACAGTTTCAGCCGTTCCTATAGATTCGGCCATACACAGATAAGGGGAATTTATGAATATTTCTTATAAAACTTGTGTTAGTTATCTGCATTGAGACAATTTTATAACATAAATATTGTTTTTGGTTTAACAAATTGCGAATTCGAGATTTTGTCACAAAAAATAAGATTTTAAAAAGAAATCCCAACAAAATTGCTCCACACTTAGTGCATACGCTAAGAAGTTTGTAAACATTCATTTTCAAACAGTATGCTGGTGTGTGGTAGTCTTATATAGAATACTCCTAATGAATTATATCAAAATTGTAAGAATGTTTTGTATTTTCTTGTCAAAATTCAGACTGAACCAAATGGTAGAAAACATCTGACTTATTCATGGTTGCTTGGGTGCCTTCCTATTATTGATCAGTAACTAAGTGAATGGCTAATCTCTACCTAATCTGGCCTTTATTCAGTACGAAAGGCCTTAAAGTTACGGATAAAAGTCTCACTGTAGTTGAAATTGTATTCATTTAGGGCATTAAAGCAGTTTAGCTCTTTAAAAAAATAATAAATTAACCCTTTAAACCCGTCCACCACACATACACTAGGAAAGTGTAAAATAAGTAAATAAGAAATAAGTAAAAAAAAACACATTGACACCACATATACAATTATCATTTAACATTTTATCTTACCTCCTACAAGTTTCTCGTGATTTCATTGGTTGATTAACGTCACGTGAATACCAGATGTATTTCATATCCTGCTTTCACAAGAATGCTATTCCTTGTTTGTTTCCATATACTGCATTTACTAGAGTAACTTTCCTTTTTGTTAACACATGGCGTCTAAACAAAACAAGGTTTGCAGAATCGTCAGAAGATGAGAAAGATCTATCTTCAAAACATTTAAACTTACATATTGTAAACTCAAGAATTTAGATATTTTCGGAATTTGTTTAAAAAATAAGTGCTGATGATTTGATGAATTTCACGATGTGAGTGTGAAACGGCGAGCTTACTCGCCAACAGCAACTTGACACTGAAGTGTGAATTCAGCAGGAAAGAGAAAGGTAAAAAAAATAAAAGTAATAAAAAAGATATTTAAAATACATGTTGATGATTTGCAAGGTCATTGATGCATTTTAGTGTCATTTTGAACTGTTCATGAATTAAGAACGAAAAATATTCTTAATGAAAAATTGTTAGTTAGTGAAACTTATAGTGCATTTGTTTAATTCAAGTATAACAATGTAATTGTCGCTTTATATGGTCAAAAGACATGTTTTAAAATAAGGACAGTTAAAAACCACCTCACCGGAATAATGACGTAATTGTAAATTCTTGATATTGCACGTCACATATTTAAAGAACTATGGTGGGCTTTTATGGTCGTTAAGGAAATAAACAAAGCAAGGGAAAGATAATACGGTAAGATAAATCCGTTATACAGTGTGTACCTTACCTAATATGGAATATACACGGCCAGTTAATTGCTTATGGGGACTCGAGCTGCATTCTTGTCCCATATGTAATTTACTAAAATTGTATATTCCAAATTAGATAAACTACTTAATGTGTTATCAGATAATATTAGTAAAGGTACATTTTTTTATCAGAAGATTCTATGTCCTGTGCATCTTCAGCCTCTTTCGAATTCAAGTTCACAAAGGCCGTTTAATTCGAATATGCTATAGTTCATTTAAATGACATGTTTTCATATACATACGTCGTAATATTATTGAGCGATATTACGCTTACGTGTATTGGCAAATATTTGTTTAATTGCTTTAAAGGCGACATTTGCTTATTTGGTTATTAATTGTAAAAACAATGTCTGGTACAGATCTTAAATTTGCATTTAGTTCGACGGCGACACACAGTTCCATTTAAATGTTTGATATGTGTATTTGCTCCATACCGCATATCCGATTGCCTACTTTTACACATCAAACGTATTCGGGCAATATTCCATTGCCCGAAGCAGTAGCTGCTGAACGAAATAAATCCGCGAACTAATTTGTTACAAATTTATTCACCACTCGACCAGATGTGCTCAAACAGTTGGAAAAGTATTTTAACTCTAACTTTGTGATACAAAAAGCATTAGAATCGAATAATTCATCAATAAAGACCGTATTTTAAGCAGCATGGCTTGTAGATGCTGTAGATCTCATACATAGAATCGAATAATTCATCAATTTCAAAGACCGTATTTTAAGCAGCATGGCTTGTAGATGCTGTAGATCTCATACATATGTTATATTTGTCATTTTCATTCTCCAGACCGCGGCTGTTAGCAGAAGAGTTCAGTCGTTATTTGTAAAAGAAACCTGTTTCAGACCTTTCGTGTACACGTGTTCTGTTTGTACAATGCTACAGTGAAGTACCGGGAGTCCAGGAGGGCTTTGACGGTCGTGTGGATAGGTCAAGACGTATCGGCGGTGTTTCGGGCCGACCCAACCAGCTCCGGCGCAAAGTGTCTACCTCATATCAAAAGGTTCCGAATCGTCAACAGAAAGAAGTGGGAGGAGGTAACCCCAGAACATACGAGATCCGGGACCTTGGAAGACCATAGTGGTTTCTAGTTTGATTTTCACATATAATTGCTTGAGGCGGTTGATCTCTGACTGTATAGAATAAAATATTTTTATCGGTCAACCAATAATTATCAAGCATGTGGTATTTAAAGTACTCTATTTTGTTTGGCACATTTCAAACTGTATTTCTTGTTACTCGTTAATACATATGAGCCGGTACTATCTAACTAGTTTATCTATATCTTAATTTGTATCCATAATAATTTCACTGATAAAGGCTCGAACTATTGTCCATAATACATTCAACTTGTGACTCATATATGTTCTAAGGGCACGGGCAAGTGCATTTTGATAAAGATTCACTATATAATATCCGTTGTTGAAATGAAATACTTATATAAATAAACAATAAATCGAGATCATATAAAAACACAGTACATCAGCCGGAATATACCGAAAGTCTCGCCTTGTAGGGAAACAAGTATTTATACGAATACTAATTTTCCTAGTGTGGCACCGTTTTCCAGATGCAAAGGTACACGTATGGTTATTAACAATATCATGTCATCTGCAAAAGAAACAAATATAAATTAACTTTTAAGCTTTGGACTTCTACCTTATCATAAATTAGTAACATTTAAACACAACTAGTCGTTCGTAATAAAAATCATATGCCATGAACGCTATGTGCAAAACGTATTGTTTCTTTTAATGGCAACAACGAAAAATAAAAACGTTCTGTGTGTGTGCGTATGTATGTCATTCACAACAATAGCACAATGTAAGCCGTTTACTAACTGACATATGACAATTTAAATCCGCGTGATGTTAGCAGTACACCAGTACGATAACATTTTTCAACGCTTTCAATATAAATAAGTCCTACTAGAGGACCTACATTTGAAATAAGCGATAGTGACGATAACCAAATTAAATGCGACCACGTGTGTTTTAAATGATTGCGTTGTATATTGGGGACAAACACGAAGTGTAAATACCCAACGCGAGGTTTTGTGGTACAATTTAATGTACTTATAAACTTCGTGTGATAACACACGTTTGTGTATTTTATGTTAGTGCCACCTACTGAAGAAAAAAACATGGTGTTTTGTCAAAAAAATGAGCATGAAAAGTTTGTTTATGAAGCTAAACTTACTTCATTGCAAATCCGACTACATGTTATGCAAACATGCACATTTTTCAAAATTATTTTTATGTTTTTATACTAAATATGTTATTTTAGGGGTCGATATATTGTACTTTTTCGCTGTTAAATAATTTAAACCCAGCAGTATAAAATGCATATATAATATATATTAAAATATCTACATTACGAATGGACTGCACAATCATTTAAATGTTACTTATTTGATGGCTAAATAAGTAGGAAGATGAAAGAAGGAAGGAAACGTTAAATATGGCTTCTATATATGCATGCGCAATTCCTTCTGGTGTACATCAAGTAAACGTACATCCAGAAAGGGAAACAATGCTTCTCGACAGTATTACTGATACATGAAATACAAATGGTTGGACATAATCTGGTATCTGCTAAATAAGACTTGTTTTATATAAAAACTCCTTTCGCAATGCAGTAAGTTCTTAAAACATCTTTGTAATTTCATTTTTTTACAAACCACCTTGTTTTCTTCAGTAGGTGTCATTTAAATGAACTATAGCATATTTGATTTAAGCGGCCTTGCTAAGAAATACTCCTTAAAGTTACCATTCATGTGTTGGTTTAATTCTATAAAAAGCAAAGCGCATCTTTGGGGAAAGTACAGTGCAACTATATATCAATAGACCCTTTTCACATTTAATTGTTAGCAACCGAGTACTGTAAGAGTTGTCTCTTTTGTGAACTTGAATCGAAAACGAGGCTGACGATGAATTGGCTTAATTGTCTATACAGGACGGTAAAAATTCAGAGAAAAAAATATCGGTGAAATAATATTATTAGTTACACATTGTGTATTGTAACTAATATGGAATATACAATTCTAGTAAATTTCATATGGGACGAGAGTGCAGCTCGAGTCCCCATATGCAATTACCTGGCATTGTATATTTCATATTAGATAAAACTGCATATTCTATAACGAATTTAACTTACCGTATACTCTTTTCTCTGCTTTATTTATTTCCATTACGACTATAAAAGTCCAACATTGTTATTTAAGGTTTAAAGTAATATTTCTTGATATTGTCACGTCACGTATTAAATATGTGACGTGACAATTTCAATAATTTACAATTACTTCATTATTCCGGTTAGCTGGTTTTTAACTGTCCTTACTTTAATAAAAAAGTATTTTTACCATATAAATCAACCATTGCATTGGTGTACTTCAATTAAACAAATCCACTGCAAGTTCCACTTACTAACAATTTTTCATTAGGATTTTTTTTTTCATTCTTATAATGCTTAAGACATTCATAAAAGGTTCAAAATGACAATAAAATGCATAAATTACCTTGCAAATCATCAACATGTATTTTAAATATGGTTTTATTACTTTTAAGTTTTTTACCTGTCTCTTTCCAGCTGAATTCACACTTCAGTATCAAGTTGCTGTTTGCGAGTAAGCTCGCCGTTTCACACTCGTGAAATACATCTAATCATCAGATTTTTTTTTAAACAAATTTTTAATAAATCAAACGCTCGAAGAATATGATTTTCCAAAATGTAAGTTTTAATGTTTTGAAGATCGATCTATCTCATCTTCTGACGATTCTGCAAACCTTGATTTATTTAGACGCCTTGTTGTTAACAAAATGGGAAGTTACTCTTGTAAATGCAGTATATAGAAACAAACAAGTAAGGGCATTCTTGTAAAACCAGGATATGGAATACATCTGGTATTCATGTGACGTTAATCAACCAATGACATCACGAGAAACTTGTAGGAGGTATGATAAAATGTTAAATAATATATATATGTTGTGTCAATTTTGGTAATACCTTTAATAGTGTTTGTGTGGTGGACAGAGTTAAAGGTTTTTAATTATAATGCGAAAAAGGTAATTTAAAAACAGAGATCATGACATGTAATCATAGAAAGAATCAAACCGGCTTTTTATTTTATTTTTATTAGTTGTGTTTATTACTTGTTCAAACATTACCGTATTCTCATTATAAATTCTGATGTTATTTTTTTTATTAAAATGCTACTAGGCATAATAAGGGTAATACACTGTAAACTGTTTTGTTCTACTAATAGTAATAATAATAATAATTATTATTATTATTATTATTATCATCATTATTATTATTATTATTATTATTATTATCATTATTATTATTATTATTATTATTTATATTATTTATATTATTTATATTATTTATATTATTTATATTATTTATATTATTTATATTATTTATATTATTATTATTATTATTATTATCATCATTGCTGTTTTCGTTGTTGTTGTTACTGTTATTATTATTATTATCATTGAATTCGTTACTATAATCGCAGGTATTTTGGAAGCATTAATATGTTTGCTCTTAAATATTTCACAGTAATTTTGGTGTGGAATTCTTATGGAGAACCATACAATCCTTGGCTTCCTCACCAAAGCCAGTGTGAACATCTGTTGTGTCGGTCTGAACGTGAGGATCTCACAATCGCCATGTTTTTTTCCATTTACTTATATGTTGGACGAGGTGCTAGATTTACATAGATGTCTTTCGTGTTCTACATATCTCGTACACAGGAAAACAATACACTTAATTGTTTGCTCACATATTTTGAATTTGTCAAGGTTTGCCCAAATGCAGTTCGTCCAAGATAAGTAACAATTAACTTACATCGAACGGTTAAGTTGTTAACAAAACAGGGATCATTAAGTTATTCCCCTTTAAACACATTGGCAGAAGTGACCATACACGACAATTTGACTGTCACAGAGACTAAATCTCTCTATTCAAGAGTGACAAACCATTTGGGTAAAATGTCAAATTAGAAATAATAACTTTAAATACATGTACTACAACGTCAAATATATGCACTACACGATTTTTATAAATTGGGAAAAAACACCTACATGCATGCCATCACAATATGACATAAGTCCATGTTTATACGAAGTCAAAGCAATTGATTACATTTGAGCATCGTGGATTCCCCGTTTGTAGCCGAATGAGACTTTATTGAATAATAAACATAACTGAATAACAGTGGTCTATGCTAAACCGAATGACAATGAATACATTTGTTAAAGATATTTGTCAACAATGTCCACAATGTTAAATTAAAAATAACTAGAATGTAAAATTAACGCTAACAACGCTTTGAACATTACAAATTACCAGAAATGTATCATATAGTGTATTCACAAATAGATATCGTCACTAAATATAAATATTAAGTAGTAAAAGTAACATACATAGTAACATGGAAAAGTACAAATTTATTCGCCGACCGGTTTCAACAAATCAACGTAGAAAATAACATATATGTGGACTTTGTGTACAGAACGTCTATTATTAAGACTTCGTCAAATGTTGTTTAGTATAGGTTCAATACATAGTTCTAACGAATGCGTTGTTTAAGAAATAATATGTTTCTATCAAAGTTTGTTGTCGAATAACCCACGGGAGGAGTATAGATGTGTAGGAATTAATCACGAGGCGAATCACGAGTGATACGATAGCACGCATATATACTCCTTACCGTGGTTTTTTCGACAACAAATCATTATAGAAAAATATTATTTCGATTGTAACACGACCTTACTTTTTATTTTTAAAGGTAATGAATGAGAACTATATTAATGAATACTCCGCCCATCTTTCATTCATTCGCGCGTTTCGGCGACGTAATAAATCATAAAAATTCATTATTATGTCTGCTTCGTTGATCAACATTGATCGAATGACGTCAGCTTTTTTAACAAAAAATCAAAGAAACAATAAAACGTTATCTGGTTTGGTAAAACAGTGAAAATGTAATGTTTACTCGCGTAAAAGAAAAGTATATTAGTAAAACGTCAACGTTGGGTATAAACATAATTATTAAATATCTATAAAAGGAGTGGTTTTAATGCGCTCCGTAACGCAGAAATTATTCGTTTGTCAGGAATTTGCTCTTGCGCGTTTAAGCATTTTACTGAACAATTTCTGCGATTTTCCGGAACATTTTTTAAAACATGAAGCTCCGCCTATAATTTGTTGCACAATAGCCAATAATTTATTTGCTTCTTTGTCTATAGAAAATTGTCGAGATAGAATAAAAAATAATGAACATTGAAATGGATGTAATTATATGGTGTGTGTGACGTTAAACGGTTGAATACTTCTGATGTTATCGCTGATATTGTTGACACATTTCACTTGACTTCGTTTAATAATTTAATATGTATATAGATGGTCTAGTATCAGAACATCACATTATCATATAAACATTTAAATTGTTAATATAATGAAACATGTAAACTAAAATTGGGGAAGCATCCAGATAATACACATAGGCAAGTTGTCTTCTTAAAGTAATAATGCAAAATCAAAATAAACAATACATCTATAAACAGTTAAAATTCACAATTCACATAAATAAAATGTCGTTATACAATAATAATGCACACATACAAGCTGTCTTCCTATAGTAATAATATATAATTCACATAAACAAGCTGTCTTTATATCATTAATGATTCATATACACAAGTTGTCTCCTTAAAGTAATACTGCAAACACAAGGTATGTTTGACATACGTAATCGTGATACAGACGTTGTAAGTTTATTTGCAATTCTAGATAATTGGTTAATCTTTGCTTACAAAATAATACGCAATTTACATGAAACTGTTAATGTTAACTGTAAATTCAGTGTATGTATATATAATATTTCGCTCTGCTTCAATGCATAATCGAAGAAAAATTTTTTTTAAAGAAAGACTTCCGCACAAATGCACAAAACATGCGCAAGTATTATATATGCATATGGTATCGATAAGTGTATGCAAATATGTATGCATGTACATGTATATATCTAAAACAATAAATATTAACTGACTTAGATTAATACAAAGCTTATAAACAGTAAACATATTAAATGTATTGCTTAGTTAAATACTTTTAAAACAAGTATGGCTTAGATGTATGGGGATTAGTCATGAACTAATTTCTACGGCCAATCTTCCCCAACTTCTGATTCAAGTAGGGCAGTTGTCAGTTACTGGCATAAGTATGTGCCCTTGGTACTGTTAAACCGCTAAGATCGGCTAAGCTTGCCCAGGAAAGGTGTGAGTAGGTTAACTGACCGCCGTTATATGACTGAAATAATGTTGACAAAAAAAAAACAACAGATGCCGAACGTGTAGTAAACAAAACAAGTAAATTCTCACATTATACCTAATTGTACATCACGTATCTCGAGCATAACCGCTTAAACGTCTTCCTGCAGATACGGATGAAGACTTGGATTAACGTCGTGTATTCGTTTCGCGCCTGAATAAATACAAAGTTAACGAAATAATCGTTAGAAATAACAATTAGTATTTATGTTGAATCAAATGTTAAATCGTGTTTCAATTTGACGTCCTATCTCAACCAGAAAATCTTTTGGTAATAATTGGTAAATCTTTCATAACTATAGTCTATATTACCCATGCGAATGTCAGAAGCGTTTCCTGTTGTTCGTGTTTGCGGACTACCTGGTTTTTGATTTGGAGCGTTTTCAACTGAATCATGAATTTCCACCGCTTCATTTTTATCCAACCAAAATTTCTGCAATGGCCTTTGCATATTCGCCCGTGGTACTTTCTGCCTATTAAATAAACAATATAAATAATCAATTGAGTTATAACATAGAACATAGCTTTCTGGTTAATTTTTTGTCAATTTTAATAAATTTACTAAAACATACATGTACATCATTACGATATATAAAAGCATACCTTTTAAATACCTTTTACGTGTTGATTTGATATTACTTCCATTGTATTTGTATGAACAACAATTAATTGCTCAATAACATGGTTAATATTTTTTGTAATTTTATTCTAATGAAACGTTTTTCCTTGAAGGATGCAAGTGGGGCTGAGAACACAAATACATTTTAAATAATTATAGCCTGTATACCGATAAGACATATATTTTAAAGGAGCGATACTTGTTTATAAATATATATATCAGTGTGCCCAGGTAGCATAAAAAAAATTAAGTTCAATTAATAGAAAAAGAATAGCAACATATTAATCCTGAGATCTAGATTAACCTTGCTGGTCAAGAGTGTTTTAATACGTTATACTTCTATGTAAATATTCATGCATATACATATTTAGTATTTATAATATTGTTCACAAAGTACATCTTATTCTGAAACCCATGTAAAATAATGTATGCGGACCCTTATATCAAGTGCTTCACCTTGGTTGAGCAAACTTTGGGTGGTGTGGTTTCCCTTTGACAAGAATCTCATAGAGTCGAGCTATATATGTGTCCGTTGCAGATAGATGCATTCGTTTGTCTTCTCTCACGGCGGCCCAGTAGATGGTCTTGATCCTCAACTCACTATTAACGCTATCGGTAACTCCAGTTGGGCATGCCTTGCTTTGCGCTTCAAACACCACAAGTTGACTTTCCACACTAGCCATCACCTGTGTAATTTATTGAATATACTTAACTACAACAATATTTAATTTGTGATGGATATATTTATATAGATACAGACTTTACATGGAGTGATAAAGTTTAAATCTAGACAAATAAACTTACATCTTCATCAGTTTTCCAGGATTGGTTCGGCAAATCTATTTTTGATCTGGTCATTTGCTTCCTATCAGTTCTTCGTTCGTATTCTTCAAGCATCATTATAACGTTGCCATATACGCTGTATAGCATTTCCAAACTAACTGTAGACATAAACAAATACATAAACGGTATTGTACAATTATAATCCAAATTGTTGAAATGGTTTTAAACATTCTTTCCAAGAATTATTCATCGGGAACCCGATACAGAAATCATGCCTTGATTACGGTGTAGTCACAGCAAAATCTCTTAATTAAAATAACGTTAAATTTATTATAGGGACCTTATATTAAGAGAAAACCCCACTTTATTTCAAAAAAGATCGTTGAACATATAACAGATATTTGTATTGAACAAATCAAAATATTGACACGTCCGATACGCTGTGATAAAACCCACGAAGTGCTCGAAAGAAATAAGATTTTTGCCGTAAATGAACATTTTATTTTAATAAAATAGTTTAAGATGATATAGATCTCGATGAAAACACATAACGTGTATTGACTGATGTGCATGAATATCGTATGTTACTTGAAGAAATGCCGCGCACAATTTAACATTAAATAATATTAATGTTGGTCTATACACGAATATTACCTTAGTCATCTGCTCGTTTTGAATATGCGAACCAGATGGCAAAAAGGAATGGTACAACTCAGTTATGATATAAGATGCACTGTATAATGCAAATCCTGTCACAGTTTAGTGTATCGACAACCTTCGAATGTGTTAGCTGTACTATAATTTTAAAAGATTTTTTTTTCATAAAAAAATAGCAAACAGAAAAGCTAAGCATCTGCCATTCGTTTGTATGAGTAAGACAAGATGGTATACTTTTTTAATGTCAATAATTATCAACAGTGTAGTTTCATTTAAATTTCCACAGCAAACATAAAATTAGTACCTAGCCATGTTGTATAGAATTGTCAAAATGACCTATGTTATACCTATAAAATAATTGTTTTAAAATTTATTTACAATATAAGTATATGGGGTTCAATTTTGGTCGGCATTCTGTATTACTCTGGAGTTTGCCTTGAGCGCGTGTATGCGTAATTTTTCTGTCCGTTCCAAATTTTTGGGTTTTAGAATAAGATGTACTTTTGTTTAGATAACGTAGCAAACAATCATTTTACTTATGCAATGTTCATTTATAAAACCAGTCAGTTCAAACAACAAACCTGTGTTATGACCATGGACTGGCTTGATTGATTGATTGATTGAGTAATTGAGTGATTGATTGATTGATTGATTGATTGATTTATTTATTTATTTATTCTGGCTTTTGATCAGAACCTACTTTTTAACATTCTCTTATAAGCATTCTGGACACACTGACGGGCCTGGTGGCAAACGAACGAAAATAGTACGAAATACCTGCCTACACATATATTCTGAGATGTCAGTATTAAGGTTTGATTGGAATGTTTATTTGGTAAGAAGTATTTAATAAAATATTGGAAGAAGATACCGTAGTTGGCCTGCCACGTTGTTTTAAATAGATAAAATAGTCTAAATACATGTTTCAAATGAGTTGAGTGATGGAAATCGATGTTATACAAAACAAACGAAAAAGATACCAACAACAACAATTAGTTGTATAAACTTTCTCTATAATGTTAACTTACCTGAATATATATAAAAAAAAATTCCCTTAGTTACGGTTAGGGCTAGGTAAATGGTTAGGATTAGAGCCCTAATCGTTGCGGTTGTTTTAGTTAGCCTTATCACTACTGGGCCTGAACCTAATACATGTATATGAAACTTAGTTTAAGGTGGACAAGACCGCTCGACGTTGGCAAGTTACATATATATATATATACAGCTCCTTATAAAGGTTTTTGCGAACGGAGCTTTCTATAACAATAGTAAATTCACCTTCGGTTTGGCGTTGTTTCTCTTTGGATGTCTGTGTTCGCCGCTTTCCACATTGAGGGATATTGTCATAGTCCTCAGAAGCATCTTCTAGTGGGTCATACTTTTGCTTGGGTTTTGTTTGACTTAAAGCTGAGTTGCATGGTTGATTTTTAGAACTTAAGTTTGAATCGGAAGCTGGGAAGTAAAAATATACATGTATATAAAGTTTCTCATTTGGTATAGTTTGGTATACGAATACTAAAAATGTGAAATTGTTGCATTATAAAAATTATAAGATATTTATTTGAATACTTCGATTTGTCTGAAATTTTAAATGTGCTTTTGTAATTATTAAATTTTATTTCTGGAGCACATAATCTTTGATATATAAATATGCAAAAACTTTCATAAACGCCGGTTTTGCCCACTTTTATTTTGTCCATCGATTGTACGAGAGTCTGGTGCAGAAATACATGACTGTGGTTGTACGATGGTATCCTGTTCCTCGATGTTATTGTGTGCCACAATTTGGTTGTTAGGGCTGCAGTAAATATGTAAATAATCACGGACGGTATTCCAATGAACACAAACGTGACAATATTAAATTCATCTAGTAATTCATTATGCAAGTTAATAATGACTACACAATAACATAATCAAGTCTGATGTAAGTTCAAAATGATATAATGAATAAAGTACAGATGCAATACACGAAACATATAGTACAATTTACAGAATCAGACATGATATAATGTGTGTTTTAAAGTTACTTCAATGTAGTCTGTTATGCATATATGTGCACGCACGTGATATATCAATTAGATATTGTTTTAGGAAACATACGTGCGTCTCCCAAATGGATTTCTGAAATAAGTTCTAATAACTAGTCACCGTCACCGTCATTATAATAGCTGTTCCAAGCAAAATACATCACGGTGATATTGTCCGAGGCATAACTAAACACCTTACAAGGCATTTTGATGATTCTGTAAAGAATAATGTTTAACAGTATGAGGAAGTGAAGCATTAAATAACCATAAATGCACAACCTTTTTAATTACTCCACTTTACTTATTGTTTGTCAGGACTCTAGATTAAAACTACTGATGGGATATTGTTGATACCTCAACTTACTTCACATAAAGTACACAGGGACAATAATCCTTTTGCAAATCAAGTTGTATGCATATTGTCAAAGCGGCACACTGTAGACATAGGTGGGAGCATCAGTGTCTGTGAACATATTTCTTATTTGTTTATATTTTACAAAGAAGCGGCTTTCATGCAAACATGTATGGTGACTTGAATGTCAGATGTAATTGACATAAAATTTAATAATTTGAAATGAATTTGACAATTATAATATTCATTATAAGCTATGATGCATTCGGGGTTTATAGAAATAATATCATTGGTTAATCCAAGTGATACAGGATAGGCTATTAAATGATGTCTGTAACAGCATTCCTTGTTCCTATCAACTCATTTACGTAAGCGACGACACGTGTATTTCAAAAGAAAACTACGGACACGACCAGCCGGTCGACATTGTACTGGCAACATCTGCACCATGTGTGATATTGATTTCTCGCGACTTGTAAAGTATGTTTGTTACCTATATTATAAAATAATAAAATCTAGCTTTACTAAGCTCAGACAGAGACAAACCGGATGACATGCAGGCAAACCAGACAGACAGACAAACAGCCAAATACCAGATATGCTGACGGACAATAAAGACAGAAGGCAGACAGACATAAATAAATACTATTTACACTGACAGGCCACATTTAAAAGAAAACCACCAACTGAGTGCCCTAAAATTAATATCCACATAGAATTTGTGGATGCCTGGCTGGTCACTATAATGCCGTTTGATCCGAAGTGGGGTTTTGTATTTTTTATATTATACCGCACATTTTCATCATGTGTATCATCCTGTTTACTATCAACAATTTTAACAGTACACAACCTGAAAAAATGGGTGAATTCTCGATGTAAGAGTCATCTAAAACATCTAAACACGTTGAAACGTTTCTTCTTTATGTAGCGCAATAATACAGCATATTTTATTAGATATTTTATAATTAAGTTTATATTAAACGTTGTTGTTTTGTTTAAAAGCATTTGCGATTGATAACATTATATTTTCAGTGGGGACATCAGAGTCAGTGGACAAATTTCTAGTATTTTTTAATATTTCGCAGTAAAGTGGCTTTCATTCAAAAATATATTATGAATAAAATATCAGATATAAGTGGCATATTTAATAATTGGAGAGGAACGCTGTCATTATACTATTTAGTGACGTTTATAAGTACTGATACCAAAGGCTCAGGCTCAAAAATTCGTAAGATACGCAGAGAAAAGTAAATGCCGGGTGTACATTTATTAAAATGTTGGTTTACATGTACGCACGATATTTCTCGTCTTCTCGTACATAACGCCACATTTTAGTGACTAGAAGACAGAGCTTGTGAGTTTTGACATGCCTACCTACTTGAATGTGCACATGGTTTATTAGTTAGGCTAGTAATTAAGCCTTCAACTGTTCAGAAGTCTCCTGTAACATTATTGTATTCAAATAGTGATGTTATAAATTTTTTGGCTTGCTATTATAATACTGTGTTGTTGGTTTTTTCCACATAGTGCTAAATTTGTTGGATGTAAATTAACCACCAATTATTCAATACAGACTAAATTTACCCCCATACATTCTTGCGAGTGTGTACATTTACTCCCGAATTTTCAAAAGTACGCATGCATTTACCCCCAGTACAAAAGCCTATCTGGAGCACTGACTGATACATTCGACAATATGGTATATGACTACATTTAACTGAGAATTCGATCAATTAAACACCCACTGTTGCGCTGAAATGCCAAGTAAAATATATTATATATATGCAAAGTTTCGCTCTTCGTTTACCTAAGTTTTCCACGATGAGCAGTTGTGGTCAGTGGTTGTTCTCCGTCCGACGCCTGCCGTTCACATTTTGCCGTTAATAACATCTCCCCTGAAACCGCAAAATACAAATTAGATGAAGTAAACTGGAGTAAATGTCCAATTATTCGTCCGCTATCAGCTTCATTAGAATGTCCGATATATTGACAGTTATGATCAGCACTGCAAACCAAACTGAGAATGGGATTTTTGAATATTTTCTTTGATTCCGAATTCTTCAAACCAAGCTAGCTTTACTGCTCACAAGCGATCCATTTATGGTTATATTCCAATGACTTACTACTATAAAACACTTTTCTTGAAAAAAAAAAACGATCTTACAAAGCAATGACATGTTTTAATTTCTGTAGAATCCGAGGTTGGCACCAATAAAATCAGCAAAACAAGATAATTAATACATACTTCAATTTAAAATGAAGGAACCGTTAACACGAAAGAATGCTGTAAAGCGAATAATTGGTTAGACTATCTGTACAACTGAAAACTGCATTTACACACTTTAATAATTAGAAATAGCACATCGACAATGTAAGTGCTTCCAGATGGAATATGTACTACGAAGTGCTATAAATTGGTTAGGGAACATACAATCTTACTAAACTGCATGTGTACAATATTATCAAGCTTCTAATGCAGGATCGTAAACATTGCCAATCGAATATTTAGACAAATAGGTACATTTTAAAACAATGTTAACACTACGTACTTAGTGAATCATAGCACGGCAACAGGACCGAAATGAAACACCGTTTTGTGCGTACATGATGTTGTATTCTATCTACGTGTCCTTTCTATTTATTCAGTCTGAAGGTACACTTACCTGACAAAGGCTTGGAAGTGTTTTCATTTCTGTAGAATCCGAGGTTGTCAAACAGTATTTCCACATTTTCCCTAACTCTAACCCGGGGGAGTTCTTCTTTACGACATGTATATTTCTGCAATATATATAGTAAATAAAACGTTCATGTTTTTTTTGTGCAAATTGCACGGTATTGCGATCATCTGTCCGCAAAACAATTTATATAAGGAGCCATATCCCACATCTGATATTACAGTTATAATATGTTCCATGACTTCCTGATTTATTAACAGGTGTTGATAGCAAAATCGTATTTAAACCCCTACAGCAGACAAATGAACATACTTATTTCGTCTATGTTAATATGAAACCCCAGACGCAAAAGCAGGAGAGGAGCCTTTATTAACAACTTACAGTGAATTATTTAAAGATTGAGGCAAGCGATCAATTGCCAATACAAAACTATAAATACGAAATAAAGCCGGAAAAACAAACACCACCAATGTGAGCACAAGTACGACATAAACAGAATTCACTTAAACAAGCAGAATTAACTCTACCACTAACAACCTCTGACTGAAAATATAGCTATAAAGCTATGTACGGGGATACTATCTATTACTAGAATTTAAGTATGAAAACATCTGAAACTACATCCGCATCAGCAGGAGAAAACCCTTTATTTACACCATACGGCTCTTTATTAAGTAACCGAAATACGCTAAGAAAACACCATTACTAAATGACTAGTCCGGCGTGTTTTGATTGTCCTTGACATGCAGACCGCTAAAACTTCATTACTTGTTAAAGACGCCTTGAAACCGGTGTTCGCTGAAGAATGAGCCTAGCAGTATTGAATGATGACAAAAGTACACCATCCCACTGATTGTGGGGACATCATGATAGTACGGGATCTATACAAATCTATTTTTCAAAACTGAAGAAAATTTAAAAAAAACAGAATTTTTTTATTATAGGAATTTCTGACAAAGGAATGCGTTGTTTGAAGAAGCTTAATCACAATTTGCGGTATAATTCCAAGTATATTAATATTAAGCATTTGACATTCACATGTTCCTAAGAATAGGGATTTGAATTTTCAACTTTAGTAAACAATAGGCTAAGAATATTTAAAGACATGGACCATGCATGGTATTGATCGTTCATAGTTCATTGCTTTGTCAGTCTGCACGAAATCTTTTTTAGGCAATAGTCCTTCAGACTATGCATTGAGAAAAGAAATTGAAGTCCGAATTTAAGTTTTATAGTCCCAAGACTGTGTGCCCTGTTTGTGCGTCTCATTTACTTAATCTTGATACTATTTGTTCATTTTCATGTAACATTAAACTGGGAGAATTCACATTAATACTTATACCCATCATCATTGGTAAAAAGATATATGAATTTAAAGATCATAGACATGCATGCTACACATTATGACATGGCATTCAGTTAAGCTCAGTGCGTGGTTGGTCAGTTCATTTGAATGTTGGCATAACTGTTGTCTTTATTATCAAACAGTCCACCAAGTTATCACTTCAACCATAACCAGATCCAAGCTGGAATCAATTCTTGTAAGTTTATTTAAGAGTACCAGCAGGATAATTAAGAATCAACATGTACGAACATGTAGATGATGCAACCGGAACTTTACTTATCATGCTCTAAATGAAATACGGAATTTATGTTGGGTGAAATATAAAGTCTCAAAAATAGCAATTCGCTTTACCCGTCTGGCACTACTAAATATAGATAATTACCTCGCTTATATGGAATTGGTAATACCAAAACATAGCAGAAACAATAATAGTCTGGTCGGACTATACGTTTGCGACTGTTTTATTGTCCGGCCGAATTGTTTGCAGCAACAATTTGTTAGCAGACTGCTTTGTGTCTTTCGGATTTTCAGTTAATTCAATCATTTGTCTTGAACAATGTATTAATATAGGGAAGACTAAGTTAGTGGTGAACAAAGATAAGTTTATCTAGAGTAGAGCGAGGCTTACAAACCCGAACCGAGTTTTACGTTTTCGCTCCGAGTAAATAAACTTGTCTTTGTTTAACACTTAACTAGTATTATTTTTACCATTTTTTTTTGTTTTTATTTTGAAAAGAAACACAAACGTTATAAAACACGAAACACACAAAATGATGAAATCAACATCAGCAAAATGACGTTTTAAAGCGCAATGGTGTTACAATGTGTTTTCGCCGTGCGATCCGGAGGTTGAGAGTTCGATTTCAACTAGGGGCGAGTTATAAATATCTTTTTCAAAAGACACTTAGTACTGGTTCCACACAGGACACGACCTCGAAAGAGTCTCGATAAGTCTCCGGCTATCGACACAATCGAGCAAAAATAAAAAGGTTTAAACTGAACCCCAGTATGTACGTGTTTGCTTTATCCCAGTGTTGAAAAAACAAACAAAGTTTATTCACAACTAGAATGGGGTAAAATAAAGCTTCTCTATGTTGAAGAACGTATATTGAGTTTCATCCTATATAGTATTATAGAATAAAAAATCCTGCTAAACTCATATCAGTGGAAAAATATCTAATTTACCTGCAATATCCCTTCAGTCAACAAATCGCTTCCATTAACTGTTTCTTGTATCCTTCCAATGTCATGTATTTCACTGCATAACACCTTTTCTAACTTGTCATTTGGCCTAAATAAAAATTGTTCAATTTTTTTTCCCTGATTCAAACTTTTTATCCTCGCCGACATTTCCTTCTTTTTCCGATCAAGACGAATAAGCTCTATAAAAAGATGTCGATCATGGTGCTTCTGAACTAATTCCTCTACAAGCTGTTTCCTTTTGTTTACAATTAACTTTTCTTCTTCAAACTTCTTTACAACTTGACGCAGACTTTCGCTATTCTGTTTGTGTTTTTGTGAGCATTCTCTTACAGCATCTTCCTTTAGATCCGTCAGTCGTTTCATCATTTTAGAGCAAAACGAATCCACAACCTCCATGGTGTTGGATTTACACTCATCATTTAACCGAATGTCTTCGTTTAACGCATGTTCATTTTTTTCTATTTCTGTCTCTAACGAATTTAGCGTTGCCACAGTTTCGCGCAGGCGTGTCTCATCTACTGTCACAGAAAAGAGGTCAACGCAGTCGTCTATGCACGTTTTATGGTTCGAATGTAAGCATCTTCCACAAATTGTGACGTCATGATTGACGCAATAAAATGTCTGGTTTTCTGTGTCATGATGCAGACACTTCTGAAGATGTATATCAGTTCTATTTTGTGACAACCCCGTAAAATTCATCGCCATCTTTCTATATAAAAAGTAATAGTTTTATCAACAACTAACTAGAAAATAGAGACCAGTGTATTTTCTAAAAGCGAAATATTTACAAACAATATATTTTATATATTTACGAAGAGCTCTGTAAATGTCTAAAAATGATGAAACTGATCGCACATTATTAGTAAAGCCTTTAAACCATAACACGACTTCAGTTTGTGGATTTTTAATTTATCTACCAGCAAACTGATACCGTTATCTGCACATATCTAGTGCTATAGTCCTGATCATGTTAACATGGCCTTTCACATGACTTACATATTCTACATGCTTCAACGATCCCCACAAGTATAATATGCATGTCACGTGCATACCACAAAATTAGGTGACGTTATTATAGCATACACGTTGCTATTAGTGGTGGTTAGGTTTAAAATTTTGTAAATAGCGTATTGGAAATAAGTTTGCATTATCAACTTCACCTGTCCGAATGGAGAACTGTTTTGTTTGTGTTTCTGTGCTCCAATGCTAATTTGGTTTTGAGCGTGTTTACATACATTTATATAAAATTTTAATAAAGTAAAATGCAATAATTCAACAAATACACATTATTTACCTGTGTCCTGCAATCATGGATTGGTCACAGAAAAGTAGATGTATCTGAGCACAATATGTCTTCAAAGGCAATGGACAATTATCATAACACTCAAGTCTACTTTTATATAGGACGTCGTTTGAACTTGATAATGATACTAACATTTTCTTTCTTCTGTCTTCTATATGTTCTGGATACTGTTCAAAGTTATTGTTTTACGCCTCCCTGTATAGTAGTTACCGATTATTTACGGTGATTTCGGTTATCTCAATATATCTGTCCCATTTGTCGTTCGTGGCTTATCAACTTTCATGTTGAGTTAGTTGAGATTCAGTCCTGTCTTGTGATATACGGTCATATGATTTAACCATGAAATTGCCCGTTATATATGTCCCACATAACGTAAAATGCAAAATAACTCAATGAGACGTATGAAGTAATGGTATCAGGATGTAATGTCAAAGATGGAAAAGCGGGCGAAATAGTATTCTTACTGCTAAGTGGGAATTTGCGTATTTCTGGTTAACTATATATCCTTAATTTATTAATAATGGTTTCATTAATTAACTTCAAATGCATTTTTAACAGTATTATATGCTATCATATGTTATCGTTTGGCAATAATTTTATATCTAAATTGGCACACAGGAAAAACACATGTATATGTTTGGGCCGACTTTGTATCCATTATCATATCAGAATTATACTGATTCAACAAATAGTCATACCAATATTTAATTTGATATTGTTAGATTTCAATAATACCTCCCGGGAGTGTGTGCATTCTATAGATCATTTACTATATTGATGTTATTAGATATAATAGCTTTCAGCAGTGCACGGTTAAATGAAAATGTGTAATCTATATATTAATAGCAGATAAATAAAACCCCGGAAACATCAGCTGGAGAGAAACACTAATTAAAACCTTCCGGCGTACAACGCGCACAATACTGCTTTCCTGTTTATCAAAGAAATTTATTTTAGACCTTCACGGTTTTGTGATGACTAAGCATAATAAGGCGCCTGATTGTGATTATGAATTGCTGTCATTGTTTTGCATACATAGAGAAGGAATATTTGACTTTAAAACGATTGCTTTCAGAACGATCAGGATCAGTGTTAATACCGAAAATTATGAACACACGTTACCCCTTCACATTTGGTCTACTACCATAGTTAGAAAAGGCCTCATTCTGCAGATATTAAGATGACCAAAATGAATAAAGTATTATTTGGTAGATTAGATTTTATAAAGCGAAATAACTTTCTGTTTTGTTTAAATAGTTTCAACCACCGTTTTTTGTGTTCATGTCAGTACAAACAATCGTGCGATATAATGCTGAGTACAAATACAACATGTGATAAGTTAAATTCAACAACACATGATTACGATAACATTTTGCAACGCTTTCAATATTGGTCATAGTGTACTTGTTTTCAGCCTTAATAAGACCTATCAATTAAGTACACGATCGGTACGATAATCAAATTAACAGCGACCACGAGGACATCAAATGATTGATATGTAAAAGTAAACTAGCTGCTGGTTAGGCAACCGGCCATATCAGAACAAGCCCTGTGCGAACGCCCTAACCAGTACGCTAGGGAAACGGCTATGTATATTAAGAACAAACAAGAAGTTTGTATGCAGGTTGTTGTTTTTTAAACTGTATGAGAGAAACACTTTGCGTATTCAGGTGTTTGAGGTATTTTCCGTACATAAACGTTTACACTACACTCACTGCTGTCCAAATATCGTTTAATATAGCATTTAATATATATACCGGACCCATTCCCATCAGCATATTACCTTACGATCGTTGTTGAGAAAACGCCTTGAAAATAATGGTTTTGTATCTTTCATTAAAGTGTGTATGTACGATCTTTCATATCAATTTTTTTTTTTAAAAGCATATACAAATGAAAATAAAACTCGAAAGGAAAAAGAGAAACATACAATTGACGCTGAAAACACTTCAATATGGAATAAATCAACAAGTGCTAGTGTCGAGTTTTTGTATCGTTTATTAGTGTTGTGTCAAGTCAAGTCAACGTATATACATGTATTTGAGTTTTCGCATGTACAGACGAAAACTATTTGGTGATTAAAAACTACTAGAAGATTATTGTGCGTTTAAAGGCCATGTTTGTTCTTAAATTGTATTGTAGAACATTCCTAACCTGTGGATTACCATATTTACGTTTATTTGCATTTATATTGCGCAATTAAATTAATGTATTTTAATTTCATAAGTATTATTTTATACAAATAAGCTATGTAATCTGGTTGTTCACACCCAGTAGTATAGCTTCTTCCTGAAATACATGACGATGATCCGGGATATCTTCTCGATTATTAAATCGTGTTCATATGAAAACAAGGTACCTAATATTTGCTAAACTTGAAAAGCGTACTCGACGTTAGCAATTTGTGTTTCCGGACTGGATGACCTCTTGTTGGTATCTGTTTTGCAAGTTTCATCCGTTCATAATACGCGGGAGTTTGACCTCGATTTTTGTGCATGACCTCTGATAATAAACACTTAACTTGCATATTAATAAACTATTTCATATATGACAATACGTAGCATATAAACCTTAGTTGGTATTGGTAAAGAATTTCATGGTGAGTTTTTCCGCTGACAAGAATTTCATAGAGCTGACATATAAATGTATCCGTTTCCTGCAATTTCAAGTTTCTCTCCTGCCGAACGGCAGCCCAGGTGAGATTCTCCTTTCTTAGGTCCTTCTTCACCTCCTTTCTTATCTGTTTTGGAGAGGCCTTGATATGCATTTCAAACACCAGCAGTAGTGCTTTGACCATGCTTAACACTTGTTAAAATAAATCACCAATTTTCTCAATAATTAAACATGTATAGAACAATAATGATTTGAAGTAAACAATAAGAATGTATAATCATACATTAAAGACAATCACTCAACCAGAGCACGGTGGCATACATATACATCTTCGACTGTTTTGTCGACTGATCAGGTAATTAAATATTTGATCTTGGCCACGGTGTAACCTTGTTGGCCCTTGATTCGCATTCTTCAATGATGGATATCACATAACCATAAACACCGTAACACATCTGCTTGATGGCTTTCGCAAACACATAAGTTTATTGATTAATCTTTAATTTCAATCGTCATTGTTTTCTATTTAATTTAAAGGGACTTTTTGTATAATTTTAGCTCGGCTTTTCGAAGAGAAAAAGTCGAGCTATTGTCGTCGCTCTGTCGTCTGCTTCTGCGTTTTTAGCACACCTCATCACAAAGTGCTCACGTTGAGCCTTTGTGATTGCCCGTTGTCCGTGCATCCGTCCTTCGTCAACGTTTCATTCAAACAACATCTCCTAAACCACTTGGCAGATTTTCACCAAACTTTACAGGAATGATCTTTGATGACCCTCTTTGGAAGTTGTTCAAATCGTTACGGTCCGCTGCATATGTAGGTAACCAGAGCTAAAAATAGATTTTAAAAGTGTGAACTTTAAAACTCTTCTCTGAAACCGCAAGGCCCAGAGGTTTCATATTTGGTATGGAACATCCTTAAGTGTTCCTTTACAGAGTTTGTTCAAATTATGCCCCTGGGGTCAAACGGGCCATGCCCAGGGGATCACATGGTTTATATAGAATATACAGCAAAATGACTTTAAAAGTCTTCTCCTCTGAAGCCACAAGACATAGAGGTATCATATTTGGTATATAACATCCTATAGCAGTCCTCCACAAAGATTGTTCAAATTGTGCCCCTGGGCTCAAAACTGGCCACGCCCCGGTAGTCACATGGTTTATATTAACTTAAATTAGCAAAATGTCTTTAAAAATCTTCTTCTCTGAAACCGCAAGGTCCCGAGGTTTCATATTTTGTATGTAACATCCTATAGTGGTCCTCTACAAATATTGTTCAATTTATGTCCCAGGGGTCAAAACTGGCCACGCCCCTGGTGTAAGATGATTTATATAGACTTAAATAGTAAAATGACTTTACAAATCTTCTCCTCATAAACCGCAAGGCCTAGAGGTTATATATTTGGTATGTAACATCTTATAGTGGTCCTCAACAAAGATTGTTCAAAACTGGCCACGCTCCGGTGATCACATGGTTTATATAAACTTAAATTAGCAAAATGTCTTTAAAAATATTCTCCTCTTAAACCGCAACGCCCAGAGGTTTCGTATTTGGTATGTAACATTCTATAGTGGTCCTCTACAAAGATTGTTAGAATTATTCCCCATGAGTCAAAACCACACCCCAGAGGTCACAAGGTTTATATAGACTTAAATAGCAAAATGACTTTAAAATTCTTCTCCTCTGAAACCTCAAGGCCTAGAGGTTTCATATTTGGTATGCAACATTGAATAGTGGTCCTCTACAAATACTGTTCAAATTATGCCACTGGGGTAAAAACTGGTCACGCCCGAGGTTCACATGGTTTATATAGACTTACCAAAATGACTTTACCTGAAACCGCAAGACCCAGAGGTTTGTTGAAGATTGTTCAAATTATGCCCCTGGGATAAAAATAAGCCAAGCCTTGGGGATGCAAATTCAAGTTGAGTTACAAGATCTCAGTTGAGCGTCCTAGGGCCCTCAGGGCCCTCTTGTTTGCTTAAGTTTTTTGGTCAAGTTTTTGTCAGAGCCCATTTCTCAAAAACTATCAAAGGTATCCATTTAAAACTTTCAACACTTGTTCACTATCAAAAGGGTACTCCATTACAACAAGGCAGGTGATTTGTATTTCCAGAGTTATCTGCCCTTGTTTGGATTAACAACTGAGTATATTTTGATAATTGTTTGGTAAATATAAAATTTCTCAATAAGACATTAAATTGAAACTCAATGTACTTGTTTCTGGTGCTGACACCATGCTGCAGACGAGAGGAGGTAACTCTTTTAAGGATTTTGTTGGAGTTAATTTTTTCAACTTACAAATTTCCATTTAGGTCAAATTTATCAATAACTATTTGAGGTATTTACTTGAAACTCTACGTAATATAGAATTTTCGCTTTAGTTCAAATTTTGCAATACCTGTAAGAGGTAATGACTTGAAACATAAACTGCCTGATTACAGTCATGAACCCATTCTGTAGACAAGATGAGGTAACTATATCAAGGATTTTGGTTGAGTTTTTGCCATTTTTTAACTTAGAATTTTTATCTTAGGTCAAATTTCTCAATACCAATAAGAGGTATAGACTTGAAATTTATAAAACTTTATGGCAGTGATACACTTATACTATAAACAAGCCTAGAGTACTATCAACTATGAGAAAGTCGAGCGGCCAGCAACCGTAAGCGGTGCTCTTGTTTTAATATGTCATTTAATGTCTTGACTAGAAAGTTTTAAGCATCTGAACTAAAGAGCTCAAATACTATAACAAGGAAAGTTTTCAAACAAAATGAAACGAAATAAGTTAGTCCTAACGGGGTTCGAACCTCAGACATCCGGATCAAAATTCATTCACCACATGGCCATCCCGATTCATATATTTGTCCTTGTATTTTCTTTTGCTATGTAAGTGGTCCCAGCGTTTTCAACACTTTTAACGAAAACAACAGAAACACTCCACGTATTCCATCTTTTCGCGTTACAAACGCTTTATAATTTTATCCATTTCAGCTGGTGATTACTCATTACCAAACGGTATTTACAGTAAATTTATATGTCAGTAGTGTTATTTTGCTCCTTCTTATACACTATTCTTATTTTTGGAATATGTGACAAAACGTTGGAAAATTGTCAATTCGTCAATCTGTGAACAGATCTCATAAAAAATGTGAAAAATAATTGATAGCAACTAAAGAAATGCAACTAAAGATAGCAACATGTATATACACAATAATGTCCTATTATGAAATTGCCATGTCACCCTCGATTGTTAGTTGAAGTTGAACTTGAGTTTGGATCTATTTTTTGCGCACTAGATGTTCATCACGTTAGTCAGTGTCCCAAACTGTATCAGACATGCATTTTTTTCGCGTGTTATTTTGGTGGGTCTTCTGACTGTGTACCGGTCTAAGCTTCGTCCTCGCCCGATGTTCCTTTATGCATTTCTTCTTCTTTTTTTCACCTCGATTTCTGTCAAATAATGTAAAAATAATAGCTTACAGTACTTTTCTGTTAAACAACAGCTACATGGAAGTTGACAGTGATAAAGCAATCAATGCATAGCCGTATAAAGATCCATTAAACCAAACAGACTTCATAATGCACATGCTAGTAGTAGAGAGTGAATGTGTTGGATATGACACGCATTTAGATCTAACAGTGTCAAATAACGAATACTACCACATTATTTTGCAAGTCTAGAGAAGTGTTAAATAATTAAATCACAAACACACCCCTAACGATAAATATAGACAATATGTAACTCCATGTATCAGCGGGAGAAAACATCTCATTTGCAACATACTGTGTAACACACTGTGCACCATACTAACACCAATGTGTGTTTGTTTATTTTGATTTTTTCGCAGTGTTTAACAGTATTTCAGACATATCTATGCAGTCAGTTAACCTACTCACACTTTTTTGGAGCAAGCGTAGCCGATTGAAGCAGTTTACAAGTACCAATTACACATACTTAAGCCAGTAACTGACAACTGCCCTACTTGAATCAGAGGTAGGGGGGAATGGCCGTTGGAATTATTTCATGACAAATCCCCACATAAGTTATGTGGCCGAGCTGGGGCTCGAACTCACGAACCCCGGATTGACAGTCCAGCGCTCTACCAACTGACTTGCCGAGCATCGTCATTAAGATAATTGTAAAATGAAACTAAACATAAATTTTGTTCTGCTATGCCAGATCCAGTTACGTCAAAGTGCCCTTTCTTAATTCATATTCAATTTCAATAATGGTTACTTTCTTCCAGAACACGAAACATATAAATGAAAGGGACAAACTTAGTACGTGTTAGCTAAATTGTCTACTGTCATCTAGTTAGGCACCATACAATCGCAGGATTCAAGTTCTACGCGTCAGGACAAACCGCATACTGTCAGCCCTCGTTACGACACGCACCGTTCCTGCCAAAATGTCGTTATATCGAATATCCCTTAAAGCGAATGCCGGTAATATTATTATAGAAGCTAAACAGTCGATTTAGAAACTCCGGTATTGTGAACTCAATTCCTATTTTGACACCATAAGCAATCATGTGTTTATTATCTTTAATTATAATTATAATTAAATTTTAACAACAAACGTTGGTATAAATATACAATATATATATAATATAATATTGCGTTATAACGGGTACAAGTTTAATGGAACAATATCTGTTCCCATCAAAATTGTGCCGAAAGTGGAATATGAATGCCGTCGTAACGCGGGTCGACTGTGACTGTGACTGAAAGCACGCTAATGACGTACGTACAACAAAATCGCTTTTTGCGCCGAAATCAAACCCTTACTTCTGTAAATTTATTATACAAAATTGATATTATGTGGTATCAAAGGATTGAATAAATATTGGACTATCTGATACTGATACTGAAAATTTTTTGAAATGATATATTCGCACAATGAATAAACATTTTCACGAACTATAGTGAATAAACATCGTGTAAGATGCAACACAAAACTTCAGAGTATTTGATAAAAACATGCGCAGCAAACGCATATCTCATCCAAATTTGACGAAGAAATGTTTTAAACGTAGCTAAAGTGACGACGCTTCCGTCGCTGGCACGAAAAAAATATGGCGTACGACCACAAAATAATATTCAAAATGAAATATTTTAGATTCTGTAATATTTTGTAAACACATGCAAGAAAAATAAAACTTGAAATGGCAGGCATATTTTGTGTGTCTCCTGTCGCATTTTATATTCGATATTTTTTCATAATATCATTTTATCCTAATACCTAGAAATGAAATATCATCTTAATCTGTCCACTTATCACAAACTTATACTGTGTATGGTATGTGGAAAAATGTCGTACCTTTCGTTCGAAAAAGACATTACAAATTTAGCGTGTTTATTCAGTGCTGATTTGTTCGAGAAACGGAAGTGTCTCTGAAATTCCCATTTCATTTTAGAAATATCATTTTTGGGAAGAACTCGAAATCAAATTTTCATAAGAATTCAATTAAAAGTAAACATTCTTGCACGCTTACGCGTGTGGAGGAAAATGTTACCATCGACAAACTGACGCAGCGCGTTTTATGATTTTCTATCATCAACGGATAGGCATGAGTTTTGCTGTAAGGGCAGATGACGACACATACCCGTATTACATAATACGTGCGGATGAGGAAACTAATTTGAAGATGAGACTTGTTAGAAAATGTAAAGTGAACTGTGCCTGCTGAGAGTGTTATGTACATCTGTATTGATAGTGACACTGACAAGACAATTATGATTCCAGATAGTCTTCACAGAGCAATTCGGAAATGCATTTTACTGTAATTATTGCTTGAGTAATGTATTGATTAATCCATTATTCATTCATTAATTCATGTTTTAACGTAAACGAAAAAAGTGTTCAAATTTGACATTGTTGTGTACCTTTTTAAGCGCTTACTTCGGACGTCATTTAACATTTACGACGTTACGTTTGGTAGGTCATTAGCGTGCATTCAGTCTGTATATATCGCTGTGGCGCGTCATGACAGGTCCAGCATGAGTTTAACAATGCAAATGGCTGTAGAGTCCGCCTTAATCATGTGATTCCACATTTTAGTAAACTGAACTTACATCTTCGTTTTAAATCCTTGTCGGTTGATGTACTCAGAGGGCCAGTTCCGCTCAATTCTCAGATGGGTCCATAACCTAAAAATATAATCACCTGGATGTAATTATTTCGATAAAATGTAATTAATTACCGGTAGGTCTGGTTATTAGATATAGAAATATCTACTTGAAAATTAATATTTACTTGTAGGAAAATCTCACGTTATGCCAGGTGTATTTAATGCAATCTGACAATGCTATTATTAATAGAAACTTAGCTATGTATGTCCATAAAATATTTATTCCAATAAATCTGTATCAATATTATTACGATTGATATTAAATGTATACACAGACATGTATGACTTCTCGCAAAGAATGTTGCTCTGTTTATTTACTGTATACTCAAAACGGCATGTTGCTGTTGTTTATTATAGCATTTGCAAGATACTTATTTATATTCTTGATGTATTGTCATTAATTCATGCTTAATTCAGTCGAGAATTGGTTTTTTACAGGTGAACATTACGCATGCATTTATATTATTCAAGCGTTTCCTGCGTACTCAAGGACTGTATGTCTAATGTATATTGAATAAACCAAAACTATTTACAGTTACTTGTATACAAATTCAAAGTACTCCTACTATTAAGTGGAAATATCAAAGTAGAATACGCCTGTATCATACGTGTGTCATGTTGCAAGTGAACGGTAGCAGGGACATATCGACGGTAGTTCCAAAATGTCATTGAACAAATGCAGGTCAGTTACATATTGAAGCATTGTTAAATACGATGGCCATTAATCCATAAACAGTTTACAAACGTAAAATGTTGTATTTAATAAACAGTGGTCAACGATGTCAATTCCGCGGGCAAAGGAAATAACTTTGTAAAATCGATATGAATCAAAATGAAATGTTTATTACATGTATGTCCCGTTACGCGCAAGCTCGCTTTTGATAAAGAGGCCTAAAATAAGTTTTCATTGAAGTGAGCGATTTTATGAGTTCGGATCCGACTGGAACCATTTTCCCCTAAAAATATGTTTTTCTTTGTATACTAGTATCACAATCACAGCAATATAGTATTGCTACTCGAATAAATGTATTCCAGAAACACAGGGAGCCTTGTTTTAATAACAATATATTCGAACGCTTAGTTCATTTGTCCGCTAACAATGAAGTGTACAATAGAATATATATTTACCTGTATGGTTGATTTGTACAGACAATACATATTTTTTATTGTATAAGATTGTAGCCGTTTGTCTTAAAATGTACAATTTATCAAACACTTTGTTATTATTATTATTATTATTATTATTATTATTATTATTATTTATCAAGTTATCCTTGCAAAGTTTAATAAAACTTACGCGAGCGATATGACCATTAATACGTTGATGGGTTCCCTCTCCATTAAATGCATACAATAGAAATATCTATTTGTCTTCAACCGCATGCTTGTAGGCTACAATATACCAGAAGGCCAAAATAAACATGAGTCGCTAACCAAGAGGTAAGAGCAAGCTCGGTTACAGATCCGAGATAAAGAAAATGTAACACTCCAGTCGCAATGTTTGAAGGAATCAGAATGATTGTATCGACGTTGATTAGCGTTTAAACTTAGCGCGAATGAACATTTTTATTATTTTTTTAACTCCGGCTAGCGGTGTTTGACGATGGCAAAGTTTTTAGCAAAGCCGTATCAAGGAAACTGCTTCACAGTTTCAAGAATAAAATTGATTTAAGACATTGGTCGATGGTCAGTTAAGGAACATCTACGTGGATTGTTTTATGCATCAAGAGTATTCTGACAGATAATTGTTAAATTTATAAGTTTATGTGTGCCATTTCAAACAGAGTTTTACATTTCCCCCATTGGATTAAAAGAACATCGCTAAGAATCACTCAGGAAACACTCCTGTTTAGTGTAGTTAAAAGTGAATTCAGAGAATGTGTTGTAGGTGAATTGTTGACAGCATGTGCCGTAAGATGGACCACGGACAACTAATCAGAAAAGCTCAATATGAGCGTTGGTTATGTAAGCCTAAGAATGTTTCTTCAAATAAGGGCATAGGCCATTCAGCTCCAATTAATACGTTTTGGTTTTCAATTACAAGTATAATGACTTACTTATGTTACAGCATTGTATTCAAGATTTATAGACTACTCGTACCAAATAATCATTGTTTCTGCCCTTTCATGAAACTTATTCCTGGAGCGTGGATGTCGCCAGGATACCTTGTGCAGTTTCTTCGGCCCGTATTCACAAAGCTCCTTAGGGAATACATAGGTTTATATCTTAAATTCATAAACTTCCATAATCTCTGTCTGTTTCATACATAGGTCTTTTTGCACTAAAATGTTGCATACAAGTAAACATTTCTTAGATGTTTAGCATTTGTCCCATTTGAAAACAGAAATCATTCGTATTCTTATAGAAAATTTGATCTGCAAGGTGTCCTTGATTACAGTTTATGTTTATTTCCCCTTTTTACTGGAAGTAGATTGTGATGATTCACAAATTGTGAAGTGTGCATTGCTCCATTGAGACGTTGTACTCACAAAGGCTACTTTTTATTCAACATAAAAAAGCTATTGTTGAAATCTTTAACTATACATTAAATTCAATTTAAATAATCTATTTAATTTACTGACATCTATTTTATTATCTTGTTATTACCACAGAATCGTCTTCACGTCTGTGATATGAGTTAATAACACAAATTAAATATCGAATGCTTACCTTGTACAAACCACTGATAATCGTCAATAAAACAAGTCATCCATAATGACATCTATTATAAGCAATTTATCTTTTGTATCTATATGTTATAATACGTCATAAAAATTCGCTATGGCCTACAGGTCAGGCTTTTTTAATATATCCTCCAGAAAGTAAACCCTCGACATACACAGTGTCACGTTAAAATGTTTATTATTGTTTTAACCAACATGTTCATACAATATATTTCTTAAACTATACAATTAATCCAATTCTAATTCTGATTATAATATTATATTCATATTAACTAATTGATCGTAAATATGTTGTTATTTTGAGACACTTAAGTCTCTAACAAATACTTATATACAGTTTAATACAACTAAACTTGACATTATATCGAAAATAATACAATGAACTAGGTGTTACGAAACAAATGCATACAATCCAGTATTAAAGATGTCCATAAGATCCGCCGATCGCCCATGGCGCTAAATTTGTCGAGGGATCTGTGCAGATTCAAAAAAAGCAGTGCGCTGGGTTTAATGTTCGCTGATATTATATACATAGACAGTAGCGTAGCTACCATAAGGCACTAACAGCAAAAGTCCATACATTTTTTCCAGAGATAAAATATATAAAAATGCAAAAACTGCCAGAAAAACGGTAGGAGTTAGGGAGGGGGGTTCTTGTTGATTGTGTCAATAATTCATTGCTTAACGATCACATCAACATTTAATAAATTTTATGGATAGAAACACAAGCTTCATTTTGTTACAGTCCGTAAAATCAAGTATAATTATGGAATGAACAATACAACTTTATGATCAATAATAATGCGTATTTTGCTGTTATTTCAATCCCTTCCAATTGAAACACCGGCAACATTTTGTTATTATTTGATCTGGGTTAACTGTATGTAACCGTAGATTATCACACCTCTTATTAAAAGTGCCTGTTGCGCCTATGCATGATTGTATCGAAGCTACGCCCCTGCTAGATGCCTAAACTCGACAGTCATCAAGGAAAAACCTGATGGAAAAGAGCCAAATTTTGTCAATGCTAACATACAGCAGTATAAACAAACTATGACCCCCCGATCAACACTCTACATATAATCGCTGAATATGCCTATAATAACATAAAATGATCCTAAAACAACATTATTTCTGAATGTAAATTTGCTTGGTATTTGCTTGGTATGAAAAGTATCCAATATTTACACTTCTATGTTATTAAGAATGATTCACAACCTATTTCTGGAAGTTTTAGGATAGACGCAGGAGCAAATTCAATTTTGACTCCGCGACCAGTCAAATTAACAGGGATCAGCAATTAATTGCATGATATTTCGTTTTAATACAAGCACGTAGTAGTTTCATATTTTATTATGTAGTACGTATCGAAAGTGTTGGCGAAAGTGGAAATATTACCTGTTCTTAAAGCGTATAGTTCAATACAATACTCAGTTGGACTCAGCAACGTCAATTTAGTGTTTTAAACATTAAATATAATAACGCTCCGTCCATACGCTTCCGGTAAGACTCGTCACTTTTAATAGACGCCGAGCTCATGCGCGGCGCAAATGAACTTTTTTCGGTAAGCACCAGTACTCAAGATATTTTCCGAAGTCGATCGAGGGGTTTCGCTTTGTGAATTGTGATATTGTATAGGTGAATTATTGACATTGTAATAGATTTTATTGAAAATCACTCAATAATGCCTCGTGTACTTTCGTTGGGGGTAAAGACACTAAAAGAAAGACGCGTCTATCGATTCAAAATTGTTTTCGTAAAATTTGAATTTGATTTCATTTAATGTGTTAAACAATTATGTTAAACTTAAACTTTTGTAACATACATGTGCCAAACAAGTTTATTAAACCATTCAAAATTATTCACGAATAAACATAAACATAGAACTAAAATTTTATTATCATAAAAATGACAGTAATGCAATATAAATCATGCCAGTAACTGTTTCACACGACATAATTATCAAATTCTTGGCTGTATTCTTGCACATGCCGACCTAAAAGTACTCGTTTGTCGTCCTAAATCATGTTAAAGGGGCATATCGACGGTATTTCCCATGAATATAGACTCGTATTAAAACAAGACGTATTCCAGTTATTCACGAATTTATTTTTCTAGTAGCAATAATTTATTGATGTAATTGTTAAGAAGGAATATATACAATGCCTAATATATATTTTGTTCGATGCACGGTTTCAGCAGGTTTCGAACTCACACCTATCACGCTCGAGAAAGCTTTCATACTCACACAACAGTGATAAATAGTGCGCGTGCGCATATCGGTACTTCTTGTACATTTGATTCATAGCGATTTTACAACTACTACTCATCAAAACTTAAAGATCATGGCTACAAGAACACTTTCATCAACGAGGATCTAACATCCAAACGAAGCTCCCTTCTTTTCAGTGCTAGGTCCCTCGTTAAAACCGGGCGTCTCCTTGGAGCGTGGTCGTCTGACGGGAACATTCTGGTCCTAACAGTCAGTCAACCAGCTCATGAGTGTCGTCGAATCACACACGAAAACATCTGTAGCCGGATTTGATAGTTCTAGCCACAACAAACGCTTTTTTTTGTAATTTTATCTACTATCGGATAGGCTATGCACATTTATCATTACCGATAGTTTATATGAACTATTCGATGAACATCGTCCGATACCTTTTGAATTGTGTTTCTTCTTTAATATAAACTATTTCTTTTATTACATGCATAATCGTATTTAAAATAATTGATAAACACTTGCCTAGGTACCCCATTTAACATGACAACACAGCACGTCGTGCTATCTTACTACATGTCCATGGGTTTCATCAAAATTGCATAAAATTAAATACCAGTTTACAAACATGTACACATTGTAGTATATGTTGTTGTTTTCTCGCCTTCAGATGTAATACTTGTACATATTATATATAGAACATCATTTTATTTCTCCAGCCAAGGGCACTGTTTGTTTGCTTGAAGAATAGTCTGTAACTAGCCTGTAAATATTTATTCCGAAGTCGAAATCCTGTCCTTGAACTGAACCTTCTAATTATGTTAAGCCATCGGTTAAACACCAACTCAGCCATTCCCCATGAATTACAATTTATTAATTTATCATGCAATCCCCGTGGTCTAGTTGAACAGATATCTTACTATGTATATTAGTGGTCTACTGCATCAAAATGGGTATTTATCATGCATATCATGCAATCCCCGTGGTCTAGTTGAACAGATATCAGTATTGTACTATGTATATTAGTGGCCTACTACATTAAAATGGGTATTAATCAGTGGAGCAAAATGGAAAATTATCCAGTTATTTTATAATGTACGCCGCTGATTCACTTACAATTTATATGTTTACAGGTAATTGTCACGTTAACTGCTGTATGTATACGTACATGTACAATACCATTATGCACTTTTAACCTTTTTGGCCTTCTATTATTTCGTTTTGAATAGACGGTCATATATGAGGTTCTTATACATTTACATAATAAGTGTTCGATAGTGTGATTTTGATATACTATGTTTTATGGAAACTCATCTTACTGATGTCGTTCCCGATATTGTTTAACTAATTGATGGTTTTAATATAGCTCTCCACCGGAAAGACTATACACGTCACTCAAGCGGCTTATTAATATATGTAAATCAGTCTACATTGTCGCGGCGTGTACTTGAGTTAGAATGTTCTAACTTGCATTCAATCTGGATCGAAATTCAAACAGGAAACTTCACTGCCTTAATATGCTGCTTTTATCGCCCCCCTAACGCCAATGTATCTTTTTGGAACGACCTTGAAGTTAGTATCGATAAAGCCTTGGATATAAACCAAAATTTAATCCTGCTCGGCGACATAAATGAAGACAGTTAAAAGGATTACACCCGCTTAAAACAGTCTATGACTCTATTTAATTTAGGTAATGTCATTACGGAAGCAACCAGAGTCACGGCCAACACTGCTACTTTAATTGACCCAATTATTGTCTCCGATAATCTGTATTTATTGGGCAGTGAAGTAATTTTAATTGATGTTTCAGTCAGTGATCATCGCGCTTCGGCCGTACACATTAAAGTCCCAACAGTGATTAGTAAACCGATGCAAAGACATGTTTGGCTTTACAAACGTGCATATTTTCAACGTCTAAATGACTTAATTGACAACGAAAATTGGAACTTTATTAGTATGTCAAATGTTGAAGACGCTACTGTATTATTCACTAACAAATTACTAGATCGATGAAATTATGTATTCCGTACAAACTTGTTACCGTACGTCCAAATGACAAACCATGGTATGACTCTATGATACGTACATTTGCGCGAAAACGCGATCGACTTAAATCGAACGCTATCAAATATCCATCTCCAAACAATTGGGTAAAATTCAAACACGCTCGTAACAGGGTCAATAATATGATTAAACACGCAAAAGAACAATTTTCTCCAATATTGAAACTACATGAAACGATTTACATTCCACTAACTCTGAAAAATATTGGAAGCTGTTGAAGCATCTAATAAATACACACTCTCATTCTGATGTGATACCGCCCCTGAAATCGGTTGATACTCATGGAAACGTATATATATATATGTCTGATGAAGAAAAGGCAACTTGCTTAAACAATTACTTTGTTTCCATATCAACTTTAGATACATCTTTGGGAGTCTTCCCTGCCCCAAATGACATTTCTTTTGAATATTTGCAAAACGTGTCTATAACTGAATCAGAAATAATAGACGTAATTAAAATTTTAATAACTAATAAAGCGGTTGATGAGGATTTAATCAGTCATCTTGTTCTTAAGCGTACCTGCTTGTCTATTGCAAAACCGTTATGCTTACAGTTTAATAAATCAATACAAGAATGCACATTTCCCTCATTATGGAAAAATGCAATTGTCATGCCCCTATTTAAAAAAGGTGACTCACATATACCTTCCAATTATCGCCCCATCTCCCTATTGAGCTGTCTACGAAAACTTATGGAGCGAGTAGTATACAAACACCTCTATAATCACTTTATTTCGCATAACTTAATTTATTGCAAGCAATCGGGATTTTGTCTACCAACTGATTGATATAGTTAATCAAATAGCTAGTTCTATTGATGACAAGAAATTTAACTGCATGATTTTTTGTGACATTTCCAAGGCCTTTGACCGAGTTTGGCATCAAGATCTGTTATTCAAACTTAAGCAAAATGGTATCAGTGGAAACATGTTACAATGGATAGAAAGTTATTTGTCTAACCGAACCCAAACAGTATTTGTGGGTTCCGCTATGTCTCAGTCATTACAAGTAAATGCTGGAGTTCCACAGGGCTCAGTATTAGGGCCGTTGTTTTTTCTGATTGACGTAAATGATATTGTCGATAATCTTCTAAGTATTACCCGCTTGTTTGCAGATGATACTTCCTTATCAAGTACTACATCTAATTTAGTTGACCTCGAGGGTATCTTGAACCACGACCTATGCCTCATCAACATTTGGGCCAAAAGATGGTAAGTTGATTTTAACCCACAGAAAACTGAAGCAATTTTATGCACAACGCAAAAGAATGTTCTTTTACCGAAATTATGTTTCTGAAATGTACCCATCACCTTTGTTGAAAGTCACAAACATCTTGGTCTGACCCTAAGCCATGATGGCAAATGGCACGATCATAAAGATCATATTTTTTAATCTGCGTCGAAAATTCTTGGCATTATGCGAAAACTTAAATACAGACGTTCAAGAAAGAGTTTAAACCAAATATACGTCAGTCATATGCGGCCAATACTAGAATACGCGTGCGTTGTTTGGGATGGTTGTTCTTTGTATGATAAGGAATTATTAGTAAAAATCCGAATGAAGCCGCGCGTATTGTTGCAGGCCTAACTAGATCTGTATCTCTTAGAAATCTTTATACTGAAGTTAAATGGCCTAGTCTAGACAAACGACGGCGATAAACTGATTAGCATTTAGAAGATGCATAACGGACAGTGTCCTAATTATTTGTCTAACCACAAACAGTTCAAGAACAGTCATCTCGTAATCTTAGAAATGCACAAGACTATACCCATTTTATCAAGGCGAACATTATTATATTCACGTTTGTTCTTGCCATCTGCCATATATCTATGGAACTCCTTACATATCGATATCCGCAAGAGCGAAACCCTTTCACAATTTAAAGCTTCCTTGAAACAAATGTTTCTTTTATGCGAAGATAACCCCCAATGTTTCTACACTGGGGATATAAAAACATCGATTTTACATGCTAGACTAAGAAATAACTGCAGCAACCTAAACTCCGATCTATTCCTAAACCTCCTTGCAAACTCACCCCTTTGTTCATGTGGAAATGATGGTGAAAATATGACACATTACTTCTTTAAATGCCCTAATTACCGCATGCAACGAATATCTCTTTAATGCACTGCGCTAATTTCATCCCTTAAATAGTGATTTGCTCCTCTGCGGTAACCCCTCATTTAATAATGAAGACAATACAATTATTTTTACAGAAGTTCAAAGATATATTGTTACGACAAAGAGTTTTGTTTAAAACTTAACGTTAAAACTTATATGCTTGCTGGACAGGACTTACAACTATCTATATTTGTATATGATTGTCTATTTACTATATATTGTATTCACTAATTTTGTTCATATTGTGTTTTCAAATGTTATTATTATTAAAACATCATTATCATTATTATTATTATTATTATTATTATTATTATTATTATTATCATAATTTGCTTTTGATCTCCTAAATGACAACAAAGTACGCTTGTCACCATTACAATATGTAACTAACACTCCCAGGCAAAGACCCTCGATAATGTCGTAGAACTTTAGGTCTAACCCTTTTTCCAATATGTACTTATGGTAAATCGTGATTGTTTGTAATTTTGTCAACATTGTGGAAATAAAATATGTTTAAATCAACTACTACTAACTTTCCCGCGCCTGCGAAAAGTGTTACGTTGACTACTTTTTATAATTATATATCAAACATATTATTGTTTGTTTATATAATCGCGTCTTATGTTATAATCAATGATTTAATGAATACTTCATAAAATGTAAGTTTATTATTCAAAATGTTACAACGTATTAGACGTCGATACGCCCCTCTAATAAAACCTCGACAACACTACTTACACAATAATAATGATGATTCATTCATTCATCCGTTCGGTAGGTCTGTCGGTCGATCGTTGTATGCATGTATTTATACATTCATGTATGTATAAATACATACATACATCTACATTCAATCAATAAATCAATCAATCGATCGATCGATCGATTGATTGATTGAATAAATCATGTATATTTGTACATCAATCAATCAATCTGTCTGTCTGTCTGTCTGTCTGTCTGTCTGTCTGTCTGTCTGTCTGTCTGTCTGTCTGTCTGTCTGTCTGTCTGTCTGTCTGTCTGTCTGTCTGTCTGTCTGTCTGTCTGTCTGTCTGTCTGTCTGTCTGTCTGTCTGTCTGTCTGTCTGTCTGTCTGTCTGTCTGTCTGTCTGTCTGTCTGTCTGTCTGTCTGTCTGTCTGTCTGTCTGTCTGTCTGTCTGTCTGTCTGTCTGTCTGTCTGTCTGTCTGTCTGTCTGTCTGTCTGTCTGTCTGTCTGTCTGTCTGTCTGTCTGTCTGTCTGTCTGTCTGTCTGTCTGTCTGTCTGTCTGTCTGTCTGTCTGTCTGTCTGTCTGTCTGTCTGTCTGTCTGTCTGTCTGTCTGTCTGTCTGTCTGTCTGTCTGTCTGTCTGTCTGTCTGTCTGTCTGTCTGTCTGTCTGTCTGTCTGTCTGTCTGTCTGTCTGTCTGTCTGTCTGTCTGTCTGTCTGTCTGTCTGTCTGTCTGTCTGTCTGTCTGTCTGTCTGTCTGTCTGTCTGTCTGTCTGTCTGTCTGTCTGTCTGTCTGTCTGTCTGTCTGTCTGTCTGTCTGTCTGTCTGTCTGTCTGTCTGTCTGTCTGTCTGTCTGTCTGTCTGTCTGTCTGTCTGTCTGTCTGTCTGTCTGTCTGTCTGTCTGTCTGTCTGTCTGTCTGTCTGTCTGTCTGTCTGTCTGTCTGTCTGTCTGTCTGTCTGTCTGTCTGTCTGTCTGTCTGTCTGTCTGTCTGTCTGTCTGTCTGTCTGTCTGTCTGTCTGTCTGTCTGTCTGTCTGTCTGTCTGTCTGTCTGTCTGTCTGTCTGTCTGTCTCTTAGTAAATCACTGTCAATAAATCAATCAGTCAATCAATCAATAAATAAATCAATCAATCAAACTCGAGATATAATTTGTCGTCATATCCCTAATGCAGTGCCAAAATGGCGGATGGAAAGTCTGTTCTACTTTGTTTTATACATATTTTTTATGTACAGGTATGTTTTGGTTGTAAAATATGTCGCCGTTGATCAAATAAGTATTTATTTCAATATACCTAATGTTCCATCTAGCAATAATGATGTTGTAAGATGGAATGCTGATGAACAAAGACAAACATTCAATTAAAATATTTATAAAATAGTGTAAGAAATACTCAGAGGCTTTTAATTGCCATAATATTTCGCTGTTTGGAAGCAAACATATACTGCTTCAAAAGCACATTTACACTGTGCCGATATCCCATTGGATTCGGACACAATACTCGTTCAAATGTGCAAACTGGGATAACATTGATACAAAGCTAATTTCTGGTTGATAATAACCGAACGCAATATAAACTAGTTCGGATAAAAACCAAACCAACGCATAAGCCCTGACGTATACACCCCTAACCGACTTATATTCTATATCAATGAATGAATATACATGTATGCTGAAAGACTGTAATGGGTTTCTATATATTTCTATTTTCATTTCAATCGTATTGTATAATTTGCTCGTTCACCATTGACAACGTGTATTTACCCAAAATTACTATGTATGTATGAACGTCCAAGGTTTAAGTGTGTATATTGTGATACATCTTTTGACAGTTTAGAGGAAATTATTGAACAAGCACATAAATAATACTAGAAGAAAATTTTTCATATATAAAGGACGAACAGATATCTTCTTTTTCAGTTTGTTAGGTAATTATCTTTTTTACGTTCGCGCTTATCCATCACAGTTTCCTACATCAATTCATCAGTCAGGAATTATCCGCAAGCACTCAACCACTACAGAATACAAACAATATTTTAGATATCAACATCAACCTTAAACGTTGATATGATTACACATTGTCATAGAGATATCCATTCAACTAATATAGTTTTCAAGTAAGGTACTAATGCATTTTAAGATATTTTAAAAGGGTCGGAAACATAAAAATGTTCTTTTTGAGGACTTTTTCGAGAAAATTTTAATGACTTCCAGCATCATAAGGGTGATTGTTAAAAACAAAAATTAAGTAAATAAACCACTGGACACTATAACTATTAACGCTTTACGTTTCTACTCAACATAAATATAACAGCATAGTTAGGATTATCCGGGTACAGGGCGTGGTTATTGTAAAGATGGATATTAAGGTTGATGCGGTGGTTATTATTGAGTTGATGGTTATGGTGGAGGTGGTGGTGGCTGTTTAGGTGGTTGTTGTGGTGAAGGTGATGATTGTTATGAAGTTGCTGGTGGAGGCGGCGGTGAAGGTTGTGGTGAATGTGATGCTTATGGTGGAGGTGGTAGTTTAGGTGGATGTAGTGATGGGTTAGGTTGTAAATGTTGAGGTGGTTGTTGTGGTGCAGGTGATGGTTAGGGTGGTGGTGATGGTTTCGTTTGAGGTGATGGTAAAGGATATGGTGGCGATGGTAGTTATTGTGTAGATGGTGGGTATGGAGTTTGTTGTGGTTAAGTTGGATGTGATGGTTATGGTGGAAGTGGTTGTTATGAAGAAGGTGGTTGTTATTATAATGGATGTGATGGTTATTGTAGCGGTAATTATGGTGGAGGTGTGGGTTATTGTGGAGGTATGGTACTGATGAAGGTAAGGGTTATGGTGAAGGTGGTGTTTGTTGTTATGGGGTAGATGAAGGTTGTGGATGAATTGAAGATAATGGTGGAAGTGATTTGTTTGGTTGAGATGGTGATGGTTGTGGTCGTGGTCGTGGTTGATTTGTTCGTGGTGGAGCTTGTTGTTGTGGAGGGAGGTGGTCAATGCAATGGTGGTGATGTTTGTGGTTATCGGGGGCGTGCTGGTGGTGGTATTGTTGTGGAGGTGCTTTCGGTGATGCTGATGATCGTTGTGGATGCGATGGTGGTGTAGGTGGTCGTGGTGGTGAATGTGGATGCGGTTCATTATAAACAACGCGTTCAAAACAGCAACATCAACATGCTGCTTTAAGCATCTGGCCACGCAAAAACAAGAAGCATTAATTTTGTTAAACAATATAAAAATATACATGTATCAGAACACGTGGTAAAGAGTTCTCTTAAATACGATGACCAGTAAAACGTTAAATATACCGTAAGAAATTCCCGTGGACTGTGTATATACAAACATAATTATGTAATACTAATTACCTGATTTAAGTTTATTAAAGTAGCGATCTCATCAACTGTCGCGGGCATATATTTCGTGGAACACGTCAAATTTTAACCGCCTGATTTCGCCATATATTTCAATGACCACCCAAAATAATAGTTAAGACATAGGAATGAGTTTTTGAGATTGTAATATTATATTTAACTTTAATGGCATTTAAACACTGGTTAAATTTTTATTTGTTAGCATTGTGAACAGTTCATATTATGTTATTATATTGATGAGAATTCAAGTGTAAATTTTGAAACATCACAAGTTAATAAATTAGTAATCAACTTTGGGCATTAGTTAAATCCGCTTCGCATATGGCCCTGTTCATTTTAACTGATTGAACTAGCTTTATATATCGTTTATCTTGTAAAAAATACAGATTTCTTATTATCTTTGTGAGTTTTTTTTTTTTTAGTGTAACCTTTCTTTATTTCCATCATATATATGCATTTACAAATAAACATACAGTCATACAAACATACAAGACATGCAAACAATGGAATTGTACGTTTGAAATTTTGCAATGTATTGTATTAAATAGCTCAACAAATAAAAGTAATATGATTATGCATACGAACAGGCCAATATTCTTATATTTTACCGTGCAGGTTTATCCGTATTAAGTAGGTATATTTTTGCATGGAAAAGATACATAGACAACATAAGTATGAAAGAGCAAAGGGTACATTTTGCTGCAAAGATTTACCAAAAAAACAGAGAGGAAATATCACTTGTTCCTATTCTTGAATACCCGGTACTTATATAGAATTGTTTTCCTTTAATATTATGTTCTTACTGCACAGAGGTATTTGGTTCGCATATTGCTCTTATCAGCGACCAGTAATTTCTTTCTTTTTCTAAATGTGTAAGTGACTTGTATATGGTGTAGGCTAAGGTTAGAATATTTACAAGACCAATGTAATTTGGTATTATTTTATCTTTTCTACAAGTGAAAATGTATCTCTTAACTTCGAGACACAGTATGTTAAGATTTTGTTTATCTTTGTTAGTGCTACCTAACATAAATGTTCTGAAGTCTATTTCTGTCATTCTATTTATATTCCTATTATTTAACAAGGTTTTGTTTACTTCCTTAATCAAGCATTTTACAATTTCACCAGACCAAAAAAGATGAACAATCGTTTCTTCAAATTTGTGACAAAAAGTGCACAGATTATTATTTAACAATTTCATTTTGTACATAAGGTAATTTGTACTGAGTATATTGTAAATAATTCTAATCTGGAACCATTGTATGTAGCTATCTCTTGTTATGTCAAATACTGTTTTAAAAATGCATTTCCATTCCTCATCAGTAATGACAAAATTGTTCCATTTGTTTTTACACATAGGTTCAATGCCGTTTTGAATGAAATAATCATAAATTGATCTATCTTTGCTTTCATGGCTTATAAAATATTTTGCATAGCATGACAGAGACGGGCCGTATGTTTGAACGTCATTTGTATTAAACTGTACATTGCATTTCTTAAAAAAGTTCTTTATTGATTTTACAAGTCCTTCATAATAAAGAAAGTTCAAGGATTTTCCCGTAATATTTTCTATTTGATATTTTGTTAAGAAGGTGTTTGAGTCAATAACTAAATCTTTCACAAATCTAATACCTCTGTCATGCAGTGCTTTGAAATATAAGGGTTGATGACCAATTTTGAAATTGTCATTGTAGAGCAAGGGCATGTTAAGAACACTATTAACATTCGCAATTTCTAACACATCCAGAAGTTGTTCGTAACACGAAAATACTTCAAACCAAAAATCATTTTTAAAACATTTTTTAACGATGGCAATATGTTGTTTTCCAGTGTTAAAAAGTTTACATACATCAAAAATGGACCTTATAAGAATTACACACTTACTATCATAACATGTATATCATTTTCTTATCCAAGAGAGCTTCATTTTTTTACAGTATGCATAAATATCTATCATTTGTAATCCACCTTTCTCATAGCTTTGTGTAAGGGTTGAACTTTTAATTATATATGGTGCATTATCCCAAACAAAGTCAAACAATATTTTATTCGGTTTATCAAAAATATCTTTCTTTGGTGTGGGTTTTCAAAAAAAAACAATGAGTGAACAAAGATAATATAAGCGATTTAATAACGGTAGTTCTACCAATTGGTGTAAGTTTTCGTTTTTTCCATTGACTTATTATATTAATTGTTTTAATAAATTTGTCAGAAAATTTTTAATCAACCATAAGATTAAGGTCAACATCAAAAAGATTCCCATTAGTTTAAATCTGGTTGTTTCCCATGTTAGGGTGCTGTACTTCAAGGATCCGATCCAAATTACATTAGCTTTATCGACATTTACTTTTAAGCCAGACAAATATGCGAAATCCTGGAGAAGGTCTAAGGCAGCGTTTAAGGAGTTTTCAGAACCATCCATCAACAAAGAGCTATCATCTGCAAACTGAGATATTTTGTATTCTATACCGTTAATACATATGCCTTTTATGTTTTTACAATGCTTAATCTTAATTACTAAAATGTCCTTACATAAAATGAAAATATAAGGTGAAATCGGGTCACCTTGCTTACAACTGCGGCCTACTGTGAAGCTTTCGGACAAAGATCCGTTTAACTGAACCGATGTCTGTGTATATCTTAAAAAAATCGATATCCGTCGTTTAAAGCTTGGTCCAAAATTAAAAAAGTCTAAAGTTTTTTCAATGCAATTAAATGATAAGGAATCGAAGGCTTTTTCGAAGTCAATCATCAATATTAACCCCGGAATTTTATTGGTTTCAGTATAGGACATACAAGAGTCATACAAGAGACGTGTGTTTTCCCCTATGTATCGCCCTGAAACAAAACCAGTTTGATCCCTAGATATAAGAGTTGGTAAATGTGGTTTTAATCTATTTGCAATTGAACCAGATGCTATTTTATAGACTGTATTAAGAAGTGTAATAGGCCTCCAATTTTTTAGGAAATGTATTGGTTTGTTTTCTTTTGGTATGCACGTGATAATGCCCTGCTTTTGAGTCACAGAAAGCATATTTCCGTAAGCAAAATTTATACTTCTCAGAACAAAAACTCCAATTTTATTCCAGAAGACCTTAAAGAAATTTGTTGTAAAACCATCTGATCCAGGACTCTTGTCATTCTTCATATATTTCAGAGTATTAGTTATCTCTTCATATGTTAGTAAGCCTTCAATTTCTAGTCATTGGGTTGAACTGAGTTTATTAATATGTAAATTCTGTAAATCGTTTAGTGTGTGGCTCTGCTGTAGTTCAGCTGTTTTATATAAATTTCTATAAAATTCAGAAGTTTCCTTTAAAATGTCAGATTGATTGTGCATAAGTACACAGTCATCTCTTTGAATAAAAGGTATGTTTTTATTAATATAGTGTTGTTTTTCTAATGAGCATAAATAGTCTGTTGTTTTCTCTCCCTGCTCAATCCATTGACTTTTAGATCTAATGATATATCCTTTTAGTTTTGAGTCTCTCATGTTGTTAAGTTTCACATGTAGTTGTGCAAGTTTTTCTTTGTTCGATTCATTTAAATTTTGTTCTATGATTTCAATTTCATTTAACAATCGTAGTTCGTTTGAGGAATTTAATTTATTTTTTAAACTAGAATATGATTTTCCCTCGTATTTCGAATAAAAGTGTTTCCAGAAAGAGTTGGTCGTTTATGGTAAAATATAGCTCGTTATGGTTTACTGTATTAATAATTTCTTAATTATAAACCGGTAAACAGTACTGTTTGTTTAATTTTTTCAATTGTGTTAATTATACAAATTAAATATTCATTATCATGTAAAAGAGAGTTGTTAAATTTCCACAACCCTTTACCATGTTTAACCTTATTAAATTCAAGCGAAATAGCAACAATAGAGTGATCAGATTTTATACTGGCTCTTATATTTGAAGATTGTAAAAAATTGAGCATGTTTGGGGTTATTAACAAGAAGTCTAATCTTGCTTGTTGCAATGGATTTGTGCGTCTCCATGTGAATCAAGCAGTATTTTCATGCATTTCCTAAAAGTATCAATTAGATTTCTTTTTGCAATTTCTTGCAAAACAAAGTTTCTAGAATTTATGTTATTATTTAAAGATTTATAGTTACTATAATCTAGCTCTCTGTCTAGCACTAGGTTAAAATCACCACATAGAATAAAATTATCATTTCCAAATTCATCAACAATGTTAAAAACATTTTTATAAAATTGTGGACTGTCTAAGTTTGGACCATAAATAGTTATGAAAGATAATTTTGTATCACCAACAGTGATATTTAGACCCAGTAAGTTTCCAATATCATCATTTTTCAATGATGAACTTTTAAATCAATATTTGTCTTTATTTAAATTGCACAGCCCCTGATATTGGATTTTCCATGACTTAAAAAATATTGCCCATCCCAAGTAGAGTACTCTTTTTCCAAATCTTTTGTCCAGTGTGTGTCTTGTAAACAATAAATATGATAATCTTTGTCTGTAAGAAAGTTTAAGACATCAGTTCTTTTCTTCTTACAATAAAGGCCGCGGCAGTTCAAGGAGGCAATTTTGACAGAGTTCATATTATATCAAGATATTACAACAGAATACAAAACTTAACATGTATAAATGTCTTACATATAAGATGGTTATGTAAGTACATATATAAAATTGAAAACAGTTTAACAACAAATGTTTTGTTTCAAGAAAGTGATACAACCACTGTAGTACAATACACTCAATTATATATGGTGCCTAACTATGCAAAAATAAACATACTGAAAACAATAGTAAACAAACAAAATTAAGTAGATATATACATTTGTACTGTATGTACAAACATTCAGTACAGAGATTCACTGGTCCCATGAACGATAGGTAGAGATGGATCTGAATTATAAATGCAATAGTACATAATGGATTTTTATGACAATTTGTATGTATCAAACACAACATGCCCCATGTTTACAACCTCATTGTGTAAATTAAAAAGATACCAAAGTGTAATGTTTTAAAAATGGAGGATGTTATTAGGGCCGTTGTTTAAACAGTTTAGATTAGTAGCACTACAATAATACCTAAATAGGGTGCGAAAAGCGAAATATGTTTTAGGTGTTAACATGCTTTGCTAAAACTGTACTACAAAATATGTTAAGTTTAAACGCTTGACAAAAATGTTGCTGAAATATGAGTTACAAATACTGCACACATGAATTTGGATCTAATGACTGCTTCTAACGTTTTCATAACACGGTATGAACGATATTTAAATGATAAAAAAATGTTTGTATTACATGAGGCATATCCAACTGGTACCTGAAAAAAGAAATTTAAAACTGTTAATTCATACACGCATGTTAACAGAGGAGTAGTATTTGTATTAAATACCTATATCACTAGATCTAGTTTTACCACATTAACAGGGTACCAAAGACGTTAAAGTGGTTAAATAATTTTGTATTCATAAAACCATATCAGTGTTTATAAATATTATATTTTACCTAATATAGCTTATATTAAACCAATCATTTTTATGAATAAATACCATTTCAACATTAAAACCAGCAAAGATATATATTTAAAAAACAATATGATATCTATCCATATTAAAAGTTGTTATTATAACGCAGTTCTATCCGCAATGTATAAACTAATTGAACGTACTACCGGATGTTGTAATTACACGTGTACTGAGTCAACTGTTCACACATTCCATAAATGTCATCTTTTTAGAATATTCATCAATCAACGGTTTGTATACTTTTCTTATTAAAGCATTTTCTGATTATTAACCGTTACATTTTAAAAGAATTGTGATGTGTACAACCGAGAAAGTCGGAAAATCAGTTGCCATTTCGTGTAAATCTAGGTGGAAGACAAACAAAAACATGATTTTCCTAAACACTTGCCTTTTGTACGGACAGTTTGTATAACTAAAATATATTCTAATGTGTTTACTTTACAATGAAACGAACAGCTTACAAAGTTTTGCTCTAAATACCGATTTAATTATAGATTTTAAGAGACGGTATGAATCACAATATTGTACAACTTACTGCAGATCTTTGAATAATTTATTATGATTGCTTTCAAACTGTGTGTACACATTATTGCAATTTGATTGTCTCCATTTTGTGCGAATTAATTTGATTGTTCAAACAATTAGATTCTTTTAAAATCGATGTTGCATTACTTTTATATCGTTGAAATGTTATTGTGATGAATTACCTTTTTACAGGTAAACTGGAAGATTGCATATATATTTGCTGCAAACACAAACCAGCCACATTTATGAATATCATTAAACATTACGTAAATCACCAAAGGCAAGCAATTTAATAATAGAGAATAATTATATTTACAATGGATTTTTATACAGTCCCCGAAGACATCCGATGCTCAAACTGGATCATTTTGCCAGTTATAGAAAAAATCCATCAGAATATTAGGATCTTTCAAAATCATCAACCTTTAATTATTCGACTAAATCAATTACTTGAATAAATGAGAATAGAATTTAGATGTATCTGTTTTTTAGGGATGGCAATACTATTCGAATATTCGCTTGAATGGTCGCCATTCAAATAGTTTAAACGCCATTCGAATATTCGCAAATTTTTATTGCGGGTTAAAATCCAATACTTTTCTGATCGTAAAAAGTATACTTCCGTCCACGTTTTCATGAAAGTGTCACGTGACAGACCGAATATATTGAATATACTGGTCGGTGTCAGTCTCCACCCGTCTATTCGTCAGTAGGTAATCATAACTGTTATTTGTTTTTTTGTGTTTTTTTGGGGGGGGGGGAGGGTCGAGCATCAACTGCTATCAGAATAAGTGCAATATCCTTTTGAAAATAAAATATTTATTGACCACTAAAGTTTTACAAATGTTGTAATGTTTGACATTAAGTCTTATATTAACCTAAAATAGTACTGTATGTGCAATACAAGCCAACTGTATCATGCTATCATTCGTTAAACGATACAAAAGCCAACCTAGCTCGCGTGAATTACCCTATTAAATGTTCTATTGCGTTCTGAACATAATTAGAGTTTGTATTCAGTAGTGTTTGAGAACAAGAAATATCTATTAAAAGTCGACGTCAGTGGTAAATTGGAATAAAAGGACCGTAGATTGAAATTTAAAACTGACAAGTGTGTAACTATTTTTTTCTTCACTAATATACCATAAGTCACTTTTTACTTTTCTGAGTAATGCAAACGCATTTTAATGTTGTAAAAAGTAAAAAAAAAAAAGTATGAAAGGCTAGATATCTTGTTTTGGTGTAAAGAATATGCCAACAACGATAATTATGTCGAGTTTTTTGCCCTTTTCTATTGCATATCGTCCCTTGACAGCAATAAAGTGTCATCATCATATGTGCGAAGAAGGCTGATAGCCCGTTCTGGCTTTCAGGGGACGATATGTTGTTGATAGCGGAGGCAGACTGATCGGACACTAACCTTGAAAATCATGATAAAATCATTCCAGTTTCAGGTTAATATGCCTTACCAACATAATATACGCCGTCCATGCTGCTATTTATAGTGTACGATTAAAGAAGAAGCATTTGGTAGTTGTATAAAGATGATTTTCCACGTTGACTAGTATTGCTTTAAAATATGAACGTTTTAATTTCATGCGAATTGTGTTTTATTTGTATTAAATTCGACAGCAATACTCATAACTTGATAGGAAGCTATCCTCTAAAGTAGTTTTGGTATGTTGCACTCCGTCTTTTTCTGACAAGTGTTTTGCAAATAATTTCAACTTAGCCCGTGCAATCTTAGAATTTATTCATTAGGGACTACTGGCGGGAAATGTTCACAACCTTTGATTGATTATTGTGAAAGGTCAAAAGTTGGGTTAAAAAGCTTCGCCGAAGTATCGCTGAAAGCAACTGATTCGGCGTTGTTCTGCCAAAGAAAACACACTTCTTCACTTGCAAAAGAAGCAAAAATCACTGACAATAAATCACAATTAGCGTTCATTAAAATCATAGTAAGCGTTCAAAGCACTTCGTGACACAGTGCAGTTAGTTTTACACCTATCCGAGAAAGTCATATATTGTGCCTACATATACTACTCACATCATAAATTGGACTCGTTATAGTAATAATCGGACACCGAAGCAGAGTAATAAATATTAAAACATAGTCTGAGTAAAACACATTTGTCTTCGTATGTGTTACCAAAATTTCAGTTAAATTAGGTTTATGGCAATATATCCAAGACAATAAACTCGCAAATGATTGAAATTGACAAGAATTTTCATTGCAAAACAAAAGAAAAATGTCTGTGTTATCTTTTATCGCCTTTTAGATTATTTCTCTAGCTTTTTACTTCGTACTAGCCATTGTGTCATAGACATGTGTGTTATCGATGATGTACGCAATTGCAACATCCGGTAGAACGTTCAATTAGTTTATACACTGTAATATCGTTACCCATGATGAAGTGTATTACACAACAAGACATGTGTCCGTAGGACAAGGATGCCCCCACTTTCCGCTGATTATCACAAAACTGCTGATGTCGGAAAAATGCACCAAAATACACAGGTGCACAAGTTCACATGCTGATGAATATGTTTATAAAGTTTCATCAGTCTAGCAGTTATACTTTTTGAGTTGCACGCGACACAAATCCAAAAATATCATTTTTTGCTAAAAAAGGGTCATAACTACACAGATGGCAAAAAAAACTGCACCAAAATACCCAGGTGCTCAAGTTCACATACTAATTAATATGTTTATAAAGTTCCATCACTCTAGCAATAATGCTTATTGAGTTTCATGCGACACGAGTCCAAAAATGTCATTTTTTGCTAACAAAATGGTTTATAACTCCGCTGATGTCGGAAAAAAACTGCACCAAAATGCACAGGTGCACAAGTTCACATGTTGATTAATATGTATATAAAGTTTCATCACTCAAGCAGAAACACTTTTTGAGTTACGCGCGACACAAGTAAACAAAATTGTTTTTTTGCAAAAACAAAGGGCATAACTCCACTGATCTCTGAAACAACTGCACCAAAATACCCAGGTACATAAGTTCACATTCTGATTAATATGTATATAAAGTTTCATCACTCTAGCAATAATACTTATTGAGTTACATGCGACACAAGTCCAAAAATGTCATGTTTTGCTAAAAAAGGACCATAACTCCGCCGATGTCGGACAAAACTGCACCAAAATACCCAGAAGCACAAGTTAACATGCTGATTTATATGTTTGAAACGTGTCATCACTCTAGCAGCAATACTTTTTGAGTCACGCGCGACACAAGTAAAAAAAATATCATGTTTTGCTAAAAAAGGGCCATAACTCCGCTGAATGACGGACGGACGGACGGACGGACAAGGGCAAATCTGTATGCCCCCCCCCCCCTCTCAAGTGGGGGCATGTAAGCATGACATTGAAATCAGAAAAGCAGAAATTGAAGAGCACTGGACAAGACAAGCACGAAATAAAAATATAAAAATATAAAAAGTAAACACAATACTTTGGACCATGTTTAGAATAAGCAAAAGGGTGCTAGGGGTAGTACTGGTTAAACAAACCTACAGAGCACATTGTAAGAGGCTGAATATAACAGATATTTGAACAGATTAAATGCTATGAATACTTAAGAGAACTGCTCAACGCCAAACAACATCAAGGTTACATGTACGCAGGGTAAACGTTTTCAGCATTCTGGCAGTAAAAGCGATAGCTTATAGGTGTATATTTAGTTCAAAGAAATAACTGTTTATTTTTTGGCACTGACGATAAAAGGCATGTCTTCATGTTATAACGTTTTATGATATACATGTACGGTCATTTACTGGAATAACGCTACAGGTTCAGAATATTTCGTTTGCAGGATGCTATAGTAACAGCCCTGGTCGGTTATGGTGTACTTAAAAAGTTGAAAGGCAAAACGGATGACAGAGAGTTGGTGTCAGAAATTGAGAACAGTATGGTGTATGTACAGTTTGGTTATACTATAAAATGAAGTAATTATTACATTTTATGATTATTTGAAATTACATTTAAAAATTGTATTAACATAAAATATATATTGTTAATTAATTGTTTTATTTTTGAATTGCACTAATAATTGTTCATTGTTAATAATATATACGTAGATGGCCATATGTCTTCATTAGCCATTTCAAAGATAAAAGCGTTCTTTTAATATGAAAAAGCATTTAAATGGTTAAGAAAATTGGTATGCTGTTTACTACGACAAACTATATTTTGTATGAAGTTTAAAATATGTAATATCGTTTTCTTAATTATAAAATAAGCTTCATTCCCATATTAATCATTTTTGATTGCCCCAAAATAACTAGATTATTTTTTTTTTAAATGCAGTTTTCAGAAATCAGAAATTTGGATTTTGAACGATGATTTAGTCCTTGAGCTTAGTGGAGATACAAACAAATGGTTTACTTAATAATTTGTATAAAATTTGTTTCATATTGTAAAACACTTTATAATCAAGTCATATATGCGTATCCTACGCTTAAAACTGTCACAGCGAGAACAATAAACAAGTTGTCAGTTTTCAGAATATGGCACAGATTCAAGAAAATATGCCATTGCCTTCTTCAATAAAGAAATGCAAAAAGGCTTCCTACATATATATGTTTTCCCTATTAAATCATTTTAAAATCACCACGGTCTATTAAAAGTATATATTTACGTTATACAATAACATCTTCGATATTTAAATGTTCTTAATGTACGAGTACATTTTAGAGTTACCTGTCATTTGGATAAATAAATTTAAATAATTTAAGCTTAACTAACTGCAGTACGTTGATACAAATAAGAACACAAGCATATGCATTTTTACGTTGATAGATCAATGTGCGTGGCATGGTCATATCGTATATACATGTTTGTCAATGCGAGTAAGTAAGGTTAGTCAGGTATCACTAATGAAAAACATGGAGTCGTTTGATCGGTTCAGTGGCCGGATAGTATTCCCTAGATTTTTCTGAATTATGGTATTTTGCCAGAGCAATATATTTTGCCACTATTGTTTAAAATAGTTTATACGAACTACAATGCCATGACTATTTAAACCTTTAAATATATTTAAATTTTCCAAATGAAAATAATAAACTTGCTAAATAAAAAAGAAAACTATTGAAACCACTATATATATCTTAACAATAGCTGGTTTTCATATTAATTTTGTAATGGGAAGTTCTTGTGCGAAATTGATAACATCCATTTCCAGTGAAATGCAAATACATACATATTTTCAAATACGCTATTAGTAGTGCAGATTAAGTGCTTTTTAACAATAAAAATAGATTGCTATTTTCTTCCTATAGCAAATACCTTTAATACGGTGCCATAAATTATGTTTCAGCGAATGGTCTGAATTGGCTATGGGCATTCTTAGCGAATGTTTGAGCAATAACGTGCAAAAATCTCAGGATTTGTTGCAACGGAAGCTTCCAAACTGGGGAAACGCCACGTGTATGTCGATTGCGCTGATTGCGCATAACACAGAATTTCTGTCTCATCGTGCGTGCCAAATGCTGCTCGACAGCCTTTGGATGGGAAAACTGGATAAGAATCCAAGCATTCCAAAGGTAAAGGACTAGGGACGATAAGGGCCGATTTTGGCCCATAAAATTGACGATTGTTTAATTTCATTTACCAACAATACCTATCATACCTGTAGTTAGATCATGATGTGCGCTTGACGTTGACATGAATATCAAACCATCGCGTGGACCTATCACGTCAGGCAGAACGTTCAAACAGCGTGCGTTTCTTCGAAAACAACATTTTAGTCAATTTTATCACTTTTGTTGTAAAATTTAACTATCAGCGCATACGAGTACCACAACCATTTTTCTAAGAGACATGTAATTTTAATCAGTCTTTTGGTTGTGTTATTATCTTTGCGGTACTCGCATGCGCTGTTGGTGAAAAATATACTTTTGTAAATTTAGACATTTGGGGAAATTGGCTTTTAAATGAAATTCTTAATTGATTAGTTAGCAACTTGTTATTCATTGCTCAATTATGTCGCTACACTTGCAGTTTACCGTCTTTTGTTAATGCACTTGACACCAGTAATCCAACAGAACACGGCTGTTAACACGCATTTAACCGTGTCGTTCAGTTGTTTGCCCGGATGTTATTACTACTAATCAAACAATTAGGAACATTGCTAGTAGATAAATCTACCGTTTTTAGAATTATCGGCTTATATTTTAAGGTAAATACTTCATAGATGCATTAGATCTAATAGAAAATGAAAAATCTTACCTGATTTGATATATCAATAATCCAAAATGCATAATTTAGATCAACTCATGTTCGATTTGAGCATAATCATAACACACTATACTAGCTTGACACTCTTTACAATTATGCGATTTTCCTAGCTCCAAATACGGTATTTACCAGCACTGCCACATTCCATTTTCCATGAGGCATGATGTTGCTCGAAATACAACGTATTTAAACCAGGACACATTTGTACATACCTTACAGTAGGCATTATAGTCCATAATTTTCTTCTTTAGATTTATAATACTCTCATGCTTACACTTTCGTCAAAAACATTTTATTTCATGATTTCTAACATATTGAATCTTGTTTTTTTTACAAGATTGAAGATTCTTTCTGATCTACGTCAGAATTTATTTTCAAAAAATTGTGACGATTCTATTACGTCACGTAGCTAACCTGTGATTACTGTAGCGTAACACGAACAGTGCAGTATCGGACAGGGCCAACACAATATGCTCCCCATATCGCGGATGGTGGGGGCATAAAATATATATATATATACACTTTATGATGTTAAGATTTATATTTAAAATAATTGTTTAAAGATTAAACTACATTTCGTCACCTTAGAATGAAAAGAGCCTATCTTACATGTGTTAAGAAGCAGATAGGTCGTTTTCATTCTAAGGTGGCGATTAATAATTCATCAAATATATCGTAAAATAACACACACACCCACACGTTTTAAACGTGTTTCGTCACTTTGTTATGCTTATTCAAATGTAATATTCGTGTTTAGTGTTTTCCCAATTTTCTACCCAATCAGAAGGCTCAGAAGTTGATATTGTACGAATAAAAAATACACTAATGTCTTGCTTTTTGAATATTTGGTCGGGAAATCCAACAGTATCTTCCACTATTCTAAAAATTCTCTAAATTTTATTTAGATCGTGATCGATAAAAAAAAAATTAATCCAAATACATTGCTTTCATTTTAAACATATAGCTCTGCTCAAAATGTAGGTTATATTCTAAAGTTAGTTTTTTAGCCAGCATTCGTGTTCATATATCAGACTTCGCGAAACTTCTAAATCCGCTGTCACCATAATTAGTATCATTCGTAAAGACCACATGTTATATTCATGATAAATACACTGTTAAATAATTAATTAAAAATATGTAGGCTGTACAGCTAATTGTAGAGTCATAAGTCCTTTATTTAGTAACCAAAAGTTAACCTAGCACACTGGACATATATATATATATAACTTAGGTGTGTTATACATTTTGTAAGACGCATATGTCTGGCTGTCTGACAGGTTTAGCGTTGTCTGATTAACCCGTGTCGATGACCGCATTCACGATGAATCGTGCAGTGTACGGACGGAAAAAAGAACAAGAGACATGCTAGTGTTCTGCCTCTTAAAGTATAATTATACTTCAATAATACTATTCTGATTTGTTGTTGATATATTGATTTTTATATTTTCGCCGCCGCAAATAATGCCGCCGCCGACGCCGCCAAAAGTAACACCTAAACGTCACCTTTTAAGGCGACTGAAAAATCAAGAAAACCAAACATTAACTAGGAAGGATGGTGGCAAATGGTGTTTAAAATAGGCTACGGAGCAACGAATAACAAACTTATGTTGTCAGATCATGTTTGAATGGAAATAATTTTTGATTTTATCGTTTTCAGTAAAAAACAACCTTATTTTTCTCTGATAAGCGTTTTTAAACCATTCGAGGTAACGCCCACGTGGTGCAATCCGTAAGCATTCTAACTCCAAATCTTTGTTTATTTACTTATCCAAATGGTTTAAAAAAAGACCGCGACACTAGCGGATCCATGTGGGGCATACATACATGGGCACATATAAAATGGTAAAAACTGGAAAAATATGTTTAGTTCTCAATATTCCAAATCAACAAACTATTTTTTCAATAATTCATTATCAATCGCACCAATTTTCATATTGTTTTATGCATTCATAAGAAAGATATAACGTTATAAAGTAATGGGGTGTCCACAACGTTGGCTCAAAATGCTGGCGATTTATTATTTTTCCCGGCACCATATTTCAGCAAAATTGACACAAAGTCGGCATTACTTCCTTATTAGTTCATAACGCAATATTACGAGTATCTTTCATAATATTTCATTTAAAAAACAAGTGTGTCTGTCCGTCCGTTAGTTCGTTTCGATGAACAAAAACACAGTGTATATCACATTACAGACAATTGATGAGCATGAGTGTGTACGTGTAAGTTACTTTAAAAATGCATTTCAAAAAAAGAGACACTTCGGTAAATGATTAATACAAATAATGTTCTATGTGTGCGTTTGACTGTAGTCAGCTACTGATTTTTGATCAAATACGTATTTAGTGGTCAGGCACATCAAACAAAGGCAATTTACCGCCAAAACAGGTGCATGACATATAGATGAACCAACATGTATTTCGAACATAATATTGTGAAGTATTTATTCAGCGAAACAAGTGCATTTGATGATGACGATGATTATGATGATGATGATGATGATATGCAAAGATTAATTATATATCTTTGATACGGATCTGTAGCTGATCACTGTAGACCCATAGACAACATGGGGTTATAACTGCACGCTCAAAAGTTTACGCCCCCCCCCCCCCCTCTAACCCGAAATCCTGGAGCCGCCCCTGCGCCCGAGCCATTCGTTCACGAAGATAGTTGTGTAAATATACAAACATCTACTGTACCAGTGAGTTGTCATTTCGTGTATGTGTTTTACCTTTTTCGGGAAAGATTAATCGAGAACATGGTCAAGTTTCAATGCGCAATAATGCACTTTATCTACCAATGTTGACTAATAAGCTTACTGATATTCAGCACGTGGTGCACGTGATAAACATACAGAAAGCGTTGTTCCGCCCCGCATATAATGGACGCTTCCACAATTGTCTGTCATAATCAAATTAATCGTCAATTTTATCCAGTCATTGCAATTGGATATCACATGTTTAGCAATTAAACTATTTTACACAAAATAACACATGGTAATGTTTGTGATATTCAAATAAACTTGTGTTTATGTTTGTGAAATTAATGAATGGAAATTAATCCCTTAACAATAGTTGAGAAAGAATTAAACTATTCGTGGATAGGTTTATATGCGGGTCGTGTTACTCTAATACCATGAATGCGATAATGAATCTTACTGACAAGCTTTCATGCATCATTCGAACACTTGTCAAGCAAATCAATGTTTATTATATTAGTCCTTTTTTATTCGTTAATTTATGTAGGTTTATTCGTACTATGTATATTTACTTTTGTGACTGTACTTTTGATCATAAACAAGGCGAGTAAAAATTAAACGTTTTATTATTATTTTACCCTACAGATTCTACTGTGCGCAATCTGTCCATTCCTTATTACACCGGTGCTGAAATTTTCCTGTAACGTGCAGACAGATAAAACAGGTTCTAAGCAACAGGCTAAGCCTCAAAGCAGTTCATGTACACAGTAAGTTAGCGTTATCATTACCGTGTAATATTTATCGAATTTTTGTTGATGCAAGAAATAAGTGTTTTAGTGACATCTTGATAACGAATATAGTTGGTAACTGTTATCTGTAAAGCCGTACAACAGCATCATTACAAATACAACTAAATTGTTATTGAATAATACGGGAAAATATTTACTCTTTGACCGATAAAACCGTATGATTATTAGTATAAACTGCCTCTTCTCATCGTATAATCGACAAGCGATCTTATTATCAATAAGTTTAGGGAAACAGTATTTAGGTTACGCATGCGCAAATAAATGCCTTCTTTGTTACATATGAAATATTCAAATGTAATCTCACTTTTCACCATGACCAAGCTACTTTCCAATATATCACCATACATTGTTGGAAAGATGAGGACATAACCTTTTGAAAAAACAGCATGTCAAAAAATTCTATGTGTTGTAACTCAAAATATTTGCCTTAGAAAAAACACACCGGTTTTGACGGGCATGTAGGCTGCCATTTTGCGCATGAATGCATGGGCCAAAATTTATGAAGCTGGAAACCACTAGACAAAAAGTAGTGCACATTACAGCCTTTTTTCTTATTGCTTACATGTATACCGTTAAAATGATACCAAAACATATCATTTAAACTGTTTTTTACAAATTGTATGCATCCTGCACTCAACCACATGTGCTTATTATCTAACTGACAGCATGTAACCCTGAGGATGTGACGTTTTGGGGTAATTAGACCTTTATAGGCCTTTCCCAAAACTAGGTTATTTCCCTTGCGTCATCGCGAGTGATGTCCCCTGTTCACTTCCGGCGACTTTGAATGATTATAAGGCGGGATACGCGTATTCATATTTACCGGAAAACATATAATATATTTGATTTTCAATCTTTAAAATTGTGTTGATGTCGTAAAAATGAATATACAAATATCAACATTCGTCTAAAATATACATCATGTACTTTATTTATCAATTTAATTTAATTATTATTTTGATTATTAACAATATTGTCTACTCTTTGAAGATTGACAAACTACACAATACGTTTAACGGTTATTATGCACAAAAAACAACACAAAAATAGTGATTTCAGTATCTAAACAACCTATGCCTTCATCCTGTATTGACCTTGTAATATTAAATAAAATAAATAAATCCAGCCGTTTTTAGTAAAATGATTTTGCTAAGTAACTCTAAGCATACATTCTTCTGGCGACTAAAATTACAAAAATAAGGTATCCGATGTTTTGTTATTTACATTCAATACACATTTGTGTTTAACTTCAAGGCTATTTTCGTTGCAGATGTTGTGTGCTAAATATTATACGGTGCTTGAACATGCATCGTTATAAACTATAACGTATAACGTAAACTATAATGTAACAATACAACTATCTTTTTAACTACCGTTAACACACTATTACAATAACTAAAGATGATGTCACTCCTCATTAAATGTAATAGTTTATGTTGTATTAAAGAGATTATTTTTTTCATTTCTGTCGGAATCGTGGTAACCAAACAAAAATTATTCTCTTAGCAGTTAATTACCGTATGTTTAAAACAAAAAACACACATGATTAGCTCTTAAATGTACACCACCTTACAATTCTCCATAATTTAAAATTAAATGCTGTACTTTATTATTTCACTCTTTAATTTATACCAATTTATTAACTCAAAAAAGTTAATGCTTTTGATTCTGAACTGTAATGTTCAATTAGGTGGCGAAATTTCGTAGGGTAATAGACAAATAACAACAACGGAGACAACAACTTTTTAAAATGTAAGATAACTTTAATTTGAGACGCAAACAATGGAGACAAAGTGTGACATGTTAGTTGTATCTGCATGTAGATTTTTATCATCAATGCGGTATTGTTCTAAGGGCATTTTGATAAGATCCCCGCCCCGCGGTGGGTGGCTTTGGTATTTTGATGACCCCCTCTTCAGACAGACTACTAAGTACCCATTGAGAGAACATGTTTCATTCGTGATATTTATGTATGGAAAACAACCGTTTAAGACGTGGCAAGGAGACTACTTTTTTCCGGATACCTGTCATACGGAGATGTGGCCTTAGAAATGAGTTTAAAACGATATAACATTTAGTTCTTATAATTCATGTTTGTTACATATATCCTCTATACATTTTTAATAATATTTAATAAAAAACATATGATTTTAAAAATTCCCATTACAAGTTTTGAAAGCCGCGTGGTCTTAGATCTATAATAGTTTATATGGCAAGCTAGGAAAAAAGTCGACGGAAGTCGGGTTTCAAATTTGCGGATGTGAATTCGCAATAACCGGCGGTAATTCCCAAGGGAGATCACCTGGTTTTCGGAAAGGCATATAGAAATTGCTAGAATAATTGAACACATTAATAAAACAAAACAAAAAAAACAACAAAGCGGTTCATTCAGCAGGTGATCTGTTTAATTGTTTGTGTCTTATTCAATAGTGCAAACTTTTATAATATTCCCTCAAGCACTCTGCAGACTGTTTCTATAGATTTATAGCAAACGTCATGTATAGAGTCCATATATACACTTGCACATTATTATCATGGTAATTCAACATTGCACATATCCTGTGTCTACATATCATAAGATATTTTAACCTAATATATTAGCAAATAAATAACCCAAAAAGTATGTTTACTTGTTAATTCGGCTTAACACTATGCTACAGTAAACCTAAGGCTTTACGTAGTCACACAGTAACAAATATTACGATCCACTTGCAATTAAGGCATATATTGTTTCTATTGTTTTTCATACAAGTCAATGTTTTATCTTTCAAGGTCTTTCTTTGAAAATAGCATTAATGTTAAAAGTAAGCACAAACAGTCCTCCCATTTAGATTAGTCATGCATAGCAGTTACCACTACCTTATTTCAAATAAAGTTAATTTGACGTGTTCTGCTGTTTCCTAAATGAACCATTGAGCTGTAGTTACATGTAAACTATTTTAACAGATCATCTCAAGCTATGATATATATTCGTACAGTTTAACCTCATGCTATTACACTGCATTGAATATGGCTAGAAATATGTTTTAATTATGAAACAAGAAATGATTCAATTACCTTAATATAAAGTAAAAATCACGTTATGTATGGCACTTAATAGCCACCCTTACGAACAATTATTTATAAAATGTATTATTTCCAATGAAAACAATATTATTCGGCATAGCTGTCTAAGATCACTTTTGACCTAGATTTCTTGCGATAATTATGCAGCGGGAAAATTGAATGCCAATATTTTTTGGCAAATTTTCTAATTTTAGGGAATGCAAACTGACAACAATGGTTTAATGTATACCAATAATTGTCCCAAACGTTTGAGGATTAGAATGTACGTAAGTGTTTACATAAGCGGTTAAAATTATGTTATAAACATATCTTCGAAATACACTCTAGAACTGTACATAATTATGAACAATTTAACTCATTGTTTGTCATGATCAGAAATATTCATTCTCATAATGAAATAACTAATTTGTTTAGCCCACATAATCGGCGCGCTCCATAAATAGCAGTTACAGTGCTACAATTCACGGGCACGACAGTCGGTAACAACGTACAATGTTGTCTGTTGAGCTTGCGTCACGTCTGCCTGTCAATAGTGTTAATGTTTCTTGTGACAAGCACACAATATAAAGTGGCACATTTCTGGTATTTTTCTGATAAATAAGCAAAAAATATTAGTAAACTTGATGGAGCTTATGTTTCCTATTATTTTATCATCGTGTAAAATATTATTGTACGTTGTGACCGACTGTCGTGCCCGTGAATTATTTCTAGCAAGTGCAACTCACTTCAGCAGGAGAGTGAATCATTCTGAAAATAGCGCACGGTAAAGCTGTGTTAATACACACGAATCAATGAGCGTCCGGAGAATCCTAAACCCGAGCATTTAAATAAATGGTGAATTTATATTTATAAACTTACTGTGCATGTTAATTTATATTTGAATTGTGGTTGCGTGTTATTAAGAATTATTTGTAATTGCACCTTTCTATCAACTTCACCACAACTTCTCCTGTAGATGTTATTCAAGTTATGCATTTTTTCAACATCTTTATATATTTAAAGTAAAATGTGGTAAAAGAAGTCTCGTAAATACTTCGAAATGTTATTTATTTTTTACGTAGCCTGAATACACTATGTGCAATACTAATGATACATATAGTATATTATTTAACATAACTATGTACACTTGTCTGATATATATAATAATTTTCATTCGTTCCCGCTATGACAATGTTAATTTGTTAAATTTGCCTGAAAATTCATGTATCAATTATTTTTACGTAATTAGGCCTACTATTATTCAGGATATTCATGTATCACTGGTGAAAACATGGGGCGGTATATGATCGGTTTATTCAAGGTACAGATATAAATAATGATTGAGTTTATCTCAAATTAGTTTTCGGGCCGATACGTTTTCTTAGGGTGTCCGAAAAATCTAGTGTCCGAGAAGTCTCCTTATTATTGACCGAAAGATCTGGGGTCCGAGAAGTCTCCTTAATAAGGACCGAACAGTCTGGGGTCCGAGAAGTCACGTAACCGATCATCTTCGTTTTCTTGTATTATATTTAGAGCAAAAAATGAAATCTCAATATAAAATTATTAATTACAGCGGCGATTGTCCTTTTTAAAGACATTTATTGTTTTCAACATAGTTTGGATATGCTTGATTGGTGTATTAGTATAAAAGGAGTTGGTAACAAATATTATTGTCACATACTGGACCATTCTCTTTAAAACACGAAGTGTGGAGAGGAAAGAGACTGAAACAACTGGCGGAAAACGAATCCATGTGTGGCAGAAAGCAAAATTTTTCTTTACTGCACCTGTGACTATCTTCATGTACAACACGGTAATTTATATTATGAAACAATTAGACATTGATATATTGACTTTTGTATTGTTTTGTTATGCTTTTATTCACTTTTCCATTAAAGGTTGTATTGTCCTATATTTAAATGACTTACTGTGGAAAAGATGATTATCAATATGATGATAAAAATATTAACACAACATTCAATATTTTAAGCTTTTATATGTGGTCTTTCTGAACCTGTACGCGTGTGTGCTTCTGTTTAACTTTGGACCGAGACTTTCAACCGCGGAACAGATTCTTATTATTTGGGAATTCGCTTTTTTCACCGAGGAGATTTACCAGGTATGTTGGTTATGAGGCAACTTGCATATGTTATCTATACAAATATCAATCAAACATACCAATACAAAACAGGACGTCCCCGATGTCATATATCGCTCACTTGTGTATATTATGGCTTGGTATCGGACAATAAGTTTTCAATATAGAATTTACAATAAAAAGTACCAGCCGTCTGGCTGCCATGTTTATTTAATAATCAAAATGATTTGAAGGCTTTTGGTTGACGATTTATCAAGGAATCTTTTCGTACAAGAGAAAATCTTACTCAGTTTAATATAATATTTTGTTTCGATTTTACCATAAGTAAAATAGATTGTTACCCAAGGAATGTTTGTTTTTGTGAATTTATTCCGACATTTAAACAGTATTTCCTGACAATATGATTTTAAAATAGTTCATTATAGACATATTTGAAAAAAAGAGAGTTTGTAACACCCCTATGTCAGTTTTATATATTTCTCATTTAATAGTTGCTAGACCATGTTTGTCAAGTTTAAGTCCATCAAACATGACATTTGATTTTACTTATGATATGTCATATGTATTACTCAAATAGAACAACAAATGGTTAACAAATTGGCACTGCGTATTTAGACACAATGATCTGTGTATTTTACAGGTTTCCAGTACCCGTTTTAAGAGTTACATTTCCGACGTTTGGAATATCATAGACGGCTTTTCCCTGTTGCTTTTTGCGTTAAGGATGAGTTTTCGCTATATAAACTTGGAGATAGCGCGTGCAGCGCTAGCACTGAATATTATCGTGTATTTCCTTCGTTTATTGCACATATTCTCCGCGCATAAAAAACTTGGACCCAAACTGATCATGATTCGAAAAATGGTATGTAGTAAAATTACAAAATAAACTGTTATTGCAACTTTTCTATTAGATCATACTTATATTCAAACAAAGTGTATACAAACCGTATACACTTTTAATTGCACAACTTTTATCGTAACCTCTGTGTGGTCTTTTCTAAGAAATATTATTTTTCTGCATTGACTTTCATGTCTTCTCGATATTAATGTTAATTGTAGGCAACTTTATGTGATTAATTGTTTCCGATAACTTCACTTCGGTTATTTTAAAATATTTATTTGCGTTCAATTGAGAAATAGCAAAACAAAAGTATAACTCATACACGTATTTGCATTGTTAACCTTATTCTAAACATCTATAATAGACATAGTCACAATAGGAGCAATATACATTATTCATTTCAGATCTGGGACCTGGCACATTTTTTACTGATCATGTTCTTATTTTGGGCGTCGTTCGCTATTGCTTCCCATTCAATCCTCTATCCAAACTCTCATATCACATGGATCACAGGCATAGAAATCTTACGAAAACCATATTGGAACCATTTTGGAGAATTATTTCTAGATGAAATCGAAGGTATGTTTGGAATCGTGTTTGTATGTCCAATCAACATTTCGTGTCGTCATTTGCGTGCAGTTCCCTTAAATAATGCATTTGCTAGAAGCTTCAGTACTTTTTTACATTTTATGATCGATCATACCGGCATATATATAATTCATGTTTGAAATTGAATCTATAACGCTTTTATAACATTTTAATGAAAATTCTCTAGCCTTTATAAAATATGTAGTTCATCATACTTTTCGGTAGGCCTTTACTAGCTTTGTCAATTCCACATCAGGTGAACAAGAGTGTACATCTGATGAAAATCTTTGGAGCAATAATACACTCCCACGATGCCCAAGCGAAACTGGAAAAATAATGGTTCCCATCCTGATGGCCATGTATGTCCTCGTGGGAAATGTTCTGCTTATGAACCTTCTCATTGCCATGTTCAGGTATTAAATGCACATTGGCTTTTAACCGCGCGAATTTAGTGCACTAATCTCTTTATTGTTATGGACACGTAACCACATGTATATTGCTGATCAAAAGAGTTGTCATCTCCTCATTTCCGTGTTCATGTATCCGTTTACAGACATATCGGATATTTCCTGTAAATTTAAAAATTGGGAAGTTGTAAAATATCTGAAATAATTTCACATTAAATAATGAAAATGTGTATCTGTTCAACATTTAGGAGAAGACATATACGTTCAGCTAATTTAAATAAACTAAAACCGTGAAGAAAAACAGCCATTCAAATAATTACATGTCTTGCGTAATACCCTAAGATGCACATTTCTTATATGCAAATCGTTAAAATCATTTTTCAATTCAAATAGTTGGCAATCCTAATCAGAGACAGGAAAAATGAAAAAATCTTACAACACATAAAATAATAGGAAACTTGCATTTGTTTGCTTTAGTGAACGTAAAACCATTATTAAACCGTAATTCAATTGAATTTTTATTCGTTTTATTACTTTTTAGTATGAATTGCAATGCTATGAGATTACATTTTATTTATTGTGCGATTTTATTGACCTGGCACTCACGAATATTCCATTTATTTTTGTAAATCTATTTAAAGCCACCAACTAAGATGCGACGTCATTGATTAAATCTTTACTCTCTAAATAACAGTTGACACTGTAGTGCAGTGATATGCACGCAAAGTTTGTAAGCGTGATTTTTTGGGTTCGAATCACAGAACATTTATATTTGTTTATACTCAATTTAATTTAATGTATTCAATTGATCATTTTCTTGACGTCTTGACACGGAATCTCATCATCAAACTTGATTTTGACACAGAAGCGATCTGCACCGATACTGTGAGCAAAACAGAAGTCAACCACAGTCATTGGGATGCACAGTCTAAAACACTATCTACCGCGCTATTCTTCTAGACCCTTGTTGATAGGTGTTTTGTTATATGCTTCTGAAATTCGTTCTTTAAACGCTAGCTAAATGTTAAACGATATAAATAGAACAGTCGAGCGGTACCGGAGATTAATGGGTGCCAGGTCAATAACATCGTACCATACATCGGTGTTTGTTGTGATTTATTCTGGGCTACGTGAGAAACAGCATGCCTTAAACCCGGTTTAAACACCCAATGCTTTGCGTTGACAGTTCCAAGGCGGTGTCCTCAGTTTTAATCATTTTATTTTATGTTTTGTGGTGTGTTGTGTGTATTTTCCTGTATTGTAAAGGCAATAAGTCACTTGACTCAGAAGAAGGACAAACGGGTGTTAATAAATTATATTTTCTTATATTCAACTCGAGATATATTGATCATTAAAACAAAGTACAAAAGCCAACACTCATATAAGAATAAACAGACCAATTCCAGTACGAACTTTTAAATATTTATTTAAATTATCTCCACTTTACCTACATAGAGTGTTACATGTACACAATGAAAAACACATTATTCATGTAATATTCTAATATCGAAATTCATGCAGATTTGATAATGTATGGTAAAAAGGCCATTTCGCTTTTAACACTAAGACACACTTACAACCTAAGGTTATTCCAAAACTGGAGCGGCCCAAAGAGTAACTGTTTTATGTATACATACTTACTTTTCCCAGAGCCTGCACCATATGATTTTAGTTTTAACGTATATTGTCGTTTTCTATCCAAATCTAAATGTATAATTATATTCATCGTCATGTTCAGATATCTAAACAAATTTTGGCCTTAAACCACACCAATATCCTCAGTGCGATTCAGGTATCATAAATTAGGTTGAGTATTTTGTTCAATGTACATGATTCAAATTTGATTTTGTCGTGTATATATTGTTTCAGCCACACGTTTAGGAAAGTGCAAGAAAACTCAGACAAGCTCTGGTGTATTCAACGATACTTCTTGATACGTGAGTATCAGCTTAGGTCGGCTGTACCTCCTCCCCTGAATTTGGTCTCCAATGTTTTACAGCTTATTTGGTATATACTGCACCGTATCGCTAACATGTCAACTTCATCAAAAGTTGGACAGGAACCAACACAATCAACGAACGGACAAAGATATCAAAAGAATTCAAATGAGCCACAAAGCAACACATTTAGTGAGTGTGTTTATTATACTGTGATCAATTCCATGTTGCTGAATATAATACAATTGTCTAAGTCTGAGCATGCGTATGACTCCAATTACTTTATCACATTGCACTTAATATCATATTTGGTGCCTTAAAACTTGTTATTGTTTACAAATAACATTCCGATTTCTTTATAAATCTCAGGTCATGCATTCAATTATTTACCTGCACTATGCAATGTAACATAATATATGTTTGAGGTATGTTAGAAAGTGTGAAAGGATTATTTTTCTATGCAATATACACAAAGTCTATATTCATATGACTTAAAGGGACTTGTTCACTGTTACATTTATATATTTTTTTACATACACACATGAATGATTTAACTTGACACATTAAAACATCTTAACTAAAGAGCATGTGTTCTTTTAACAATCAAAGCATAAAAAGAAAAGAGAAAATAGATTTGTTAATGGTTCAAACTTCAAATTTCTGGATGAAAAGTCTAACGCGCTCACCTCTCGGACATTCCGATTTGTGCACATGTTCGTGTATTTGTTACTTTATGTAAGTGACTTACACGATATCAACAATTACGGCGAACACAACAGAAACACTCCAACTATTACATGTAGATCGTTTATGTGTCAAAATCATTGAGATTCGGTGCACAATTACTATTATTTCATAATTGATGCGTAAGAAAAGTTACCAAAAAACACGGGAACCAAAATCAACCTATTATTGTTAGAGTGGCTGACGTTGTTCCTTTATTTAATAATCTACAACTATTTGCTGTTGTACAGATGTCTTGGAATGAAAAACAAACACAAAACAAATACAATATTTTAACTGCCAATGAATACTATTAAAATCAGACATAAACAAAATATTTTAGTTATTTTGTTACAGTTAGCTTGAGCAACAAAATTGTCCTTTTTAACACAAGTTTTAAGCAAATAAAAAAAACGTGTATATGCTTGCATTCATATAACTAAAATGTCATACATGTTTTTATAAAATACAAAGTATTGTCGCAATGTCACCAAAACAAGCAAATAGAACTTTGAAAAAAAAATCAATCATGAAATACCGTTTGTCCTCCATTTTCAATTGTACATATTGACATTAAGAAAATAACGTGGACACAGTAAAATTATTGCGCTGTTTTATTGGAAGTTTTAGTTATTTATTTCTGCCTTCAAAAGATCTGAAAGGATTTCGGTTAAAATATGTGTGTTTATTTCGTTTTTTTTAAACTCCAAAATAAAATGAAGAGTAGTCAAGATTTGCTCGAAACCAGTAATCTCCTCATATTGAGTTGGACAAAAAATGTTATCGCGAAAGCATTACTTAAAATGTGTGAAAGAATTGTCTATTTGACAATTAGTTTCAAGTAACTGACTAGTTTCCATCTGGACTGAGATCCGTCTATGTCGCTCGTAAACTGTCAGTAACTCCCTTTCCCTGCGGCCTCCTTGAGGACGCCGTGCGATTTTCGTACGATTTTTTATCGTAAGGATGTCCGAGCGCCCTAGCCTCTGCGATTTTGTTAAACTGAAATTTATAAAAATAAAATAAAAATGTTAAGCCCGTAGCCCATAAGCATTTCGTTGATGGCACCGTACGATGTCCGCAAGGATATCGTGCGGAGGCCGTGTCATGGTTGTACGCCAAAATCACAGTTTTGTGTGGACATTGCCAGAAAGAACCCCACATCGGGGTATCATAGTATCGTGCGGAATCTGTATGGCTCTCGCAAATGTATCGTAAGTTTGCCGCGGCACACCAGTACGGTACGGCACGGATATTGTGAAATCGCACGGATATTGTGCGTACATCGCGCAGCACCCAAAAGCTAAAATATGGCTCGGCTGCATTATCACCGAACCATCTCCTCACGGAAGCCACACGGCCTCTGCACGGATGCCGCAAGTGCTCCGTACGATTTCCATGAGAAGTAAATCCGCCGGACAATCGCACGGAAAGCCAACGATTTGCACTGAAATCCTAAGAGTCCATATAGCCATCGATATTTGATATAACCATCATGCGGCCTCCGTGCAGTCTCCGTACGGATTTGCCCCAGAAAGTCAGAACAAACAATCGCACGGAGATCGTATATAATGTGAACACAGACGCCGCAACCCGTAGCCACCTACGATGCCTAAAAATTGTACGGAAAATCGTAGAGGAATTTATCGTATAGCACCCGGTGCAAATGTAAACCAGTCATAAGCTTTCAGTTTCTTTTTGACAACTACTCACATAAGTTATAACTATAGGTTCCATTTAATAAATGACGGCACCAACTTCCATAGTCAAATCACAAAGTATAAATTAAAATGGAGGGAAAGCATAAAAAATCACGAGGAAACCGTTCAATAATTGAATTGTTACTTTTACTTTTTGCGTAATCTTTTGTTTGAACTCTCAATATATATGTCTTAATGCAATATTTCATAGGGAGTTTTATAAAATACCAATAAACCCCACCCCGGTCACATAACTTTGTGGGGATAGGTCATGAGATCATTTCTACGGCCATTCTCCTCCTACCTCTGATTCAAGTAGAGCAGTTGTCTGTTACTGGCATTAGTATGTGCACTAAGTACTGGTAAACCGCTTAGATCGGCTAAGCTAGTCCATGAAAAGTATGAGTAGGCTTACTTTCCGCCGTAATATGACTGAAATACTGTTAAAACGGCGAATATTCCCAACAAACAAACAATCAAAAATAAAATACCAATAAAATAGATTTAAAAAATGTGAAAATGGTGGTGGCAGTTGTTACTTTTTAAAAGCAAGGGGAAAGCCCCAGTATAAGGAGTATGGCGATTTGACTATACTCACTTCGAAGTTCGTGCTGTTAGGGAGTGACCTCAAGCTATGCTTAGAACCAGTTATAATCTCTGTGCTAAGGCTAAATAACAACTGCATAGGTTAATAAGGGATTAGCATGTGGAGTGTTTCTGTTGTTTTCGTTGAAGTTATTAAAAACACATGAATCACTTACAAATTATAAATAATACAAACACAATTATATGAATCGGAATGGCCGAGAGGTAAGTGTATGCAGAGGTCTGAGATTCGAACCCCGGTGAGATCTTTTTTTTCTTTTAATTTTGTGGTTTTCTTTAAAGAAAAAATACATGGGCTACGTCGCCATATTTAAGGAATTTTATATAAAATGTTTAAGGGATGTAGGGCACAAGGGATGTAGAAAAAAAGAGAATGTCCTAAGGACTTTCCGAAGATTAGGAATGCTATGAATAGGCACTTAGAATAGTTCTTATTTTTAAGGTAAATTGTACATGAAACTTGGCAAACGATCTATAATCTAAGGAATTTTTCTCCTTAGGAGCTTAATTAATAAGGGTACAGATGCTTTAAATTTGTCAGGTTTAATAGCATATTTCAAAATATACAAACATTCTCTGAAGTCTCTATTGGACTACTTTTATAAAGACCCCGATGTAGTCGTATTAAAGGGGTTTTCTTGTACTGTTTTTCATTTCCATGTTACAAATACATTCACATGATTGTTATAAAGGACATGAGATGGATCCCTATGAATGTCACTTAATTGAGTGGGAGAAAATACTGGCTGAAGTGTTTATTCAGAAAAAAACACAAGAAGCACGTGAGACAATGCAAAGCAAAATCATCACAGCCGTTGACACGTAAGGCTTTTATTTTTTTTAAACAGATATTGATGCTTCATTGCTTCTGTGACTTTGCGGTCGTGTTTGTGTGTTCGTGTGTGCGGACGTGCGTGTGTGCGTGCGTGTGTGTGTGTGTATGTGTGTGTGATTGCGTGTGCGTGTGTGTGTGTGCGTGTGTGTGTGTGCGCGCGTGTGTTTGCGAGAGTTTGAACGTTTGTGATGATTTTTATATTTGTTCTGTAAGGTACGTTACATAAATAATATGATACAACTTTATATATCTATGCTGAAAACAGTATATACTTTATAATAAAAGTTCAGTTTAAAGAGACAACGCACATAATGCTTATTATTGCTAGATTGAAGGCATGTATGAATGACAATGGCAAATTACTCGAAGAGCTGCGATATTGGTCGAAAAACACCACAACCGGGCTTGGTAAATTGGAGGTAAGCACGCTGTGTTCCTTAACCTGATTTTTTTGTTTTAATTTTGGGGGCATACATATCTGTTTGATATATATACTATATTTACATGTTATCATTACTTGTGTTTCAAGTTGTTAACACGGAACAAATCCGTAACAAATCGTTTGTTTGGATACACCAATAATATATGTTTATTGTATATATAATGAATTTTGCGTTCATTTTGTCCACGTCTGCATTTAAGTTTAAATTGTTAAATTTTAGCAGAAACGCCAGAAACGGACCTAACGACGAGATTTGATTGACAATGTGTTAAGCCATTCAGAAAGCTAGGGCTCAGAGTTTGATGAACATGTCTTTTAAAGACATTCGTTTAGTGTCAACGGTGTTTGACGGACTTCATCCTAGATAGGCGTGGTTATAAATCCCATAGCGTATCGTCAAAATTGGTTGCAGACATATGGGAGGATGCTGACTCAGAGAAAAAACAACAACAAATAAAACAAATAAATAAAAATGAACAAACCGCAACAACAGAACAAACTGAAGTAGATTTATACAAGTAGTTAAATTTAAAAAAGACAACAAAAAAACCAACGTTTATTTCGTCAAATGACACGTGTTTCAATAGGATCTATATCTTTAAAGTTATCCAGAACGCAACAAAATATGTATGTGCGTGTTGCTACAGCGATATATGTTCAATTATTCTGAAATTAAACCGTTTTTAAAGTATTTCCCTAAACTTATATATTACTAAATATTAATGTTCTTTCGAAGCGTACATGGATTCGTTAGTAACTGTCATGCTGCTTGTGATAGAGGAAATGTATTTTATGTTAATGTATTGTATTTTAATGTAAAACTATTACTGCATTGTGTAGAAACCCAGAGGCTTATAAAGATAGTTTTGATTCAGTTACATGGGTAAAAGCACGTAAGTTATTGCGAAAATGTAAGAGCAGGTGCTGATTATCTGAAGTCTTGACTGTGTGTAGTATATGCTTTTTTCAAAAACAAATATTTTGTTTACTCCATTTTATTAGTTTTGTATTGTAGTGATTTTTGTGGATTATTTTGTTCCTTTATATCAAGATAGATGTGTTAAACTTTATTTAGCCTGTTTCTTCATTTTCATGCTACTTAGTTTTCGTTCGTTATGTTATATAATACATTATGTTTGTATTATCATTTGTATAGTTGTATGTATTAAAAAGTTATATAGTGAGTATATGCATCTATGTACATAACGTCTTAATATTGTTTTAGAGAGAACAAAATACTATTTTGTATCATATATACTATTTTGTATGATATATGTTAGTGATATGCAAATTACTTTATATGCAGTTGAACACTGCTATTTCGAGTCATTGGGCCGAAAATAGTTCAAAACAGGAACGTTCTACCGTTGTTTTGTAATACGTACTATGGTTTGATATTAAGGGCGTCAATCAGAATAAAGCATTTAAATGCACATTGAAAGCATGCAAACTTATTCAAGTTGTACAAATTATTCATTTTACCATATTTGGATAAGTACGTGTATTCGAGTCGCTACATTCTTGATTATCATGTTTTGCAGATGATGTGCTTTTGTTATATTTAACTATGCATTGAGTATGGATGCGAATGTTGTGGTAATGAGTCGGATTTTGTTTTTATATGTATGTGATATGTTCTGACGATCTCTTTTATTGGGCTTTTTCTTTGTAATTGTATAAACCAATTAATAGAACATCATTACTGTGTGTGTCAATATATAACTATATCTTACTCGGTTAATATATTGCCATACTATAATTTAATTATAACATTCAGTCATTAAGTTGTTTGGTTTTTTTATAAACCAATGCTGACAAAATGTAAACGTATTATTTTTTGCATATATTTAAATCGTTTCATCAAATTACGTCCGCACACTACTTCGACGGATTATGTTTCAAATTATGCTAACATATTGATTATCAAAATACATTGTATCACCACATGCATTAATTAAATATAATCAATTGAAATAACAACAAATTAAAGAAACAATTAATTTGCTACCATCAGACCCACGTATAACCCATTTCCCTTTCATTTGACTAAATGAAACATGTTAACATATTCTCATCATATTCATAATTTTTATTAAATGAAACGCCACCACGTTGTTTAGCAATGACAATCTGTAAAGTTATCGTGGATTTTTATACAGTTCACAAGCGTTCTTTTCTTACTGTCCGTAAAATATTTTAAATACCTAGATACTTGTAAAATGAAAGCTAAAGTCTCTACCCTTAGTTTATCTAAGGTTATTACAACTGTCTTATTAAGCAGCAAACTGTTGCGAAACATTTTCCATATTTACATAATCAGATTATTTAGATATGTATCATTTGTTTTATATTTTTGATTTCACGTGTTTAATTTGTTGTTTGACATATGGAAGAATAACCGCCACGAGAAAATCGATATTCAGCCTAGAGCGGTATATAGAAACATAGAGGGAAAAAATCTTTAACTAGTCAAAACTGAATTATCGTTAAAATGAGTCCTTAGTTGCAAATGGTTTGATTTAAATCAATTTCGTTCGTATATTTTTAATACTTTAAAATTGAAAACATTTAGTCCTCTTTAAGTTTTTAATAGGTCACCGTTTCATTTTACTATATATTTTTACGGAAAATCGGGATTGTTTTGTTAGTTTTTACACCAAATTTGTGAACGTTTTGCTTCGCTGTTCAAAAAGTATTATCCCAGAAGCTTAGGTGCAAATGGTTTCACACAATATAGAATGTCTATTATACAGTATGTGAATGTCATGAATTTAAACAAATAATCTTTTAGTCCTTTTTGTGTTTAAAATTAGCACAAAAATTTGGTGTTATACCTTTTTGGTTTCCGTCAAATTTCGGGATTTTCCGCGAAATTAGTCCGAGGATGACCAGATCAACTGATAAGATCTGTGTTGGTCTCGGGGATATTGGTTTTATGGGGTCATCAAATAGGGCCATATCAGTGATAACTGAGGTTTACCCTTACAGAGTATTTGAAATGTGGTTTTTTACCAGTTATACATAAAGATGATGACTCCAACATTTAATGAAATCTAAACCTTTTAAATAATTATTTTGTTACTTTCAGCCAAAATAAAATAAAGAATAAAGAATATAATTATTCGAATCTTTTTAAGTTGTTTTTGGCATGTCTTAAACAAATATCAATACACATGAAATACATAAATCCAATGGAACAAGCGGATATTTAAAAATATATTGGTAAACAGTCATATTATTTGAACATGTATTTTATGAACATTTTTATTTTGAACTTTGTTTATTGCAGGTATGTTGAAATTGGTGCTTTTTTGTTTTTTCTTAGCAATTGAACAAATAGCAAATTATAGTCAAACAATAAACCTACCGGTGATAAGCTAACTTTTACAAATGGAACAGATAATTCAATAAATACTCTAGATTGCTATGTAAAATGGACTATGTTTATTTCATTTTGTCTCTTTCAACTTTTCTGTTTATTTATTTTTTTCTCCCAATTTTCTACTTATTGGCAAAATGGATATTTGACAGAATTTCAAATAATAAGCATAATGACCATTTTTCAAGATTAAGAGTGCACAGATTAAAAATATTCGCGTGTACCTGCTACTGCATATAAACTATTTAAAAAACAACAACATCATCAGCTGATGGTCTGACCATTCCTCAGCAGTATCCCCTCTTCCGCGGTCAACTTAATCCGATAAGATTTTATGACGGTATCATAAAGATGGCTATATATCTGAATACCCCAACTGTTATCAAGGATAGTTTTGTCCGTTATGGATGGATTATACTTATTAATTAAATTAGAAAGTTTCTTTTTTAATTAATTGAATTTTGATGATGCTATCAAAATAAATGTGGTTGTTTAAAAGGGATGAACAGTATTGGTGATAAACAACTGAAATCACTGAAGAAACATCTTCTTTTATCAAACTATGAACAATATACACTAACAATATACAACTGTTTATATAACGCATCATTATCTCTCGAAATGTCAAACAGGTAAATTAGGAAATTTACATCTCTTTATTTTTTTGAATAAAATTGTTCGAAAACATGATTGTTTTATTAAAACCATATAATTTTCATAATAGAGTTTCTTTCAATTAAATTATAAAATATTTTGAAGAATAATGCCAAGCAATTAACTGTAAAGTTCTATTGGTCAGCCTTGATTTTTGTTTCTGAGTATAAAACTCCATTTATATACAGTTAAGAAAAAAACGTATTCAGATGATTTCAGCAGCTTCATCATAATGAAGTATGATTCCTTATTTAATTAAATAACGTTTTAATCAATTGATCTATGCACCTATGTATTATTTTTATTCTCACATATCTAGAAATCAATTTAATTTTATCAATTAAAATAACGATTCCTACAGCTTTAAATTGCACTTATCAGTATTTTATTTGTTTGCGTAGGGGCAATATTTTATGACCCCTATCTATTGAAAGATATAAAACACCGGAAAAAATGCCGGGTTTAGGCAATGATCGGTTTGCAATCGCCGAAGCGGCTAAGCTGATACTCGTATTTTTAATAGCGCACCAGAGTGGCGGTTATTCTTTCATATGACATATTGCAATATACCTAACGTTTGGTTATTTATGTTGTTCCAATATTTTTTAAGTTTGATTAGCTGCATCTAGTTGAAAGCTTTCACGGTACTATTTCACAGATGTAGAAATGAAAAAGAATGAAACATACAATTATTCTTCAACACATAAACTGATTGTGTTTATGTGAAACATGCTATTTGCTGTTTTTTTGTTTTCCATTTTAAGTGTTAAAACATCATTTTTGCGGAACTTGTATTTAAAATATTGCGTAAGAAAGGTTGTATTTACGGGCGTGTTTGCTTGTTCAACATGGAAAACCAGTGGAAGGTAGTTATTTTTATCTGTGACCATTGTCCTTCCATCATAAATGTTTATTATTATTATTCTTTGAAATGTTGTATCAAGTATCAACACGATGTTACACCAGGGGTTTTATCGGTTACACTTGTAACCGATGAAAGTAAAAAGGACCAGGAATTAGCATGCACTCATCGATTCCCTAAACTATGACGAACACCTTTGGCGTTTCATATCATTCGCATCTTTTGATCATGTTTGCTTTATTACGTTGAAAACACGCAGCTGTTCATAGCTTTTTAAGAAATTCATTTATTTTGAAACAAAATAATATCAGCGTTAACATCACTCCAAATAACTCTTTCGTGAAAGACAGTCTACATTTTATGCAATTTATCTGTTATGTTCTTCAGAATACAATTTCACCAATGTCATGATATTTTGCCACCATATGACACACTATTTCAACCACGATTGACAGTTTAAAGCTTTGTCAAGTGACAGCCTTCTTCAAAGTCCTCATACAAAAATATGTCAGGTTAAGTGGTTTGCGTTAGTTCAAGTTCTTTGGTGAAATATCGAAAATTTTAGGGACATCTGATCTAATTCCACCTAGCTCAAGCAGAATGATTACATTTGAACCATACCATCCGGGTCTGTGCAGATGTGATGTACAAAAGTGGATACCCCATGCTTGATAAGTACTTGCTAAGTACTGGTATATATAATCGGACAAAAATGGAAATTCATCGATTAGCTTTACAATTCTATTCTACCCAATTCTATTTGAATGTCGTTCTTTCCCGAAGTATTTAAATGTTCATAAAAAACAGTTTTTTTTTAATACTTTATCCAATCGAAAGACCTCAAATAGCTCGTCATTGAGCCGGTCAAACATCCTCTTACCGGAACGAAAATAATTTTTGGTATGAAACTTAATTTTTTTTAAAGCGTTTAGTAATTTTGTCATACTGCCATTTTGTGTTCCAATAAGGTTCTTAGTACGTAAAAAATACAAGTGTCATTGGTTGAGCATTGATAATGTCATGATGTACTTGTTAATGTTCGACTTATCTTATTGAATTTATTGAATGAAGATGTATTTGATTATACTGTTTGGTGTCATGTCAAGATATTGAAAAGAGTTAAGAGTTGTAAGTATAAAATAACTGGAGAAATGGCTAATTTAAAAATACGTTTACGGCCATTTTGGCTTGGTTAATTTTTCTATGAATAATTGAATATATACTAAACCCAGTGTCTTTTCAATAACGCTATTTGCCTTCAATACTTGCCGGGCATTACTTTTAAATAGAACCCTACTCTACGATTTCTTAACAGTTTACCTAAAGTCTAGATGACTTGTATTTACACATTGTCTGCATGATTATTATTTGAGTTTTTTTCACCCTATTATCGGTAGTATAAAATAAGTCGAACTTTTCAATTGAACTTTCATATTGTGTATTCCAACATTTAATTATGTGACTTAGCGTTAACTTAGCGTTGTTTATTGTGTGTGTACGACATTGACGTATGATGTTAGGTTGAAAATCATTTAATCTTTAAGACCCAGATGTGATATTTAATTGAGATTAAAAATCGTTAAAAGCGTATCGAGTTAATCACTATGTGGTTTCTGCTAAATGAGAAATGAACGACTAGACCTTACAGAGCAATAACGCTTATATTTTTAATAATCAAACAAGCGAAGGACATAGCTGCTCTTTAAATCAAATAGTATCGTTTATAAAATCCCACCTGGAGTGTCAGTACATAATCGGAGTTTATCTGATAGACTGATACGACATGGGAATGCATTTCAGCACGTAAACCTTTTCAGAGAGTACCTTGTTTGCATCTCAGAGATTTTTTTCCTACAATACACGACGTTCTTAATGATGAATACATAATGTTTAGCGTATTCTGCATTTTGAAGAAGCAGAATTAAGGAGCTAACACAGTCAATATGCACAGCTTTACAGAACTCTTTAAATCAAATAGTATCGTTTATAAAATCCCACCTGGAGTGTCAGTACATAATCGGAGTTTATCTGATAGACTGATACGACATGGGAATGCATTTCAGCACGTAAACCTTTTCAGAGAGTACCTTGTTTGCATCTCAGAGATTTTTTTCCTACAATACACGACGTTCTTAATGATGAATACATAATGTTTAGCGTATTCTGCATTTTGAAGAAGCAGAATTAAGGAGCTAACACAGTCAATATGCACAGCTTTACAGAACAAAGAGTGATTGGGCCTAGTTTAGTAAGTGCCACCGGAAAACCTTTGCGAAACCGAAATAAATTTCGCAAACTTAAGTACCGTTTTTCTCTCAGAAAGTACTATTTTACATAAAGTATGCGATAAAATGTTTAATTGTGATAAATAATTGATGTTTTTCACACAAAAATTGCATTTCTTTCATTATGAAATGTATGTGCAAACTTAGCTTTCCCATGGGACTTTTTAATTTTCCGACTAGATTTTCATTTTCCCATGGGATTTTCTTTTTTTTTTCCATGCGATTTGTTTTCCCACATTTTGTGTGGGAAAAAAAATCACGTGGGATTTTTTATTTTTTCAAATATGCTTTTTTATGCATCTAAACGCTTATTAAGCGTAGTTAAACTGTTTGCACTACTTCTCGTTTAAAAATTATGATTTAAAAAAATCTCACTTTTTAAATGGGAAGAAAATCCAGTGGGAAAAATATGTAATTTTATTTAATAACTGAAATATCTTGGGATAGTTAAAACATTGTATTGTTTAATATAACTAAGTATTTTTTATAAGCGTTTATAGAATTTTTAAATTTTGAATTTTCCCACTGGATTTTTTCCCACTTCGGAAAGTGGGAAAAAAAGGCCCACTTTTGAAAATGGGAAAATTTTCCCACTTGTAAAATGGGATTTTTTTTTTCGTAAGAAAATGTGTATTTTCTTTGTTGCTATCTACGTAATGTATTACTGATTGAAGTATGCTATTCAGGGTCTAAATTATTAGAATTACATTGTTTAGATGCATGATAAGTAGAGTAGAACCTGTCGTACCGCGGTACAACTGCGCTTGATCGATACTGTACATTTTGTTTCAGCTCGTTATAATATTAAAGTGTTAATACACTTACTGCATAATATGTTTTAATTCGATTGTCGATTCATTATTGTTATTTATCAAACAAGGATAAAATGAGTTTAGTTAAATATTTCAAACAGTAAAGTTTTTTCGTGAAACTCGAGAAAACGTTTAAATTTGGTACACACGTCATTCCACTCAGTTGATGACGATACTCAAATAATGAAATGTACTAGTAATTAAATTTCCGTATGTCATGTACTTATTGTTCTTCTATTATATATTTAATAATTCATAAAGAAAAATAATACAAATAACTTAGAATCTCTTGTAACATTTCCCAAGTTTGAATAAGTATTTACGAAATACATGTATTTAAATACAGAAACTAGATTTGGATCTTTTTAAATCGATTGCTGCTAAAATAAACTTGTTAAAAAAATAACGCTAAACAGTGTACATAAAATCAATTTCTTGATCATTAGTTACAGCATATTTTAAATAGCTATAATTTGATTAATCGAAAATATGCAACAAAGCTGACCCGTTTTGAAACTATATATGCCCACAATTCACTTCTTATCGCCATATAATTAAATACTGCGTGTTTAATTTCACGCGTATATCAGAAACCATCATCACTTTTCAGTGGCTGTGATACCGCATTTTTGCCTAATACGTAAAACCATAAATAGTGCAATTTACTACTGGAGCTGCCGGGATCTCCAGTACAATGAAAACGTCTCTTGCCGTACAATTTATTTACTGCCAACTGTTCGAGCCTTGATGTCCGGACCTGAGCAGACAGTCGCGGGAACCTCAAGCGCTCCTATTGGATGTAGCCCGACGCCTCCTTTTCCAAGAAAGACGCTAAGTTAGCAATGGCGCAACGCTACCTTATTACCCATGTATATTCCTATTGATAAATAGGCAAAATGTCTCCTGGCGCACAATTTATCTACGCCCAACGGTTTTAGCACATATGCCCTAATCTAAACAGGCAGCCGCGGGAACCTAAAGCGCTTCTACCGGAAGTGGTCCGACGCCTCGAGGCCGCACCGTTCCCGACAAACGCATTAATATAGTTTACATAGTCAAAACGTATCCTGGCGCACGAGTGGCGAAACGCTACTTCCCGTTTGCATGTATTCGTATTAATATATTGTATTGACCTTTTAAAAGAGGTCAAATCTCGCTCTCGCGAGACGAGATTTATCAACGAGACTTCGAGGTCTGGGGAATTCTTCCCGCAATATAACGCTAATAGGACGAGAAAGTAACTGCTGGTAAGTATTTTAAGATACACCTTTTGTAAAGTAAATGACAAACTGATATTATCTTATAATACATATACGTATTAAGTATATTATTTATACAAAGTTTGCAATTGTGGTAAACATTTTATAGTACTTTTGGTTTTTGGAAAATACCCGTATGTTGTTGTGGGTGTGGAAATGTAAACATTGTCCGAATTATTAATCATTCTTGTATTAAAGTGAAGGAAATGAATAGTCATCTAGTCTAATACATGATCTTCGATACACAGTATAATGATTAATATTAAAATACATGTATGAAGTTCCTGCCTACCGACAGTCTGAGTTTACCTGCTAAAATGTTCACCGACAGACAACAACCACAAAGTCAAACCGTAAAAGTTACTGATATTTTATTGTTTGTGTAGATTATATTAATTGCAGTTTATATTATTTGTGTACTTGCTTTTTTTATTAGTTGCAATGGGGAAAGACGATTACTGCTGTGTTCCATTGTGTAGAGACAGCCCATGCCGAACATTTTACACCATACCCCAAACCCACATTAACTGTATGAACGGGCAGACACGAATCAAAAGAAGCTATGTTGATGAAAATGGAAAGCTAAGACCCTGGCAGGCTACAGACAACCACAGAATCTGTGACTGCCATTTTACAGTAGAAGAAAAAGCAACCACATTACATCCTAAGTGTCAAAAACGGGGAAGGAAGTATATTCTGCCATCCATCTTCCCAGGACGAACATCAACGGTGAAAAAGCCCCGGAAAACAACCAGAGTGCTGAACAGAGAACCACTGCTGTGTCGCCCAAAGAAGTTGTACTTTGTATGTACTATTGACTTATTGTATTACAATAGAATTAATAAATAAATAGTGTTGTCATTCATTTGAAGCACAGACTTCTTAACATTCGCGATTTAATTCTAATTTCTTCACCCGATATGTATGCTAGCTATGTTAATAAATTATGAGGCAAAAAACACAGTAATTTCAGTATGTCCAAAATTAAAAGGAAATATAAATTATGTATTGTTAATTTTCTTATCATGGCATGTAAGTCTGTCTATTTATTTGATATAATACCAATAATTAATTGTTTTGATAATTTATAATTTTAAAGATTTCAAGGTGGCAAAAAGATATGTAGCATCTTGCCGGGCTTTTGATCTGTCAATGTTTTATCTATGCTGAAATTTTTTCAGGCAACTCCTATAAAGAGTGCTGTCGCTTCATCAACTGCGAATCAGCCGGATGGATGCGATATCTGCGATAACAGTCCCCTGGCAGAACTTGCAGAAGATACACCTAGCCGATGTGACATAAGTGTATGTTCTTCATAATAACATATTTTTATTATAAATGTTATTGACTTTTATCTTAATAAGTTAATTGCTGATAATTATGTATGTGAAGTTAACAGTGTTGCTAGTTCTCAGACAGGTTTACTGATGCTACCATATGCATTGCTGACTTGTAAACTTTTGTAAAATACATACATAGCCATGATAGAAAATGGAAAGCGTTGAATAATGCAGTTATTGTTCTGTAATATTTTGTAGGATCTTACAATCAGCAACACCAATGAAGGTGACACTCAGTCCAGTATCCCACATGGTCATGATTATATCCAGACCGAGGTAGACCAGCAGTCCTATGCAACAGTGGCGAACAACCCATGCCTACAGAGAGTCCTAGATGACGCACAGCGCAATGAAGAATTAGCCGAAAAGTATCATTGCGCAAATGAAAACTGCCATATTCTGAAATTGGACAACGCCATCAGAGATCCGAAGTGTTTCAAACGTTACACGGGGTTTTCTTCCAATGATGTATTTGAGGCCATATTTAAATACCTTGAGCAGAAGGCATCTGTAATGAAGTACCCATATGGAGAAAGAACAATGTCTCATGCACATTTTAAGACAAAGTTTATGAAAAAAAGCCTGGAGTTTCAAGAAGGTTTAGTTTGCGTAAAGAGATGTTCATGACTTTAGTTCGGCTTAGAGTTGGAGTTCCTGTATTGGATATGGCAACGCGGTACAATATTGCAGAGTCAACCTTTTCAAGCATCTTCACAGCCTGGGTGTACTTGCTAGCCATTGAGCTGGAGAAGATATGCAATGTCAACAATAGTATTGACAGTTCGCAGCTTGATTCAGCTGGACTGGACTGGACTGCACAGAGTTATTTGCGGAAACTCCATCTAGGTTACGGACCCATAAACAGCTGTTCTCTAATTACAAACATCACAGCACCATGAAATTGTTGGTTGGTATGAACACTTGTGGAGCTATTACATATGTTTCATTGACTTATGGCGACTGGTCATCAGACAAGTTTATTACCAGCCAAAGCACTGATCTTCTGAACTCCTTCAATCCTGGTGAAAAGGTCATGGTGGACCGAGGATTTACTATAGCAGACCAGTTGCCGTTGGGAGTTGAATTGATCATGCCTTCGTTCAATCACAAGGACAAAACCCAATTCAAGAAGAACGAAGTAAAGCGGAGCAAAAACATTTCTGAAGCAAGGCAATACGCCGAATCAAGCAGTTTGATATTTTGTCCTCGGAGATGAAACTTTCTCAGAAAGACATTTATGAGAACATGTTCAAAGCATGTGCTTATTTGGTTAACTTTCAAGACCCGTTCCTTAAGGTCTAATGTTTATGCAATGATGGAACTGGAAATTCTACATGCACATGTGCTCATACTGTAGTATTTCAGCAATTTAAAATGTAGTATGTGACCACATGTGTGTATGCGCAATGCATATGTTATGCAACAAAGTCAGACATGTCTTATTTTCTTTGTGATATACATGTGTACCAGTCTTTCATTGTCAGCCAGTCGTGTATGTGTATATACTTGCTCAATTGATCTCTTTGTGATCTACAAGTGGACTAGCCTTTCATTGTCAGCCAGTCGTGTACGTGTATATACTTGCTCAATTGATTTCTTTGTGATATACATATGTACCAGTCTTTCATTGTCAGCCAGTCGTGTATGTGCATATACTTGCTCAATTGATCTCTTTGTGATATACATATGTACCAGTCTTCCATTGTCAGCCAGTCGTGTATGTGTATATACTTGCTCAATTGATCTCTTTGTGATATACATATGTACCAGTCTTTCATTGTCAGCCAGTCGTGTATGTGTATATACTTTGCTCAATTGATCTCTGTGTGATATACAAGTGTACTAGTCTTTCATTGTCAGCCAGTCGTGTATGTGTATATACTTGCTCAATTGATCTCTTTGTGATATACAAGTGTACCAGTCTTTCATTGTCAGCCAGTCGTGTATGTGTATATACTTGCTCAGTTGATCTCTTTGTGATATACATGTGTACTAGTATTTCAGTTGTCAGCCAGTCGTGTATGTGTATATAGTTGTTCCATTGATCTCTTTGTGATATACATGTGTACTAGTATTTCATTGTCAGCCAGTCGTGTATGTGTATATAGTTGTTCAATTGATCTCTTTGTGATATACAAGTGTACTAGTCTTTCATTGTCAGCCAGTCGAGTACATTCATCAACTGCATATTTATGTTCCAATTAAAATCTATAAAATCTAACAATTTTTTTTATCTCGGTTCTGTGATATTATGTTTGAAATGAATATCTCTGTATTTATTTTTGTCAGCACAACTTTAATCTATCATAATTTACCAACTTTTTATAAGCAACAATATTTGAGGTGCATTTTATTTGAAATAATATTTGTGTTGCATCTATTGTATTTGTTTTCATAAAACACATCTGATTTGTAAAGAATTGCTATTAAAGGTGTGCTTCCTAGTCATTCTATACCCTTTTGATTCGTTTAAAATGTAAACTGAAATGTGTTGCACTTTCATATAATACTCTTTGTACACGGTGTAGTAGATGTGTTCAACATGCTGCAGCTTTAATTGAACAATTTTACATCGTGAATGAAATTGTAGTTTCCGGAAATTACTACATGTACTTGTTATCTAAATTATAGTAATAAAGGTTATAACTCTGACTGTATAATATTGTTTTAAACCTGACGTTGCAGATTAAACCAGTATGCAAGAAGACTGAACAATTTAATCATAATTTGGATCATTTTATTCAATCGAGTGCATATTTAGTTGGACACCGTTTTATTTTCCTCACAACACTATTCATAACTTCATAACAAGAAGCAATTTGCTGCAAAAGAAGTGAAAACTACCAACTAAAGAGTTTTAAAGTAGCAATGAAAAAGCTACATTATAACAGAGCAGGTGTTGTATTCCAGAAGCATCTTAAGTAAAATCTTAGCCTTTGATTAGCATTTCATTCCATGTATAAATAAAATTCTGCTTAGTGTAAAATTATTATCAATTTTAATAGTAAAATCTACTATTTACTTAACTGTAATTTGAATCACTTATTTATATGAAGGTTTAAAAATAGTAACTTAAAAAGTACGGAACTCAAGTGATTATATATAATTATTTTAAGGTTAACTTCTAAAGATGTTTCTGGAATATGGCCCCTGTAGTATTAGCCTTACATAATTTTACTGGCAATACAAGTCAACAACTTAAAAAGTGAACTGCTCTAATTGAGGCAAATGGTAAAATCTCAGATAACAAATACTTGTGAATTACCAACATGGCCTTATTTTTGCTACTTAAAATGTGATAATTGCCCGAACTGATTTTTTTTTGTTACGTTATGTTTACTACAGACAAAGCTGTTTGGAATTTCATTAATACTCGATATCACAATCTCTAACACACTTCACACAGTACCATGATGGTTCAGTCTCAAAATTATCTGGGTCTGGCTGGTAATGAACACATTTCCAGTGAAACCATTTGTTGCAGCCACACTGGCACTCGCAGTTTATGCTAGCATCCGAGTCATCAATAACATCCTCCACCAACATTTCTTTACATCCACTGCAATGGAATTTGCCACTTAAGTCACTGACAGCAGTCTGCACTTTCTCTCTTGTCTCCAGCTGTAAATCAGTTACAGACATGCTGTCACACTTGTTAATGCGGTTATTTGAAACCAACACTGGCATGAGGTACCTCATGAAGAAACTAGACAACCAACCACATTTCCAGATCCGCCCAGAAACTGGCATCAAATGATACAGGAATGGTCCATATTCTTTTCCCGTCATATATCACCAAGTCACATTCCAAAATGCCCGTAACACCCATGTGTCCTTGTATTTGTGTGTTGTAACTGTGTGACTTCTTAAGATCAAGATGTCCACTATCATTAACCACAAAGGCTAATTCACTCACGACTACTCCCGTGCTAATGCAAGTATACGGGCACTTGATTTCGATGAGTTTCTACCCATGGCAGTTGCATGTAAAAATTATGTCAGGACTGGCACCAATATAAAATAGTGATTTGTGCACATACAAACCACATTCTTCTAACAAACATGTCTCATGCTGGGCTGACACCATTTCCATGTACATTTGGGCAGCCTTTGGCTCATTTCGCAGACCATATTTTGTAGCATCATTACCTGTGAACTTATTTCCATTTACAAGAGAGTCGACAAGCTTCTATGTAGAACTGCTGACTACTCCAGATTTCTCCAATTGCTTGGACTTGCTCAACAACTGATGGAATGTTGATGCCGTGACCATACCCTTTCTGTATATGTGCCAGTCTGGACTCTTGTCAGCTTCTCGATAACTGTGATGTCGTCTGGATGTATGGCATAACTTGCAGTGTCCAAGTTGACTGCTTCTCTAATAATTGCAAGTCTTTCAAGCACTACCAGAGGTTTCAACTCGGTTTGTAGTTCCTGTTCCTTAGCAGGAACCAGATATACACTGTCTGTCTGCAGCTAGTACACTGTCTACTTCCTTGACTACCGGTACATCAACACGTTCATATCTGTTACCATTTGTTGAGGCATTCAGAATCGCTGGCGCAATCTTCACCCAAGGTACATTTGGGCTGGCAAGACATAGCGTGCAGTGTAATGTCTGCAAATCGGCCATGCTGACATCCCTAATGCTTTCTGGTACTGGGTTGAAATCAAAAGCACGGAACTTTCTTTCTGAGCTTTCAGCTGTTCATTCAACATGCTTCATTGGTTTTGGGTCCACTTTAGGGCCTTTCGGCACTGTCCACCGGCACAGTTTTTGCGTGGTGCTTTCACCATCAGGTAGATACATGTATCCCCTGGAAACAAAGTCTTCCAAAGAAAACATCAGACCACCTACATGAGTGCATGCTTCCCCCAGTCCTGCCACACACATGCAAGTTGCACCTACTGGCTCACCATTGTCCTTGAATATGACAATTGTATTATACTATGTCCCACTTGTGTCGAAGGATGGGTTTGATGTGCACTTCATAGCGCAAAAACCGTCAATCGTTGCAGGTTCATTGAAAAGCAGGCCACTAATGTGCCCAGACTCCCATAAATCATACGACCTGAGAGCTTTGTACGTCCTCAATGTTTTCAAACTGTAACTCTCAAAGTCACCTGATTTCTTTACAGTCACATCCTGAGATGCAAGCAGGTAAGCCTTTATTAAATCAAGTTTGATGTCTCACACCTTCCTAATATCGCTGGTCCAGCCCTCTTCTATCTGTCGAACAAACTCGATGGTTGAAAGGAATGGATCAACATTCTTGCTGTTGGTTGGAATGTTGAGGGCCTTTGCCAGAACTGTTAACTTGTGGTTCCGCTTTCCCTTGACAGTCACTCCAAGACTCTTGGCCAAGTTGGTCAGCTGACTATTAGCAAGATTGCTCAGGTCCCTAAATGTTTCTGGGATGGTTTCAGGATCCTGCAGATAGACACATATTGTCTGTTTAACCATTATCATAAAGGCTAAGAAAACAACAAAATATCAGAATGCAAGGCATTTGTTCACAGTTTTCAAATTTATGTGTTATCAAAAATTCAATAAAATGCCATACTTTCAAAGCATCTTTCATGGTTAAAGAGGTGTATCAATTGAAGCTTGACATTAACATTAGCAAAAATAAAGTTCATTTTACAGAGAATTAATATGAAAACAGCTTTAAATATGATGGCCTTGCTTCTATAATCATTTGAAAATATATATGATTTTATGAATATAATAATTATAAACAGTGGCCATGAAAGACTTTTTCGCTGGCGCTGGAATATAAGTCGTAGAAGTTAAATTGATATAATTGCAATGCACAATTATAATCTTGTTTTAATATGTGCATGTATTTATACGAAATAATGTTGATACGCTGATTTCAGGAAGCTGTTGCAATACAAGATAACTATTCAAGTTAACACATGCTTGGTTTTAACTATGAGATGGAGATCTCATTGAACAATTTCATGTTATACGCGTTACAATACGGCTATTATTATTCCATACAAACCTTGAGCTTTGTGTTTTTTTCTGTGGCTCTTTTGCGCTTCATCCTCAGACTTGTCCAATGAGCTTCTGATATTCGCACTGATCGGCTCTGTTGTGGATCTAGATTTACTTCTGAAATGTTGATATAAATCAAATTCTCAAAACCTATTCTGCAAGTGAAATACTGAAATAAATCAATTCTTAAAGTCTATCTTAACATCATTTATAAATAATTTATATTTATTAGCATTATCATGCTTTATAATCAATTTATCAGTATCACAATATCTGACCCCTGGGTATTAGATTTAGCTAGGGAACGATCTAGAGCGAAATAGCAGGGGGCTGCAGCCTGCCCCTTTTTGCTTCCCCTCCCTGCTGCCCCTCTGGGCTGGTCAACACAAAAATGTTGTAAATATTTTGAAATTTAACATAATTTTGCAAATATTCAATGACAAATGCATTGACTATGCTTATTAATCTTAATTACAAGTATTAGAGTAAGAAATTCCCTTGATTTAGCAAATTATTTGAAAATGTCAACATACATTCCGCCTTTCCACCCTGCTCCTTTTTAGCAGTACCCTGTACCTTTTGTGATCCTAGATCTTTCCCTAATTTAGCACTCATGTGACATCTGATTATTTGCCATACTGGTATCAAACAAATGCAACAAGCAAAACAACATATGGTTGGTGGAATATAAACAAAATAACAAGCTTTAGCAGTACAGTAACGGACAAACAAAGGACAACTTTTGAACATTCAATTTGATTTTAAATTCCGTTACCCCACCACCTTAAATCTAGTTCATTAAATCGTAATTAATACTAAATTTCGAAATAATTTAGGAAAGAAAACGGAAGAATCGACATATCATGATAAATAATTATATTAATTACCTTTATAGTGAAGAAAATGGATTTACGCAGCAAATAATCGTACGATTTCTTTGCTGTGTTTATTGTTTTTAATCACTTCCGATTCCCCAGAGGTCAAGAAAGCGCGATGTCTCGTTCAGAACGAGCGCGAGATTTCACGTTTTCGATTTCGAGAATAGCTGAGAAACATTACCGTTATTCGGGAACTGGGCAGTCAGCGGGAGCTTTAAGAGCTCCTACAGGAAGTGGTCCGATTCCTCTCCGCCGCATTGTTCCCGATAAAGGCGCTATGTTAGCAGCGGTGTAACGCTGTCTTACTTACCGTGTATATTCGTTCGTTTTAACGTGTAGGCGAAAACATCCTTACGCACAATAGACGAGTTTCACATTCCCATTTTTAACGATTATCACAACACACTAATTTATCGGCGAATCAAAAACGAGGCTCGCGATGTATTGATAGTGGTTAATACTGATTGTATAGCGGGGATTATTAGTTTTAAAATGTTATAAATATTCACTTAGTTTACTTCTTAATAAACAGAAATGGCACGGTACATAATATAATTATGATATATGATAAGAGAGTGTCAGTTTAATTAGTATATCGTCGCTAAAAATGGGGAAAAAATGCAATTTAGCCTTAGGTACTTGCTCTGGGACTGGTAGACTTCGTATTGTTCAATACTTGGTCTTATCAATTACAAGATAATAATCTTGTATAAACACATGACCATTATTATGTAACCAGAAAGTGTACATAGGTCCTAATTTTAAAATAACATGTGACACAATTACGTAATCAAAGTGCATACCAATTAGTGAAGTAATACACGGGTCATTGTCTCGGCAGCGATGCTACTGACTTCATGAATCTACTTGATAACAAGTGAAATAACTATCATGTAAAATAAAAATAACTTTATTTACGACTAAAACGTAATTGTATGGGCTTTTATCCTAATCATTAGCTTGAACTCATGATATTATATAAATGGCATGCACATGTGTTTGTACACAAAGTTTGAAGACATGTAACGATAATTAACACTGCTTTTTAACGTTTTGATATTAAATAATGATGTTTTATTTCTCAGTCATATTTTTGTTTGCTTCGGTTCTCTTTCATTAGAGAGTACAAAGAATAAACGTCTTTGATCAATTCTGGTTAACTCGGTAGAATTCTTAAGTTGTTTTGCTTATATCAACAAAAAGCATACTCCGGGATATCACTTTCTTGCTCATACTGCATGACATCAATAATAATAATAATAATAATAATAATAAATAATAATAATAATAATATTAATGTTATTTGTAACTGTCAAGCTGTTATATAATTACCCTAGCCGACACTGCATCCGGAATAAACAAATTGCTTCTGTTCATTAAAAAATAATTAATGAATAATTAAGTATGTAAGGTGCAATAAATTGAGCAATTATAGACTTATTTCAATCATTAAAAACTCAAATCTGAATATGAAGCAACATAATCATGATGTCAAGCATAGTTTCGTTAGCAGATTTGGCTATGTCGTGATTGTTACATTTTTTGCATTATAATTAAAATATTTGAGAAATGTCCACGTATACATAATTAAGTGAATAAAACAGTGACAAGTTTAAGTTTATAAGTTTATTCCACATTTTATCCACTGAACATTATTTTCCTCTATGGACAGCAAATACATCGTCAGCCTCGTTCTCGATTCGCTTTATCAAGGGAGAAAACTCCTACAGTACTCGATAACGGGAATGTGAAAAGGGTCTATTTTTTTGACGCCCAACGGTTTGAGCCTTGATACCCGGACCTGGATAGGCAGCAGCGGAAACCACAAGTAAAATGTTATATAATTGTAATGAATAATATAATTTAGTCTAACAGGTAAGATATCTATATATGAAAGGGGCTGGCAGACCTGGACGAATTCAGCCATAGTGCTGTGCAATTACTTATTTTTGACAATTAAGATATTTCAATAAAGAAACCGCAGTTCTCGAGTTGGCTGTTCACAAGCGCCCGCACGGCCTGATCGGCCTGATTCCGCTAGATCATCTTCTGGAAGAATAGGTCGCATAGGCTGACTTCCGCTCCCAGTAGGTCCTCTTCAATGCTGGCAGTCAAGCGACGGATGCGTTCTAGACCAATTAAAGCTGTATCGTATGCTTGGCCTGCTCTGCCCAGGTGATCAATGTCGTTAGTTCTAGGCGCGATAGATATTGTGCGAGTGTGATTGAAACCGGGCAAACTCTAATATATTGCGGTAGACGGGTCGAATGACCGCGTTGGCCGGCAGTAAACCTCCTGTTCCATTGAACTTACAATAGCAAGTTGGTTGTAGCGGGACCGGAAGGCTACCCATACGCTGTACACGAGAATCTCCAAATACAATGCGTTATTTACTTATCTTTGATTGTGTACAGGCAGAGACATGCTTATAATTAGTATTAGTTTGTTACACGGAGTACAAGCAGTCTTCTCATTCTCACCACACTCATTTTCAATAAAAAGTGTTAATTGCTAAAGGATGACACTGCTGCTGCTGCTGTTGCTGATGATGATGATGACGACGACGATGACGATGATGATAAAACAGATATTTATACAGAACTTGATGATGATGATGATGATGATGATGATGATGATGATGATGACGAAGATGATGATGATGATGATGATGATGATGATGATGATGATGATGATGATGATGATGATGATGATGATGATAATGATGACGACGATGATGTCGATGAAGATGAAACAGATATTGATACAGAACTTGGTTATGGTGATGATGACGATGACGATGATGAAACAGATACTAATACAGAACTTCATGATGGCGATGATAATAATGATAATGATGATGAAGATGAAGAAGAAGATGATGATAATGATGTTGATGATGATGATGATGATGATGATGATACAACTGATGATGATACCACTGATGCTGCTACTACTCCGATGTAATAATCCCGCCATCTACTGACATATTAGTAATGGTACTGATAATGACGATTATAATTATGATGATGAGAATCATGATCATGATATTGATATTAATTGGGAATTTTAAATGCCACTTTACATAAAATAAACATATATTTTATTGCGAAAATTAAATAAGATTTTTGTTATAAATTTGTCCATGTTTTTCGTATTCTTTTATCAAAATATTTAATTAAAAAGTTTGAAGTGGTGGCCTCCATACGTGTTTTGAACAGAACAGAATAGAACAAGACTTTTATTTTCACCCAAGTATATAACATATACAATTAGGGCAATATAACAAAGCAAAATTGTTAGTAAATTAGTAACTTCCGATAATTTTTACGTTAACACAATTGTGTAGATGATATACGGGGGGTATTTAAATAATAAGATACATAAACGGAACATATAATAATAATAATAATAATAATAATAATAATAATAATAATAATAATAATAATAATAGCAATAATGTGAGATCTATAATCAAAATCAAAATACCAAAAACTTGATAAAATTATCAAAATCACAATCATTATCATATCATATTCAAAATCATCATACTAATCATAATAATCATAATAATGATAATCGTCATAGTTATCATAATCATCATAATCGTGGCATTTAAGAAACAAATAATAGTACAGTTCTATAAGAGCATTTTAATACTAGCACTGGTAGAAATAATTAGTGGTTTGTGATCATAGTTGTGCGGTGACGTATTTTCGTTTGCACCCGGCGTTTCGGATTGAGAAATTGAAACGACTACGCGTTTTAAAAGGTTTACATTTTGCGTCAGAAATTTAATTCATTATCAATACTTAAAAGACATGTTGTTGCGAAAGACTGTGTGAGTTAGCGTTTATGGTGCTGGAGCTAGCTTTGTAACTGTTTCAGTCAACAGCAGTTATTTTTGTCCTGGTTTACGCTTGAGTGCACCTGCACGCGAGGTCGATGTTGAACACAAAGGCAAGATGGAGGACCTATTGTGTGTGGTAATTACTCTAATCAACTTTGCATTGCAGGATTACAATGGAGAATGCCGTTATCTGAGGGGTTAACATTAAATGACTGATGGGGCAAAAGCAAATTATAATTTGTGTGCTGGATAAGTTTAAAAGGAACTAACAAAAGTATAATTATTAATTTATGTACTAGAACTGCTAGATTAATTAGGATAAAGAAACAGGATTGTAGGTGAAATATACGTATCAGTTGTACTCATTTAGAATGCAACAATTGTTTCCATTGCCTTAATTGAAATATAATATCAATATAGCAGGCAAAAATATTTAAAATGTTAACACTTGTACTTGAGTGATACCATTTTGTACTACTCTTATATAATGCTGCAATTATTTCTGTTATATGAGTATAAGTATATAGCAATCTTACGTTAATATTGACATATAATTATGCAGTTATCATTTGGTACAAATACAGAATGAAGTTATTATTTACATTGCACAGTTTATATTTACATGCATATATTTCTAATTAAAGTAAATAATGTGATTAGTATATATGTACTGGAACCAGTGTTATCTTATATTAATTTACTATTCAGTCAAATAATACTTTATTGCTTGTCCTTTATTATGCAGAAATACATGGTGCGAATTTGTAAGTTATCGCATGTCAATGTTCGTTAGAAGTTCTTTAGTGTTTTATAACGTTCCGTCGTCTCTAGTATATTTGGTTTTTATGACGTTCCGTCGTGTCTGGTTGCGTTCCGCAACCCGAGGTTAAACAATGGAAAGTTTAGTCTTATAGCCCCTCACAGTGTAAGTTACCTGTAAAAATATTCTTTATCATGTTCATGTAGACAATTTGTAAAGTTAGTTTTATACCAGATTATTGGAAAGTCCAGTTTTCGTATCAGAACTGTTTCGTACTCAGTATTGTTCGATCTCGTTATTATATTCGCTCCAGGTTACGCGGCATTTTGACTTCCCATTGCATTGGTTTTGCTTACTTATAACTTAAGAAGTCAAGATGCTTTGATGCAGAATGTTGTCTATCATGCACTCTAAGTTTGACTCACAGTGTTAAGTGTTCTACATGTTTTAATGTTATTATACATTTGTACATTGAAAGCTGAAATCCTGCTCCATGTATTTTCAGTTTCTAACCCCTTTCACGAATAAATGGTTAAACTTGATGCGTCGCCTCTCATACTCGGATGCGGTGGCATTATAGTTAGAAAACTGGCGGCTAGGCAGAGTGTGCAACCTCCTGTGATATGGCAAGTCTTCGCAAGTGCTACAAGTAAATGAAAAGAATAAGAACTCTAACTCCAAAAGCCATGGCAAACTATGAGGAGAAGGTGGATGCCTTCAGAACTAAGATCAAGTCCGTCACACACAATATAAACTCTTGTGTAGAAGAAAAACTTGATGAGTCTGATATAAAGGTGCTGACAGAAAGAAAAAAACGGTTTTTAGAATTAGTGGCAAAACAAGAAACCATTTTTGGTGAGTTTGAACAGTTTTTGACACGAATCAGTACAGAAGAAAGTAGACAGCAATTAACAGATTTACATGAACTTGGGAAACAAACCAAAAATGGAGTTACTCAATATATGAACCACATCGACCAATTGATTGTTGTGTTTAGTGAAAATATGTCTGTAAAAGATTCAAAGAAAAGTTCTAAGAAAAGTGCAGTGTGCAGAAAAAGGTTAGAATTGGCGGAGAAAGAAGTACAGCTGCTTAAACAAAAGGCAGCAATCGATTGCGAATTAATATTGCTCAAGGTCAAGCAGGAGAATGTAGGCATTGATGACTCGGATAGTGAGGTGGAACCAGAGATTGATAAACGGCTTCCAGTCCAAGATGAAACTACACAAGAAAAGGTGGTTCGATACTTCAAAAGTGATCATGTAGCCGGTGACTGTAGTACTAATACCAATAATAACTTCCCCATCAATGAAATTACAAAATTCCTGTTAAAAAAGGACATATTAGTAGCAAGACTTTCCAATTTCAATGATAGTCCCGAGACATTCCAGTCGTGGAAGGGAACCTTTAGATCAGTAATGTCCGAACTTGAGGCATCGCCTATAGAAGAGGCAGACTTACTCATAAAGTATCTTGGTGTGGAATCGTCTAAATCGGCTTTAAGCATAAAAATAGCAAATGCGTATGAACCAAATTTAGCCAGAGATGAAATTTGGATTCGGCTCGAAGAGATCTATGGAAGGCCGGAACTGGTTGAAAATTCAGTAAAGAAAAAATTGGAGAATTTCCCACAAATATCCAATGACTACACCAAGCTATATGATTTGTTAGACATCGTATGTGAAATCCAATATCTAAAGGCAGATCCAGTGTACAAAATGATGTTTGCATATTTCGACTCATCATCAGGAGTGAATCCTATAGTTTGTAAACTACCCTATAACCTGCAAGAGAAGTGGACATACAGAGCATCCCAATACAAACAGAATCACCAGGTTATGTTCCCGCCATTTAGCTTCTTTGTGAATTTTGTGCGTGAAATCAGTAGAACAAAAAACGACCCAGCATTTCAATATGGACCAAAGCCTAAAGTTGTCAAACCGCAGTCAGTTATCTCAAAAAAGACCCAAGAAGTCTCATCCTCATTCCCTGATCAGGAAAATACAAGCGACGGAAGCTCGGATTCATTGAAACGTTGCCCTATACACAACTCACAACACTCATTGCAACAATGCCGAACATTCCTTAACAGATCCTTGGGAGAAAGAAAACGATTCATAAGAGAGAAAAACATTTGCTTCAAGTGTTTAGATTCTGTGAAACATTATGCTAGAGACTGTGTAGCCTCGGTCAGGTGCACCATTTGCGGGCAAGGGCATGTGTCTGCTCTTCACGGCGGGGAGACACATGATCTCCAAGATGTGGCATCAAAGTGTACAGCTTTGTGTGGAGATACACTAGTCGGAAGGTCCTGCAGCAAGACAGTTCTTGTCAACATTTATCCGAAGGGACAATCTCAGAAGGCTATCGAAGCATACGCTATTATTGACGATCAGAGTAATTGTAGCTTGGGAACGAGTGAACTGTTTGATCAATTGGATATTGATGGACAGGTTAGACCATATACGTTATCATCGTGTAATGGCCGTGCTGCGAAGTTAGGTAGACGTGCTAATGACATTTGTGTAAAATCAATTGATGGTTCTGTAGAGATCGAGATTCAGCGAATAATCGAGTGTAACGACATTCCGAATGAAATGTCTGAAGTCCCCACGCCAGATGTAGCAAGAGCCTACAGTCATCTGCATCACCTTGCCGACAACATCCCACCACTACAAGGAGGTAGCAAGATATCATTACTCATTGGCCGTGATGTACCAGAAGCCCACCATGTGATGGACCAAGCCACTGGACCCCGTGGTACTCCTTTCGCTCAAAAGTTAGCACTCGGTTGGGTTATAGTGGGCGAAGTGTGTTCGGGACGCGTACACTTAAGCGAAGATGTCTCCGTCTACAAGACATACATCATGCCCAACGGCAGAGGTACCCACGTCAAACCATGCCAATTAAATCTAAATGCAAAGGAAATCCGGGGCCCAGACTTCCAGTCACTCGAGGATACCTTATTTGTTCGCACAGTTGATGATGATACTGCTGGTCTATCTTCAGAAGACAGAAGATTTCTGAAACTTATGGACTCAGAAATGAAACGTGATAGGGATGGCTTCTGGACTGGACCCCTTCCGTTCAAGGATCACAGACCTCCGCTACCCAACAACAGAGCACAGGCGTGGCGCAGAGCTAAAATGTTAGACAACAGTTTAAAGAAAAATCCTGTCAAGAAACAGCATTTTGTCGCCTTTATGGGCAAGGTTATTGAAAGCGGAGCTGCTGAAATTGCTCCCTGTGGTGTTCAACGAGAGTGCTGGTATCTTCCCCTGTTTGGTGTCTACAATGCCAAAAAACCTGGACAGATACGAGGTGTATTTGATTCATCAGCAGTTTATCAGAACATTTCCTTAAACAGTGTTCTTATGTCAGGACCCGACATGGTAAATAGCCTATTAGGTATTCTTCTCCGGTTTCGTAAGGACCCTGTTGCTGTTTCCGCTGATGTAGAGCAGATGTTCTATCGCTTTCGAGTCATCCCTGAGCATCGCGATTTCCTTCGATTCCTGTGGTATCGAGACAACGATCCTGACAAAGAAATCATTGAGTATAGAATGTGCGTCCATGTTTTTGGAAACTGTGCTTCCCCATCTGTGGCTACCTATGGTCTACGCAAAGCTGTGCAAACTGCTGAAAAAGACGTACAAGCTCTAGTGAACAATGACTGTTATGTAGATGACTGTTTAACATCCAAGCCTACAGCTGATCAAGCAATAGACATAGTGAAGCGAGCTCAAACAGCATTACGTGAGGGTGGAAATATTCGGCTGCATAAAATCACCTCGAACAATACAGAAGTTTTGCGTGCCTTCTCTCCAGAGGATATAGGCGGTAATTTGAAAGAGCTAGATCTTAGTAATGACCCTCTTCCAACACAGCGAAGTCTAGGATTAGCGTGGGATTTGAAGAAGGATGCCTTCATCTTCAATATCGAATTGGAGAACAAACCTCTCACAAGAAGAGGTATACTTTCCATGGTGAACAGTATCTATGACCCACTGGGATTCATTGCTCCAATAACAATAACTGGCAAGGCACTACTTCGTGCAGCTACCCCTTCAGGTGTGGACTGGGATGACCCGCTCCCACCTGACCATGAGGGCAAATGGCATGAATGGAAGAAATCTCTGCAAAATACCGAGGTAATATCCATTCCTCGGACATACGCTAGCATTCCTTTTAGTGCAGCAGAGAAGACTTCAATTTGCATTTTCTCGGATGCTTCTGAAGAAGCAATTGCAGCAGTATCCTTTTTGAAACTTACCAGTCAAACAGGTGAATCCAGTTCTGGGTTTCTGTTGGGAAAAGCTAAATTAGCCCCTACACATGGACATAGTATTCCCAGGTTGGAACTGTGTGGTGCAGTGTTAGCCACCGAGTTGGCTGTTATTATATCTAAACAGTTAGATATTCCTATTGCTGCCATGACTTTCTTCACAGATAGCAAAGTTGTGCTAGGGTACATTTGTAACAAAACAAGGAGATTCTACACTTATGTTAGCAATCGTGTTGAGAGAATCTTGAATGTATCTACACCAGAGCAATGGAAATACATCCCGACGACATGTAATCCTGCTGATTGTGCAACCAGATGTAGACCAGTCTGTCCAGATGTTAGAGACAGTCTTTGGATTAAAGGCCCCCCTCTTTTGAAAGATCAAGTGCCAGAAAACTATGAATTGGTCAACCCTGAAAGTGACACAGAAATTCGACCTGAAGTTGTTACAAAGAAAACAGAGAGCTTTGAAGTCAGTATTTATAACAAATTTGACAAGTTTTCTACTTGGCAGGCTTTGGTGAGAGCTTTCGCACTTCTGAAAAGGTCATGCAAGAAGTCCAAGGAAGTTGAGAGACTTGATGTCGTAGCAAGCTACATTGAAGCCGAAAACTTTATTGTGCGTACAGTTCAAGGTCGCAGTTATGGGAAAGAAATTCAAATGTTGTCAAGCAAAAAAGCTTTATCAAAAAGTAGCAGTCTGTCGAAGTTGAGTCCTTTTTTAGATGTGAAGGGTGTACTGCGTGTAAGTGGTAGACTAACAAAGGCAGATATTCCATCTAACAGCAAACAACCTATCATTATCCCTAAGAAGTCTCACGTAGCTCTTCTTCTTGTGAGGTATTTCCACGAGAAAGTTCAACACTTAGGCAGACTACTTACGGAAACTACACTGCGTAACAATGGCTACTGGATTATTGGTGCAAAGAGACTTATTTCCAGTACAATTCATAAGTGTGTCATTTGCAGAAGACAACGAGGTAAATTCCAAACTCAATACATGTCTGACTTGCCGAAAGATAGAGTAACTCAAAGTGCCCCCTTCACAGTGGTTGGAATAGACACGTTTGGTCCATGGAGCATTGTTTCCCGCAAGACTAGAGGAGGGCTTGCAGAAAGTAAAAGGTGGGCCCTACTTTTTACCTGTCTGAGTACAAGGAGTGTACATATTGAATTGATTGAAGAGCTAAGTAGTTCAGCCTTCATAAATGCATTCAGAAGGTTTGTGGCCATAAGGGGACCAGTCAAGGAGGTACGATCTGACCGTGGTACGAATTTCATTGGGGCACTTGATGATCTTAAAGGCAAAGGCATTTCTGTCGAAGATGGACCTTTAAAGAGTTATCTTCAAAACTCAAAGATAACATGGACTTTCAACCCTCCACACTCATCGCACATGGGAGGAGTCTGGGAGAGGATCATCGGGCTTGCACGCAGAATACTAGACTCTATGCTCCTGAAGACACATGCGCAACAGTTGACCCATGACATTTTGTGCACCTTTATGTGTGAGGTCAGTGCGATTATCAACTCACGACCTATTGCTCCACTCTCTACAGACCCGGAGGATCCAGAAATGATGACTCCAGGGATGCTGCTAACCCAGAAGAAAGAACCCTTGGAAGGATTAGACTCGAACCTGAATATGAGAGATATATATAAAGCTCAGTGGAAGTATGTTCAGGTATTGGCAAATGCCTTCTGGAAACAGTGGCGTAACGGATATCTCCAAACCTTGCAAATACGACAGAAGTGGCCAAGTGTGCAGGAAAATTTGAAACCAGGAGACGTGGTTCTTGTCAGGGATGTAGAGGAACATCGAAACCATTGGCCTCTGGGGGTTGTTCTGCGTGTCTTCTGCAGTAATAGTGATTCAAACGTTCGTTCCGTGGAAGTGCGCATCGTTAGAGACAAAAAATGTGTTACCTATGTAAGACCTATCACTGAGTTGGTGCCTTTAGTGGAATAGTGGAGTTTCTTATACAGTCAAGTGTACTTTCTCAGTCAAGTGTACTTTCAGTCAAGTGTATAATCATTATATCAGGATATAAGTTAATGTTATTGTTCTGGTGCCTTTTTAAACAAGGGATAAGGTCAATGTTTTTATTTTTTTGCTCATCAGTTCATAGTAAATGTTTCAGATACATATTTTGAATTACATTTTTGAATTTCTTAAATGGTTCTTTGTTTTACAGTCATATGGGTGTCTGGTTTTGTTTCTGGTCTTCACTTAAATTATTTCATTTTTTAAGTTGTACGCAAACCTTTTCTATAACATATAATAGGTGTGATTTATATTGAGGTTGCTTTGATACATTGATAACTTTTGGTATTAGGACACCAGACGGGGAGTGTACTGGAACCAGTGTTATCTTATATTAATTTACTATTCAGTCAAATAATACTTTATTGCTTGTCCTTTATTATGCAGAAATACATGGTGCGAATTTGTAAGTTATCGCATGTCAATGTTCGTTAGAAGTTCTTTAGTGTTTTATAACGTTCCGTCGTCTCTAGTATATTTGGTTTTTATGACGTTCCGTCGTGTCTGGTTGCGTTCCGCAACCCGAGGTTAAACAATGGAAAGTTTAGTCTTATAGCCCCTTACAGTGTAAGTTACCTGTAAAAATATTCTTTATCATGTTCATGTAGACAATTTGTAAAGTTAGTTTTATACCAGATTATTGGAAAGTCCAGTTTTCGTATCAGAACTGTTTCGTACTCAGTATTGTTCGATCTCGTTATTATATTCGCTCCAGGTTACGCGGCATTTTGACTTCCCATTGCATTGGTTTTGCTTACTTATAACTTAAGAAGTCAAGATGCTTTGATGCAGAATGTTGTCTATCATGCACTCTAAGTTTGACTCACAGTGTTAAGTGTTCTACATGTTTTAATGTTATTATACATTTGTACATTGAAAGCTGAAATCCTGCTCCATGTATTTTCAGTTTCTAACCCCTTTCACGAATAAATGGTTAAACTTGATGCGTCGCCTCTCATACTCGGATGCGGTGGCATTATAATATACATGCAAAAATATATACATTTGCGACCAGACAAATATTTTGATATATTGATTACACAAGTGTAAACTGTCACTTATATTGAGATAATATGTAAATATGTTATACTGTTAACAATAAAGATACATTGAAATAAAGGCAGTATTGTTACAAACTACAATATTAGAGTTGGTGTATTAGCTGGTGGCATTGGTAAAAACAGGTAGTTAAATAGATAACTTGCTATCGCTTAAACTTACTGAATATGAAGCGAATAAATTTTCTTGTATTCTGTAATAGTTGTAAGGAATTAGATGTTAGGATTTTAATAAGAGTAGCATCATAAAGATCATGTCCTAAGAATTGTTCTCTTTCAGATTTAAAGAAATCGCAGTTTAGTAGATAGTGATGTTCGGAGCCAACTTGACCAGAGTTACAAAGGCTGCATATTCTTTCCTCAAATGGGGTTCCATCGTATCGACGGGTTTCAACTGGTAACCAGTGATTTGCAGTTCTAAATTTAAAGAGGTATCTATATTCAGTTTTTGTAAGTTTTATAAAGTAGTCTTCAAAGGATGGAGTTTGTTTGAAACTGGTATATATTTGTCCCTTATGTGTTTGCTGTAGTTGATTGTGCCATTGGGTTTTGAAATGGGTTAATAATTTGGCTTTGACTAAGCGGCAAATATTATTTTGGGTTGTTAGGAATTGGTTATCCCATAAGTTACTTAAGTTTACTGAGGTGAGGATTTTTTTAATTTTGTTGGCCCATTTAAAATTTGAGATTGGCAAGTTCATCATGTATTTATAGATTTGGATAGATAATTTCTGATCTTTGCCTATTAAGATTCTATTCCAAAAAGAGATCATGCGACTTTTGATGTTAATTTCTATAGGGTATCTGCCAAGTTCACCATATAAAAAAGCCATTGGGTTTGATTTCCGAGAATTTCGTAATTTTTCTAATAAAGTTATTATGGACTTTCTCCAAGATATCTACATTTTCAAAACCAAAAATTTCTGAGCCATAGATTAAAATTGGTAAAACAGTGTGGTCGAAAAGTTTAAGAATTAAATCAATACGTAGCTCTGCATTATTTGCTCTAGTATATAGAAGGTGCATTGCTTTTGTTGCTTGCTCGGCTAAGTGTTTCCGTGCATTGAGGAAAGAACCATTGCTGGAAAGGGTAATGCCTAGGTAGTGGTAACGGTCAGTGATTTTTACAGGGCTGTCACCTAATGTGAAATGGAAGTTTTGTAGTTATCTTGCACCAAATATTACAATTTTGTTTTGCTAAGGTTTATTTTTAAATGCCAGTTATCACAGTATTTATGGAAGGTATTTAAACTATTTTGGAAGTCTATTTTTGAATCAGATAAAATCACAGTGTCATCAGCATAAAGTAGAATAAGTAGTTTTAGCCAAAGAGACAAATCCAGGGGATTTTCTAGTTCTATGCCAGTTAAGCCATTGAGGTGCATATGTGTTTGAAGGTCATTTAAGAAGATGAAAAAAAAAATTGGAGATAGATTTTCGCCTTGTCTAACGCCAATTTCTGATACAAAGGGTTCTGAAATATTGCCGTTAATAGAGATACTAGATTTGATATTGTTGTACATGTTTTTGAATTAAATGTAAAAACGTGCCATTTATATTTTGTTTAATAAGTTTGTGCCATAGGCCAATTCGCCAAACCTTGTCGAGAGCTTGTGAAAAATCAATGAAGGCGCATAATAGTTTTTGTTTTCTTTTTTTCAGTATTTCGATCAATGAATGTAATGTAAAAAAATGGTCAGAGCAAGAGTAGCCTTTCCTAAAGCCAGCTTGATTTTCATCTAAAATATTATTTTCATTAAGGAATTTGTTTAATCTTTCATTGAGTATGGAAGTAAAAAGTTTACCTAGACAACTGAGGATAGTAATTGGTCGGTAGTTATTAAGATCTTTAGGGTCACCTTTGTTTTTAAATATAGGTATGATTATTCCATTTAGCCAGCTTTGTGGAATGAACCCTGTTTCCAGTACACAGTTAAATAGTTTATGGTAAACAGGCATAAGTAGATGTTTAGTGGACTTGATATACTCATTTAAAATATTGTCCAATGGGCTAGGTGTTTTAGAATTTTTAAGCTTTGTGATACATTTTTCTATTTCTTCTTCAGTAATTGGGGTATTAAGCCTGTTGCTTGTGTCCTTTTGTAGATGGGAGTTTGTGTCATTGAAGCGATTGTCATCGATTGTGCTGGTATTAATTTCTTTGAATTGATCATGAAATTCATCTAATGTGGGTATAGTTTTAACTTTAGTTTTTGGTTTAAGTTTATTTAAAAAGGACCTGTACTGTTTAGGATTTTTGTCGGACATTGAACGAAGTTTATTTGACATGTTATGTTTGCTGGCATTAATGTGGTTGTTCATGGTGCGTTTATATTCCTTACCGGCATTGATCATTCTTTGTTTGTTGTCTATAGTTTTGTTTTTTGTGTAGTCATTTTTGGCAGTATGATAATTTTTTCGTGCTTTAGAACATTGAGGATCAAACCATGGTTTATTGTTTTCTGGTCTATTATAATGAAATCGTTTTTTATTTTCAGGGTATGTGCTGGTGGAAGCTTGATGGAATACTGATTGGAGTTGATCGGTTATGTGCTCAATTGTCTGCTTTGATTGTGGGTAAGTGTTAATTTGCAAGAGTATTTGGTCTATTATGTTAAGGTTAATATTGTTAACAAATTGGTTGGACAAGTCAGGATTCCATTTTGGTTTCAGATTCATGTCACTTAGATTTTTGGTGGAAATATTGGAGCATTTTCTGTGTGGTATGTTTATGGACAAAGTGAGGGCATTATGACCATCTGAGAACAGTGAATTTGATTCAATGATATAAAAGTCTGAGAGAAAGTAAAAGCAATCAGATGAAGCAATTACATAATCAATGAAAGTTAAGATAGCACAATCATTACCTGATGACAATCTTCCAATGAGTACGAGCAACATTCTCATACACAATACACTCGTTTCAATTAAACGTGTTAATCAACTAATTAATTAGCTACTGCCATAAATCACACACCCCGATTAGTAGATTTTGTCACACCTCGTTTATTGGCTAAGACCCGTCACGTGTTTATCACCCCGAGCCCGCCCAGGGATCATTTCATTGGTGGCGGTTGAAGCCCGGCGCCTACCTGAACAAAACTCTTCCATTGGTCAATGGCTCAGAGCAGACCGCTCGGGTTTTGATTGGCTAACGGTAGCTACCCTTATTGAATTGAGACCCGCCCCTAGGTCCACTGATGACTGTTTTATTATCTGTTTTAATAATATTATTTATATTATTGTTTATATTATTATTTATAATATATTTTATATTATATCTCCATAACATATTTCTTCAAATATGTACAAATAAGCTTATGCATGCACTGCTAAGTCAAATTTCAAAATGTATTGCTTAAACATTATACAATTTTATAGCACATCAATATTAAAGCATATCGATAATATTGACGTAGCGATTATACACATCATATCATTGTAATACGAATGCATCACATAAATACAATAATGTTAGAACATTTAAAAAACGGCAAACTTTCCAAGCATTTTTCTAGAATTTCCTTTATTTCAGATTGTGCAAGCCTGATATCAATTGAAAGATCAATCTGTCCTCTTCTAAAATTTGCATTAACAAGAAATGTCATGTTACTTCTAAAAAATGCATCTCACTTGAAATGCAGGCACCGGTAGAAAACAGGGTGTCGACAGTCATATTTCGACAAAAGCCCCATACCACAGTAAACATATCCCAAAGGTTCACCTTTGAAGTTATCCTCAGATGAAATGCACCAAAATGTTGCAGACACGCATAGAATATTAGAAATAGCCACAAATGGCATGTCTGATATACCTAAATGGCTTTTATGCCAGAAGAGAAGAGGAACTCTTTAGTAATAGGCACTACTTTTGAATGGACCACGGAGGGATACACAATGATATACTGGTATCTAGCCTCAACATTTTGCTATCGTGAAAAAAACACTTCTACGTCATTATTAACCTACTTGTACAACACATGCAAAATTTCAGGTCTATCCACTAAGTAGAAATGCCCCCAAAACGCATTTGAGAATGACACATGATAAGCCATCTGGCTTGCGCTTCAGTACTTGGATTGTATGGGGAGCGTGAACTAAAATTCGCACCTAAATCACATAAACCAGTCAAAATACCAGTTCATTTAGACTTATTTTAATGCAATGGACAGTAATAAGGTATAAAACGTGTAATATTTGCAAATAGCATGATTCCATGTGCTGTGAGCTGCAAAAGGCGAGTTTCCGTACTTTTTTTTTCATTTTTTTACCCGAAAAAAACAGGTTTCGCTTTAAATATCGTAGATAACATGTCAGTTATGATATTATTCACATTTAATCCAGTGAAAAGTAATAAACGCAATAAAATAACAGTTACATGGGGATTATGTATAAGTGGACCCTAAAGGGCCGGTTCCTGGTTTTCTTAAAGGTTAGATACCAGCAATTCCAATTCCCATAGGGTCCCATTATAAAACGACAAACTTTCCAAGCATTTTTCTAGCATTTCCTTTATTTCAGATTGTGCCAGCCTGGTATAAATTTTAAGATCAATCTGTCCTCTTCCAAAATTTGCAATAAAAAAGATATGTCATGCTACTTCTAAGAAAATGCATCTCACTTGAATGCAGGCACCGGTAGAAAACAAGGTTTTCACAGTCATATTTCGACAAAAGCCCCATACCACAGTAAACACACCCCAAAAGTAGAATGTTAGAAATAACCCCAAAAGGCATGTCTGAGATACCTAAATGGCTTTTATGCCAGTAGAGAAGAGGAACTCTTTAGTAATAGGCACTACTTTCGAATGGACCACGGAGGGATACACAATGATTTACTGGTATCTAACCTGTAGTCTGTTAGGAACATAGAAGTAAAGGATATGCTATTGTCTAAAATATTTTGAAACTTATAAGAGCTTTTAATATCTTTATAAAACACAAGTGAATACAATTTGATATAAACGATTATCTTTCCAATAATTAACTTCACAATCATCATCCTCATCATCATCATCTTCATCATCATCATCATCCCATGTTCTTTTGCATCATCATTGTTATATTCATTAAATGTTTTATTAGCACTACATAAATGTGTTAACTAGTATGTACGCGTCCTAGTTTTATGTGTACGCATTAGGTACTACAAAAACACATAAAACCAATCTCGGATTATTAACATAATATATGTCATATTCATTTTTGTAGCAATATTTTTGTGACTGCATCATTACGATCATCATTATGATCATCATCATGGTCGTCATCATGATCATCATTATGATCATCATCACGATCATCAATCATCATCAGTCATCATCAGTCATCATCAGTCATCATCAGTCATCATCAGTCATCATCAGTCATCATCAGTCATCCATGATCATCATCTATGATCATCATCTATGATCATCATCATGATCATCATTATCATCAGTCATCATCAGTCATAATCAGTCATCATCAGTCATAATCAGTCATAACCAGTCATCATCAGTCATAATCAGTCATCATCAGTCATCATCATCATCACCGTTATATTCATGCAATTTTTTATGAGTAACACAAACAAGTGTATACTAGGATGTAGAATGTCGGACACATGCCCTTCCGGACATATGCCCTCCCGATTATTGTTAGTCAGGCGGAAATATGCCCTCCCGGACATTGTCTTTCGCTTGAGACGTTCAACTGAGGTGCAGTGCACTAGATGCTTCACATCGGACACTAAAACACTTAGGCTGCCTATGGAGTAGAGTGTTTCCCGTATCCCCAGTCTTCTGAGGACGATGGCCACATCAATAAATATTCATTGCACACACGTCCGTCCAACTATGTTTAAAATATGAGCTGGCAAAAACATAATTTTATTTAAAACTTTTGATAAAGATATTCGGTCGTCTTTATCACTTTGTTTGGAAATACATAAAAGTAACCTGATACATGTAAGAATGAATGTAAGACAACTAAATTAGGTCTTCTTCATTTTGTACTATCCTCTTTATTATGCAGTTTGACCTTATTAGTAACTGACCATCAATAAATCAATCAAAGACTTTTGGTCGGAACATTATTCATGTCACTACTTCTAAATGGTTAAATGTGTTAATTTGAGCAATATTTTTTAATATGTAAAAGCGTATTTAAGGAATTGTAACACACATTAAGCATAGCAGGAGGACTGTTGCCCGGTGGCATATTAACGGAAGGGCATGTGTTCGGGGTGGCAAATGTCCAGGAGGGCATATGTCCGCCTGACTAATTTCAGCAATATTTTTCAAACTGTTAAAGCGTATTTAAGAAATTATAGCACACATCAAACATAGCAGGAGGGCCAGTGTCCGGGTGGCATATTAACGGAAGGGCATGTGTCCGGGGTGGCAAATGTCCGGAGGGCATATGTCCGCCTGACTAAAAATAATCGCGAGGATGTTCGTCTCCCATTTTTATGTGCATGCCTTATGCATGACAAAACTAAGACTAATCTCGCAATGTTAACATAATATGTGGTACATTCATTTCTTTAGAATCGTTTGTACAGACACCGTGTCTTTGTATCTTTGCATGTCTCTACAGTATATTAATAATAATAATAATAATAATAATAATTAGAATAATAATAATAATTATTATTATTATTATTGCTACTACTACTACTACTATTACTACTACTACTACTGATAATAATATTAATAATAATAATTATTATTATTATCATTATTATTATCAATTATTATTATTATTGTTGTTGTTGTTGTTGTTATTATTATTATTGAACTGTAATATGAATATCTTTTTGCTGCCCAGTGTATCACTTAATATTAAATTGTCTTGCCCAAAATTTCCTATTTAACTTAATATAGATATTCTATGTACAATAGTTTAGTAGGGAACCTTTTTAATGGAAAATATTTGTTTGCTAAAGTATATCTTATCATTCAAATTGTCACCCTTAGAGATTTATAACCCTACGTGCTATCGGTTACTGTGGAAACAGTGTTGATTTTATTGCCGAATACTGATAAGAAATGTCTGTGCAGCCTTTTAGAAAAATAGAATTTCAGAATATGCTATTGATTTGTCTAACACATTTTGAAACTAATTTTGATATCTTCATAAAAGATGAAGTGAATACAATTTGAAGAAAACGAGATCGTCCTTACTATCCTTACTATCAGAAACTTCACAATTTAAACTAAATTATCAGTATTTGTGTGATTTACCACATCGTCATTCTAAAAGTTTCTTAATGCATTTGAATAAATGGGCATTTATTTTACCGATAAGAATGAAAATTAAAGACAATATCAAACAAAACACATTGATAATGCACTTCCTAAAAGAAACTATTTTCTGAAATGCTCGACCATTATTGTTTATTTTCCGTATATTTTACACGTTTTATACCTTATTACTGTCCATTGCATTAAAATAAGTCTAAATGAACTGGTATTTTGACTGGTTTATGTGATTTAGGTGCGAAGTTTAGTTCACGCTCCCCATACAATCCAAGTACTGAAGCGCAAGCCAGATGGCTTATCATGTGTCATTGTCAAATCCGTTTTGGGGGCATTTCTACTGAGCGGATCGACCTGAAATTTTGCATTTGTGTTACAAGTAGGTTAATAATGGTGCAGAAGAGTTTTTTTCATGATAGCAAAATGTTGAGTTTTCTTAAGGTTAGATACCAGTAAATCATTGTGTATCCCTCCGTGGTCCATTCAAAAGTAGTGCCCTATTACTAAAGAGTTTCTCTTCTCCTCTGGCATAAAAGCCATTTAGGTATCTCAGACATGCCTTTTGTGGTTATTTCTATTATTCTATGCGTGTCTGCAACATTTTGGGGCATTTCATTGGAGGCTAACTTGAAAGGTGAACTTTTGGGGCTTTGTCGAAATATGACTGCCGAAAGCCTGTTTTCTACCGGTGCCTGCATTCAAGTGAGATGCATTTTCTTAGAAGTAACACGACATATATTTTTCATTGCAGATTGTGGAAGAGGACATATTTATCTTTAAATTGATACCAGGCTTGCACAATCTGAAATAAAGGAAATGCTAGAAAAATGCTTGGAAAGTTTGCCGTTTTATAATGGGACCATATGGGAATTGGGTTTACTAGTTTTTAACCTTTAAGAAAACCAGGGACCGGCCCTTTAGGGTCCACTTATAGATAAAATCACCAGGTAACTGTGTTATTTTATTGCGTTTATTACTTTTCACGGAAATAAATGTGAATAATATCGTAACTGACACGTTATCTACACATTTTTAAGCGAAACCTGTTCTTTTCGGGTAAAAAAAAAATGAAAAAAAGTACGGAAACTCGCCTTATGCAACTCACAGCACATCGAATCATGTTATTCGCGAATATTACACGTTTTATACCTTATTACTGTCCATTGCATTAAAATAAGTCTAAATGAACTGGTATTTTGACAGGTTTTTGTGATTTAGGAGCGAATTTTAGTTCAAGCTCCCCATACAATCCAAGTACTGAAGCGCAAGCCAGATGGCTTATCATGTGTTATTCTCAAATGCGTTTTGGGGGCATATCTTCTTAGCGGATCGACCTGAAATTTTGCATTTGTGTTACAAGTAGGTTAATAATGGTGCAGAAGAGTTTTTTTCATGATAACAAAATGTTGTGTTTTCTTTAAGGTTAGATACCAGTAAATCATTGTGTATCGCTCCGTGGTCCATTCAAAAGTAGTGCCTATTACTAAAGAGTTCCTCTTCTCCTCTGGCATAAAAGCCATTTAGGTATCTCAGACATGCCTTTTGGGGTTATTTCTATTATTCTATGCGTGTCTGCAACATTTTGGTGCATTTCATTGGAGGCTAACTTGAAAGGTGAACTTTTGGGGTGTGTTTACTGTGGAATGGGGCTTTTGTCGAAATATGGCTGCCGAAACCCTGTTTTCTACCGGTGCCTGCATTCAAGTGAGATGCATTTTCTTAGAAGTAACATGACATATATTTTTTATTGCAAATTGTGGAAGAGGACAGATTGATCTTTAAATTTATACCAGGCTTGCACAATCTGAAATAAAGTAAATGCTAGAAAATTGCTTGGAAAGTTTGCCGTTTTCTAATGGGACCCTATGGGAATTGGATTTACTGGTTTCTAACCTACATATAGGCCTTTCCCTAAACTAGTGATCTCCCTTTGAAATTACCTCCCGTTATTGCGAATTTACATCCGCCATATTTGAACCCGACTTCCGGCGACTTTTTCCTAGATTGTCATATAAAGTATTATAGATCTACCACCAAGCGTCTTTCAAAACTTGGAATGGAAATTTTTAAAACCATATGTTTTTGATTAAATATTACAAACAACTTGTAGAGGAATTATGTTACAAAAATGAATTATTATAACTAAATGTAGTATCGTTTTAAACTCATTACTAAGGCCACATGTCCGTATGCCAGGTATCCGGAAAAATGTAGTCTCCTTGTCTCGTCTTAAACGGTTGTTTTTCATACATAACTACCACGAATGAACACATTTTCTCTCAATGGATACTTAGTTATCTGCCTGAAGAGGGGGTTATAAAAATACCAAAGCCACACACCGCTAAACCGTGCAATTGCGTAATGCATTGATGATAAAGATCTACATGCAGAGACAACTAACATGTCACACTTCGTCTCCATTGTTTCTCAAATTAAAGTTTATCTTACATTTTAAAATGTTGTTGTCTCCGTTGTTGTTCTCTCACCCTATGAAACTTTGCCACCTCATTGAACAGAACAGAAAATAATTCAAAGCATTAAACACTTTCTCGAATTAATAAATTTGTTTAAATTGAAGAGTGAACTAATATAGCACAGTATTTAATTTTCAATTCTGAAGAATTGAAAGGTGGCGAACATTTCAGAGCTCATCGTGTTTTGTTTTTCTAAAACATACCGGGATTAGCTGTTGCGATCATAAAATGTTGTTTGTTTACCGCGATTCTGACAGAAATGAAGAAATAATAACAGTTAGAGTTATATACATGAAGGAAAACTAAATACTTGATCAAACAGACGCAACAAGTCTAAAACATTTATTCTAACGTATATTAGACTCTTCTGTTGGCTTAGTTAATTATTTACTCTGAATTGTGTTAACTGTTTTAAAAATGTTTATATCTATGTCTGTTTTAATATAGATACTCACCCTATTATTTGCATAATTATCACGACATATCTATTTCCTGGTGACATATAGACCCATTGGGTCGAGTGTTATTTGGTTCGTTGATTATTATTATCATGAACATTGTTTAAACACATGACACAATAATAAACGAATTACTTTCTTAATCTCTTTAATACAACATCAATTGTAACATTAAATGAGGAGTGACATCATCTTTAGTTATTGTAATATTGTTTTAACAGTAATTAAAAAGATAGTAGTTTTGTTACATTATATTTCAAGATTAAAGCGAAGCATGTTCAAGTACCGTATAATATTTAGCACACAACAAGAATATCTGCAACGAAAAAAGCTACAAATGTTAAACACAAATGTGTATGGAATTCAAATAAGAATGCTGTCAAAAACATCGGAATTACGCTCAAACATTCTGTGATGATACTTTATTTTTGTAATTTTAGTCGCCAGAAAAATGTTAGCTTAGAGTTACTTAGCAAAATCATTTAACTCAAAACAGCTTTATTTATTTATTTTATTTAATAATGCAAATTTAATACAAGATCAATGCATAGGTTGTTTAGATACTGAAATCGCTATTTTTGTGTTTTGTTACATAATAACCGTTTAACGTACTGTGTACAGTGTGTTTGTCAATCTGCAACGAGTTGACAATATTGTTAAAAATCATAATAATAATTTAATTAAATTGATAAATAAAGTATATGATGTATATTATATACGATTGTTGATATTTATAAATTTATTTTTGCGACATCAGCACAATTTTAAGATTGAAAATCAAATTTATTGCATGTTTTTTGGTAAATATCAATACGCTTATCCCGCCTTATAATCACTAGAAGTCGCCGGAAGTGAACATGGGACATCACTCGTGATTACACAAGGGAACTAACCTAGTTTTGGGAAAGGCCTATAGCTTGGCCATGTCAATGTGTGAATTAAAGCAAATATCATGGAAAATGAGAATGCTATATTTAATTTTATTATGCCACTAGTGCACAATTACGTTGAAGATGCGGACCCAATATTTTTAAGCATTATTATACCACTGACCGATAACACAAATTAACACCGCCTACTTTCTGTAATATCACGTCCCTGACTGATAACACGTTTTAACTCCGCCCACATTAACGAATATCATGCTACTGTGTCACGTGCAAGGATTGTTTAGTCCCGCCCACTCCTCGGAACTACTTTTTGTAAGCGTGGAATGTCACTTACGTCGTTAAAATGTAAACAAACAATATATCTAATATTTAAAGTCATGACAACTAGTTAAATGCAGTTTGGAACTCATAGACAAGATAATCTGCCTATTGATGCAGCAACAAATATCCACTAGCTAAATAGTGTCTAGAAAATGTCACATCAAAAATTGTTAGGCATACTCTCAGTCTGTTGCAACAACTTTCACACGTATGTCAACTTTTTGTTTTCACTGGCTGTGAACCTAAAAATATGAAAGAAATTCTGCCACCTTCTGAAAATAACTCACAATAACATAAGCAAAACAGCATAATTAATTCTATAAATATTTAAATATAGGCCCATATGGCTCTAAAATAAGGCAAAAAAAAAGAAGGCAGAGGATTATAATTTGACTTTTATTTGTGCACTCAATATGGTATTACCAGGACACTCACCAATTGCTAACTGCCAGTTTGGACGCGATACCCTTTGCTGTCCCACCAATATTATGCAGCTTTAATACGAGCCTACATCGCAAACACGGCAGGCTGCATCTCGGATTCCTGCAGACTACAGTTGCGTTCTCCACCCAGTTTGACATCAATTTGGGGGATAGTTTTTGAAGAGCAATCGTCCACCTCTCAACTTTGAACGCATTATGCAATCATGGAAAAGTTGATTAACGACTCACTTGATAATAAATCCACTGGTTGTTTTACTTTTAAATTTGTTTTGTTGTTGAATATTCACAATACACACATATGCTGCAAACAGTTTAAAAGTAATCATTATGTCGACTGCAGTCTTCTTCTTGTGTGTTTGTTCATAGATATAATGACGTAAATGTTTTATATCATGTTCAATATTCCAAAAAGTAGCAATTTCTCACTTCAATTTTTTGTTCATTGGTTAAATGTGTTTTAAAATGTTAAATTGTTGGTGACTTTATCAAGAACTATTTTTATGCGTAACTATGCATCGACGCTAGTAGACGCCATCAGGCTGTCTCATTTGCATATTGTGTTGTACTGTAAATTGCTAAATGTTTGCGATTTAATTTGTTTATTTTATTTTATTAATCATAAAAAAAAATATTTGCAAAACGTGGCATAATAAATAGAATATATGGTAGGTGACATTTGATATCATGTGATATCAGACTCGTCTTATACAGCTTAGGAAAATGCTCGGCAAGCCTCGCCTTTTTCCTACGCCATATCGGACTCGTCTGATATCACGTGATATCAAAAGTCACCAACCATATATTCTCTCTATGACAGCTAAATGAAGTTTGTGTGATAAATAAGGGAGGTCCCTGGATAAATGAAATACAGGCAGTTGAACTTTGAATTTTCATTACGTTACCTTGTTTGGGGGCTATAAAACTGCATGTATTGGTACAAAACGTATTATTTTTTTCGAACTCATTCCAACAAATATTATTAAGTGACATAATAAATGAAAAAAAAAATAATTACGGTAACGCATTGTAACAGCCGCGTTTTTACAACCATCAACGCTTGCTTTCTGTCCCCTCTCATGTGGGGTCATAAATGTACAAAAAACAGATTCCCAGGGGCTATAGATCGACAGCTGTTTAGACAGTAGGGTGCTCCTTAATCTGTGATTGGAATGATATGCAGTTTGTTATCTGTTTGGAAGATAATAAAACAGGTTGAGCATAGAAACCATTGTTCAGATCATTGTAATGTTTTCTTGTTTCAAACACAATTAATTGTTAATAAATCATGTATTTTTACATGTGACTAAACCAATATCTTTCATAAGGGGAAGTTAATTCTCTTTAAGAAAAGTATAACTTTATAGTACCTAATGCACAATATCAGCCATATATTTTAACAAAAACAATACCCATAAAGAAAAAAAGGCTGTCATACAAAACTGTATCCAGAATGAAATGGATTAAATGCCAACGATTTTACTAAAAATTTTTGCTATTTGTTTCATTAAATTATGTCAATATGATCAAACCAAACTCATGTTCACAATAACGATCAGCATAATCATTATTATCATGATGATGATGATGATGATGATGATGATTATGATGATCATCATCATCATCATTATCATCAGCATCATTATCATCAGCATCATCATCATCATCATCATCATTACCACGATCATCATTATCATCATCATCATCATCATCATATTCATTATATTCATCATATTCATCATATTTAAAATGTTTGTATTCATGACGTATTAGTATAAGCACTAATACTGTGTAACAGTAAATACTTTTAAAATAAAATGTCAGTATTTCTAACATGTATTAGTTCATCGTTTTTATAGACAATTTATTACAGTCTTTCATTTGCGGAATAATAATATTGCTTTGTTTGTCCAAGGATTTTAAGTACATTGATTGAATGAAGAAACCTTGTGCTTTTATTTACCACAGAAATACAAACACAAAATTAATCAACTTGTTCCTTGATTGACACGTATCTACTGGTCATTTCGGAAAGAATAAACTGTCTAAGGTTGTAATATTTGATATAAACGACAAGTCAATTATATGCACTATCTATATACTCGATAATGGTTGATACATACGAGGACGTTTTCTAATTATATGTATACTAACAAAACAACTATTGAATATTTGTTTATATTCATGCATGAAAATTAACTGCAAACTTGTCAGTGTTTCATACTAAATTATTATTATTACTTAAGGAATAAAAACGTTACTGTGGGAAGTTGTAATTTCAATTAAAGTTTGTCTATCTTTGTATAACGACCGATTTTAATGTTTATGACCATCAGTGTTATTGGTTGCTACGGCAACTGCGCTGGATTATTACAGATTACTGATAAGAAGGCTTTCTATGTCCGTTTTATTGCCGAATACTGATAAGAAGGACATCTGTTTGACCTTTAAGATCAATCGTCCTCCTTATCATCAACATCATGATCAAGATCATAATCAACATGATGTTATGATAATGATGATGATGATGATGATGATTGATGTTGATGATGATAATAGATGATGATGATAATCATCATCATGATCACCACGATCACCATGATCATGATCATGATGATGATGATGATGATCATCATCATCATTATCATCACCACTACCATCAGCATCATCAGCAGAAGCAGCAGCAACAGCAACAGCAGCAGCAGCAGCAATACTGTATTCACGTTTATTATTCATTCACATATGAATTTAGAAATCCAATTCAGTTACAAACATAAAAGTCCGGAACACATCATGATAAATTTTGATAACACATAGGAACAATAACAAATATATCTCACTTCAAAAACGCTATATCTAAGCAACGTGAAAAATTGTATTTATATTGTAAACCAATCAGTGACGTTAAAGCGTTATTGGAAGATATTAAACGTCTAGAAATATATATAAAATAACATTACACTACAGATGCATCAGCAAATGGGAACTTCTTATTTAACAACTCATTGTCCGTTATTTATCAAAACCCTTGATTTTCTTTTTCTATGATTTTTGCTGACTTAACTAGTGATTTTACATTTTAAGGATTTAAGATAATTCATATTGGCATTTAAGAATTTAATATATCGAACTCGCGACGTAAGAATCATGAGAAAGCCGTCAGTACTCATACACATAACAACTGAACGCTCTCTTACAAAAGATCATTGAGTTTGTTGTTGTGCGAAAATCTAAGTGCAAAATAAGGTTACTCAAGATACATATACTTTTCCTGTCACACAATAAACAAATAAAATGGCAAAACAAGCACGACCTAAATTATAATATATTTTACTCAGAATGTTTAAATGTTTTTCCCAATATATGTACCTTAAAAAGGCACATACAAGGTGTTGCAAATCAACACAACCCTTAGGAGTTCATTGTAGACTTTCACAGACAAAAATACTTTATGATAGAAAACACCTTTCCTTAAAATAAATGGTGTTTGACTGATTTTGTAGCTTTTTATTGTTTACCTTTTCAAAACGACGAAACTGACCGAGGTGCTTCGTGTGTCAATTAGAATATCGTGTACACAGCCGAAATTTAACGGTTGATATTCGTATTTACTGTCGCCACAATGATCAGCCAATAAATCTAAAGCTAATGTTTATAAACAGTTTACTTGGAAGATTAGTGAATTTATATAAAACGGTATTTAGTAAACCCCAAATGTTTCCCGACGTACGGTATAAATGAGCATGTAACATCAGCATGTTACTGAGAAAAGGTTGCCATTACTATTTGGTTAAATTGTTCATTCAAAAATTGACCATTCTCACCTAGCGTGTGGCTTTAAATTGCCCTTCAATATTAAAATACGTACGAGTATTTAGATTTTCCATCTCTCATTGACCTTTTATAGATATTTTCCTAGATATAGTGTCTTAATGCTTGAACAAAATATCATGGAAGCTTCCCTTTTTCTGTGGTATCTAAGAATATACTCTTTACTTTAAGTTGACTTCCCAAATGATAATGGGCAGACTGGATTTGATATAATATGCCCACAAATCGGTTGACATTACATTATACGGATAATCATATATTCAGGCAACGCTGTCTAGCAAAGCGCTCTGTTCATTTAGACCGGATGAGTAAACAATAAGATACATATTTGGTATGTTATTTAATGCAAACGAAACACACTACTTTAAATAAATAAATGTTTTAAAATCTATCATTCTAAACATTTTTTTTTTCATTTAAAGGGACCTGTTCACAGATTGACGATTTGACAATTTTCAGTTTTGGTCACGTACTCCAAAAATAAAAAGTGCATACAGCGAAAAGGAGCGAAATAACACCGCGGACATAGAAATATTCTGTAAATACCGCTTCGTTAATGAGTTATCGTCAGTTGCAATTGATAAAATTATAATGCGTTTGTAACGCTAAACGATGGAATGATTTGGAGTGTTTGTGTTGTTTTCGTTAACATCGTTGACAACACGTGGTTTACTGACATCAAATAAAACATTCAGGGTTAAATATATAAGTCGGAATGGCCGAGCGGTTAAGGTGACAGCCTTTTGATCCCGTGCTCTAGGGTTCGAGCCCCGATGCGAGCAACTTAGTTTTATTTTTGTTTCCTTTTCTTGTTATTTTACTCGAGCTCTTTTGTTCCAATGCATAAATCTGTCAAGTTAAGACATGTAATGGCATACTTCAAGAATACAAAAAACTGTCCCTTTAATAAACTGCATGTAAATCAAATATTTCTTTATGTAAATGAAGGAATTTAAGCTCAGTATTTACTTTTTGTGGCAGCTACCGATTTTGTCGTCATGCAACATAATTAATACTCGCACGGTTTAAAATAGTCGCGATTATAAGCAAGGTTTACATTCACAAACATGTGAATAAACAGTTATCGATCTTCATAAAAATCGTTGAATGGATGGCCTTAAAATAGCATTCTCAAACTTGTGCTTTATTTGAGTCAATGCGCAAATAGATTTTCAATCCTGCTTGTGTAAACATGAAACAGATAATGAATAGATCGGCTGTCCGAACAACGATTAGAATGTGACTATTTTTGTTTTGAAGGGATATTGAAATAAGACATTATTATAAGGTATGTTTTGTTTTAATTTACTGAATTGCTGTAAATACTAATTGATTACAACAAATATTTAAAAAAAACATCGTTTCAAACAGGTACAATTAAAAACTTAAATAAGGTAGAGTTATGGTACTTGTGCATTTTAATTCATTTCAATTAATGTCTTCTATTTGCAGAGTAGTTTTCCAATCAAATATATACTATTAACTCTAGAAATCCTGAACAAAAGGTCAATAAATTATAATCTTTGGTAATTGTGAGTTACGATTCTTGTAGGTTATATTAGGTTATGGACAAATATTTGACTTATTATCTTAAAATGACATTGTCATTGGCATGGACCTGGTGCTTGTGCGTACCAAGCCACTTTATGATTGCCATCATATTTGCCCACTTATGTAAAAATCCCTAAATGAAATACGAACTAATGCTTCGGATAAATATTTGACATTGAATTTGACATTGATCTTGGTCGTATGGATGTAGTTTTTGCAAGCACGATACTATCTCATGATGCGTATTGCGTCTACCAAGTTATTTGAAAACCCTTCCATGCTGGACAAAAGTGTGCACAGGACAAAGTCTACGCATTGTTTTCCTCCATTTGATCTCTACAATCTTATACTGGGACCTGGTTTAATTATTCCTAATAAATTCCTATATGCATGAAAATATAAGTTTCTAGACATATAATTGACCTTTGACCTTAAAGTGTGACCTTGACCTTGCACAAACTGACCTGGATCTTGTGCACGACACACTGTCTCACAATGCTTGATACCTGTAAAGTAAATGAAAATCCTCCAATGATGGCTCAAATGAAGCTCCATACAAAGTCTAAATGATTAATTTTTTATATTTGACTCTTGAGCATAAATTGTGACCTTGAACGTATACCTAGTTTCCTGGTTTGTGCAAGCGACAGGCCGTCCAACAATGCATTTAACTTCAGCTAAGTTATTTGAAAATAAATCAATGCTCGACATAATTACTGCTCTTATGTCCACTAAGAGCAAAACGGATTCCACGAATACGGCGCCGTGCTGTCTCTCGGCCGTAAAATTCCAAACTTAAATCCAGGCACACACGGCGAATCATTTTTGCACGGTCGGTGCATTGACTTAGACACTTGCGCTTACGTCCTTTGCGTCTAGCAATGTTGCATTCGCAGTGACCATACGAAAATACTTTTTGTACGAGTCATACGATCACCTGGCTTTAACATAAATAGAGCTGTCACTAAACGTGATTTGTTCCCCCATATGACTCATACAATGACCTTCATAAGAGGAAAACTGTGCTTGAAATGCAAAAAGAGCAATACCAAAATAAATTTTCTGCTACAGACTTTGTGCTTGCGCGTGTCGCATAGTGTTTATCTCTCCAGACAAGTTATTTCAAAATCATTCAATGTTATACAAACGTATGCATTCTACAAAACCTTTATTCTTATATTTGACCTTTAAAGGTCACCTTCTATTCACAGAACTTGTTCTTGCCTGGGACACATCCTCTCATAATGGTGAGCACTTTGTTCCACGTTAAAGAAGACTCCATATTTGTTGGAACAATACTAGACCCGATCACAAATTTTATATCTTTTATTAGTTATATCTGACATTTGACCTCTAATTTTGACATTGAGCTTTAAGCTCAATGCCTGGTTCTTTCGCAAAGCATACCATCTTACGATTTCCATCTTTTCTACCAAGTCATTTGAAAATCCCGTCATGTCTGCAAATATTATACTCCAGACAACCGCAGGCAATGGCATCATTTTTTCCAACTCATTTAGTGCATTTCCGCTGACTATTCCTGTTTATTCTTTTACAAATACATATCGTTACAGATCGTTACAACCAAGATAATCTTCGAAGTACTTTAACATAACTTCAATTATATTGGATTCAGCAAGATGATCTTCTTAAAAAGCTTAGGTAAATACAAGAAATGTCTTTAAAAAAAACAATCGGCGTTGACATTAATATACCGATATATCATTTTTACCCTAAACATATGATACAAGAGGGCCAAGATGATCGGTTACGTGTCTTCTCGGACCCCAGATTTTTCGGTCCCCACCTAAATAAGGAGACTTCTCGGACCCAGGTTTTTTGGGAAACCATAAGAAAACTTCTCGAATCCCAAAATTAATGTGTGATTAATTCAATAATTATTAATATTTGTACCGTAATTAACCCGATCATGCCGCCCCATGTTTTCACCAGTGATACACGAATAACCTAAATAATTTACGTAAACATCATTATTATATAAATTTGTCGGCGAAATTTAACAAATTAACAATGTACGAAAATAATTGCGGGAACGAATGCAAATTATTTTTTATCAGACACGTTTAGTTATTCTTAAGTAATATACCCTACCTACATCTTGGAAGTTAGCTATGCATAATACATACACATTTCGAAGTGAATTAATCATGTATAGGCTAAAAAAGTTAATGATTTGTTTCTCAGGCAGCGCCGCAACGTATTTTTATGACCCGCCACGAATTTGATTTAATGCCAAACAATATTTATTTACTATTTTTCGACGATCGCGCCCGGGTTGTAAAGGAAAAGTCCAGAAATATGTTAATAAAAATAAAACTTTGTAGAAAGTGTTTCTAATGGGCATGTTACAGAACAAAATACAAAAACCACACATTTTAAATCCGTGAATTATTAAAATTTTGGTAACTTGCTGTCGTCTATTTTCTGTATCGATAACTGGTGATGACTCTGGAGTAAACCAGTATGTACATTATATGTATTTCGTTCGTACCAAGCGCTTTTGAACAATGCATTTCGTAAATAAGAAACATATTCCGGACGAATAAACACCATAAACGTTCATAAGAACTATTACTAAAATTACGATGTATTGAATAAGATCCCATGGACAGCGGCTTAAAATTAAACGAATCCGCATTTTAACACAGCGGAAGAAGAGTAATCCGGTAGATATTTCGGTATTTCCAGTAACTTTCTTTCTGTCTGAAATACTGTGTAAATTTTGAAAAAAGTCATATTCGATTGGGAACCTTTATTAATATGTTCTATTTGTTGATTTAAACTTGTGTTTCGTAGATGCTTTTGCTTGTATAATATTTCATATTTCATTCCATATTTTTTGAAGAAAATCTGTGTCAATATAAGTCCTATGGAAACAATCGAAAATGCCAGCTGCATTGACAAGTGTTGATTTTCCTTTCCAAAAATTATTGGTGATTTACTGCAAAAATAATTTCTATTTTTGACAGTTATAAAAAATATGAATTACGAAAAGTTAAATTCTATAAATATTTTATTACTGATGGTGTATCAATTTGAAGGCACTTATGTTAGTTATGAACATTCGAATTGATGGCCTTTTTACATCAGCTTGCATAAATGACGGTTTTTGATTAATAAATATATATTTAGAATTTTATAAAAAAGGAATGCTTATGTTGTTATTAAAACTTAAAATTGTCTTTAATCTGTACTTAAGTACTTGTTTTACTAAGAAAATTACTAAGAAAAAAATAATTAAAAAAGAAATCCTGATTTTTAGGAAAAAGTGGCTGAGAAACAAATCATTATTTTTTAGCCTTATACCGTGTATCCTATTGAAAAGCATTCTTCAAAGAACATTCAGCGCATTTGAAATAATGATGACTTCCATGTTAACAGCACAAACATCAAATTTCATAAGACTATGGCGATTGAAAATTATATCCGGTAGGAACAGGATGTATCAAGGGTTTCTGTGTATAATTGGTTTTGCAAATCATGAATTAATCATACGCAAATGACGTAAAAGTAACATGAATAACATTTCGACGTATTCAGAGACTTATTTCACCAAATTTTATTTATTGAAAGATATCTTTTTATAAGTTGATTAACATCTCATGACTGGAGAAGTTGATAGAAATGTGCAATTCTAATTAATTATTAACAGAACGCAACCGCAATTTAATTTCAAACTAACATGCACAGTCAGTTTAATAACATAAATTCCCCCTTTATTGAAATATTCGCTCTTATAATTGTCTGGACGCTAAATGATGCATGCATATTATAACAGTTATACACCGGCAGCTAAAAGAGCGCTATTTTTAGAATGATCGTGAGTGTGTTGAACTCGCTAGAATCAATTGTTATTTTATAGAGCGGTACGCGGGGCTAAACAAAATCGTGGATTAATTCTGGGAATTAACATAATGTTCTGTTCATGACATACAATGAGAAAATATGTTCATACTTATGCTCAGTACTAGAGTGTATATCGAGAATATGCTTATAACTTAGTTTTAACCGCTTATGTAAACCATTATGTACATTTTAATCCCCAAAAGTATGCAACAGTTATTGGTATACATTAAATCATTGTTGTAAGTTTGCATTCCCTAAAATTATAAAATTTGCCCAATTCGATTGGCATTCAATTTTCCCGCTGCATAATTAGCGCAAGAAATCTAGGTCAAAAGTGATCTTAGACAGCTACGCCGAAAAAACAAAATTTAAAGTAGCTTAATGAAAGGTCAAGGACAAAGAGAATACATGGTTGGTGGCGGGATGGACAATGTTTATCCTGTGAGGCTTTGAAAATGAACATAGGGCGAGCTTGTATTCTATTTATTCTGTTTCTACTCAATTACATTTAATGAATTTAATTAAAGGTTTAGCATAAAATTATTATTTTATGAGGTACATGATAACTCGCTTGCATTTATACGTACTTCCCGAGGAAACAATCTTCTATTTCTTAATCACTTTTATTTTAAAGCGATACTTCAATATTTTAAAAAATCTTTGTTGATGTCAGTATGATACACGAACAAGAATTAGTATTCGCATATGTTTTAAACCAGATATAGACTTTTGAAAAGCTGCATTGCGTCACGCCTACAATATTCAGTTGAGTTTTAAATTTGCACTGTGTACAAGTCAAACGAGGACGCGAGTGTGTTGGATTTTAAGAAATTGTTTCGGAATATAATATTAAGTGTTTCTGTGTTTTGGATGGATTATGTTAATAAAAGTTATATAAACAAGTGTATGAAATCTATGCCTCGATTTGAACCGGTAAGATTGATCAATAATTCCTTTTCAAATTTTTAGAATGTACTAGGATACCTGGATAATTGTGGGTGGAGAACAGCGTGGCCAAATTAAAGGTTTTAATAAATTTATGGATGCAGTCTTCGTATAGTTTTAATTACTTTTAAATGGAAATTGATGTAAATGGTTATTTCTTTGATGAATAAAGTCAATACACCGTATTCTTGCTGGTTGATCTAAGAAAGTCTATACACAAAAAATAACCCGCTGACATAAAGTGTTTTGAAATGGAATGGAAGGAAGATGTTGCTTACACCTTTATTGATTATGCCATGTGCGGATAAACACCTGTAAAACTAGACTACACTACGTTTTTATCGCTGCGAACATCGGATGAGTGGATGTGTATTTCATTTGTATGCTGTGTAATTCTGGACAATATTATTATTCGGCTCGTAGGAATACACTACTAGCTGGATAAACCTTGCCACTGACTGTAGATATATCAAAAGTTATTCGACACCCTTTATTAGGTCATGGTTGCAGGTAGAAGCAGGATAAAATCATATGTAAAGTTTCAAGCAGTGTTTATTAAAGACCAATGTATGTCTAATTTATGAAAAATAAATTAATAACATGTTTCGAAAATAGTTCCGAAAAATCGAAGAAATTGTTCCGTAAAATGCACGTGCTTAACGTCCGATAGCAAAATTGTGACAAACTAATCATTTTTGCATTATGTAGCGCAATAAAACAACAATGTTTATGTACTACATATTTTATATTTCAGTTCACAAAACGTTTTTTTTAAATGCTTTTATTTTTCGCTTGTTAGCATAATATTTTCACTGTATATCAATAAGTATGACGTCATTCGCTATATGTTTATCAGTGAAGCTGACGTCATTTTGAATTGTTATGATTTATTGACGTCACTAAATGGGCGGAGTATAGATAAATAGAGGATATTTATTGGTTGCGGTAGAAATTTCGATTTTAATTCACGAGTGATCATATAAATTTATATTTTGCATGATCACGACTGAATAAAAAATCGATATTCTACTGAAACCTACAAATGTTCGTTTTTTATTTTATGCTTTTTATACGCCTGTTTGAAAACGGCCGGCGGGCGGCTGGAGATCTTTGTCCAGAGCATAACTTTGTCCAGCCTGGATGGATTTTCAAATAACTTGGCAGAAGTGATAAGCATGATGAGACGGAATGTCGCGCGTAAGAACCAAATCTCTAGGTCCAAGGTCAAGGTCATAATTTAAGGTCAAAGGTCAAATATAGGAATTCAATCCTAGACAATTTGTCCGGAGCATAACCTTGTTCAGCATGAACGGATTTTCAAATAATTTGGCAGAAGTGATAAGCATGATCAGACGGAGTGTCCACGCAATAGCCGGGTTCCTAGGTCCAAGGTCAAGGTCACAATTCAGGGTCAAAGGTAAAATATAAGAAATAAATCCTTACCACATTGTCCGGAAAATATCTTTGTCAAGCATGGATGTATTTTCAAATAACTTAACAGAAGTGACTAGCATATTGAGACAGAGTGTCGCGTGCAAGAACCAGGTCCGTAGATCAAATGTCAAGGTCACAATTCAAGGTCAAATGTCCACTTTAAGAAATCAATCCTTAACACTTTGTCCGGAGCATATCTTTGTCCAGCATGGATGGATTTTCAAACAACTTAGCAGAAGTGACAATCATAGTAAGACGGAGTGTCGCGCACAAGAACCAGGTCCCTAGGTCCAAGGTCAAGGTCACAATTTAAGGTTAAATGTCAAATTTAAGAAATCAATCCTAAATATTTTGTCTGGAGCATATCTTTGTCCAGCATAGATGGATTTCCAAATAACCTGGCAAGAGTAACAATCATAGTGAGTCGGAGTGTCGCACACAAGAACCAAGTCTGTAGATCCAAGGTCAAGGTCACAATTGAAGCTCAAAAGTCAAATTTAAGAAATTAATCCTTAACACTTTGTCCGGAGCATATCTATGTCGAGCATGGAGAGATTTTCAAATAACTTGGCAGAAGTGACAAGCATGGTTAGTCAGAGTGTCGCGCGCAAAACCAGGTCCCTAGATCCAAGGTCAAGGTCACACTTCAACGCCACAAGTCAAATTTAAGGAATCAGTCCTAAACACTTTGTCCGGAGCATATCTTTGTCCATCATGGATGAATTTTAAAACAACCTGGCAGAAGTGACAAGCATGGTGAGATGAAGTGTCGCGAAAAATAACCAGGTCCCTAGGTCCAAGGTCAAGGTCACAATTCAATGTGAAATTTAAGAAAACAATCCTAAACACTTTGTCTGGAGCATATCTTTGTCCAGCATGGATGGATTTTTCAATAACTTGGCAGAAAAGACAAGCATGGTGAGACGGAGTACCGTTCGCAAGAGCAAGGTCCCTAGGTCCAAAGTCAAGGTCACAATTCAAGGTCAAGGGTCAAATATTGAAAACAATCCTTAACACTTAATCCAGAGCAAATATTCGTCCAGCATGGATGGATTTTCAAATCACTTGGCAGAAGTGACAAACATGGTGAGGTGTAGTATCGCACGCAAGAACCAGGCCCCTAGGTCCTAGATCAAGGTCACAATTCAAGGTCAAAGGCGTTGTGGCAGCGTCAACTTTTTCGATTCCGCTCTCTAACTCGAGAACGAATTGAGCTATTTTAATGACAGTTCATACATAGATCCCTTATTGCAAGACTTCGCTTTGGATTGCATATGGGGTGGGCGGGGTCAAGGTCAAGGTCACTGTTACTAAAAATAAAAATCGGTTTCTGCTCAATAACTTGAGAACGCATTGAGATATTTTAATGAAACTTAACCCATAGATACCTTATATCGAGACCTTGCTTGGAAATGCGTATGGGGTGGATAGGGGTCAAGGTCAAAGTGACTGTGACTAGAAAAACGGTTTCCGCTCAATAACTTGAGAACGCATTGAGATATTTTAATGAAACTTAATACATAGATACCTTATATTGAGACCTCGTTTGGGATTGCATATGGTGTTGGTGGGGTCAATGTCACTGTTACTACAATAGAAAAAAGTTTCTGCTCAATAACTTGAGCATGCATTTAGATATTTTAATGAAACTTAATACATAGATACTTTTTATTGAGACGTTGCTCGGGATTGCATATGGGGTGGGTGGGGGTCAAGGTCACTGTTACTTAATAGAAAAATGGTTTCTCCTAAAAAACTTGAGAACGAATTGAGATATTTCAATGTAACTTCATACATAGATACCTTATATCAAGACCTCGCTTGGGATTACGTATAGGGTCGATGGGCACTGTTACTAAAAAAAAACGGTTTCCGCTCAATAGCTTGATAACAAATTGAGATATTTTATGAAACTTCATACATAGATATCTTATATCTAGACCTCGCTTGGGATTGCATATTGGGTGGATGGGGTCAAGGTCACCATTACTAAAAATAGACAAACACGTTTCTGCTCAGTAGCTTGAGAAGACATTGAGATATTTTAATGAAGCTTTATTTGTAGATACCTTACAGCATATGGGGTGGGTTGAGTCAAGGTCATAATTTCGATTTTTGTGTGTGTGCTGACTTTAATGCATTTCATTCTAACAATTTAGTTTTCGGCGGAATTTCTACGTCCGTGTTTACTTTGGCATCTTGATTATAGATTTAAGAATATATATGGAATGGTTTTGATACCTTAACTCACCACTTAGAGAGAAGCTCTGGAGATGAATTAGACGCACGAATAACATGACTCTACCTTATTAGTTTTTGAATTGTTTCTTTTTAGTCATTGAATCTTAACCCCACAAAAGCTTCTTTGACGGGCGTATCTTTGTGACAATGACACTCTTGTTACGCCGTTTTGTTACATTTATGTGCTATCTAAATATATTTAGTTTGAAAAAATCGCAGGAATTATAACGTCATGTCGTCAAAATAATTACGTCATTTCATAATTTTGAGCCCGGCATCGTTGACGGTCCGTTTAATTTATTGTATTAACTCGAGAACCAGTGTGAAACAATGAAAATTACCGGTATGATAATTTTCACAGTTTCAAACAGTGAATTACCAATTTTATTTCACTGATATTTCCCTATAAATCACTGAAAAGCATAAAATAAATAAGTTATCATCACCTTTACAAATACAGACGAATTTTATATCAGATCGTGTTCGAATCGAAATAATTGACGGGTTTGCGTCGGTTATTGCGGTAACAACCAACGGTTTGTCGTTCCGATAATTGTTATCAAACCACTAGGGCTATCGCCCTTGTGATTTAATTCCTACGCATCGGAACACCAAACCATTGGTTACTACCGCAATAACCAACGCTTACCGGTCAATTATTTCTTAATTATCATGTCTGTGTTTTTATACATTTTTTTCTAATATACGCCAAGATGGGATCAGCACCATTGAGTGGAACCAAGACTTGTTCTGTACCCGAACCAGTCTGTGATAAACACACCAAAACATCTGAAATACAGGACAGTAATTGTACCAATGAGTTAGAACATGCTAAGCAAAATTATATCGTCGAAGATATAAGAAAAGAGAATGAAGATGATAAAAGTGAAACAAAAACAGATAATTTAAAGAAAGACGCCAATGGTGATCCACCGACCACAGCTGCATTCAGTGATGAAGAAAATGATAATGATGAAGATGAATTAGACACTGAAAATAATGAAAGCGACAGAGACGATGAAGAAGACGCTTCTGCGCCAGCGGACGTGGTTTTATCCCAGATAAAAAATGCTATCGAAGATGTGTTGTTGCATGTTGACATAAAAGCAACAGATGCGTTTTATAAATCGGAATTTCGAAATTTACTTAGACGTTTATACAATGAATCTGTAACTTATGACAAACGAGATCGCATGGAATTTCATGTAGGACTGTCGGAAATATTGATGAAAAATAAAATAATAAGCGTCATATGCCAGGGTACAATAACTGAAATTAACAGTACAAAAGAGGTCCGTTTTGAAAAAGAACTCCGATGTGCACTATCTCTTGCTTGGAATACGACAAATGTATCAGAGGACATTAGACAGATGTTGACTACTTTCCCAGAATATTTAGAAACATTGAAAAAGGTAATTGCCACGCAAGCTTTTCAAGCTCCAGATGATGATGAGCCAGTTTACAAGGTTAGTTGCTTTAGAAGAGTGGTTAATGTACACAACATTTTTTTATAAAACTATTCAGGAAATAAACATTTTTACAAAAGCTCAAATAAAATACCCGATAGTTTTTATGTCTCTTTGAAAGTATCTGCTTTAGTACTCTGTCAAAGTTATAAATATTGAATATAACATGTTATTAAGCTCCGGTGCCACAAAGGTCGTTAAATAGTTCAAAAATGTAAGTGACAAAATGTCCAACAAAAAGAAACCACAAACAACTAAATATCGGATTTCGTATTGGATCACCTTATCAGAACAATTAGAATTATATTCCCTAAAAGAGATACAAATATTAAATCTGATAAAAGACGCATCACAATATATCCTTATGAGATTGATAAATGATGAAACAATAAACAATACATTTCATTAAAATGTTTTTTCATTATATATGAAAGCACCAACTTGAGTAAATTTAATGCATTATACGGAAACATGTTTAAAGCAATTAAGAATGAAATGCAATACGTGTATATAAAACTTGTCAGTCAAACTTATCGGAACTATTGTATATAATTATGTTTTTGTTACAAACTATCGCAATATAACACTTTCTTAATTTACAAGACAACGCATGTTCATATCGAACCCTGTCTAAAATATGTGAAAAGATTGTGCTTTTATTATATTGTTGTGTGTTATTGTTATATTTACAATATCATATTCTCGAATTCATCGCATTCATAAACTAGTTTTGTTTATAATCATTTACATTGATGAATATATAACTCATGCACATTCACCATTTATGTATAGTTTTTATTCGGTATGCAATATTTTTTCAGGCTACAGATTACGAATTGTTGCTTCCTTGTATATCCGTCATTTATAACATATCCAGAAGTCGCAACTCCACTGCTCGTTTACGAAACCTTGATTTAATCAAAGTGTGCCAGCCATATCTGGATTCGCCTAACAACATAATAAAACTTGTAGCTCTGGCAACATTAGCATGTACGTACGACTTTCAATGCAACAAAGCTACAGAGTAGTATTAAACCGTAGTTGCATTAAAACTAATTCTTTAAACAAATATTTTGTTCTGTTCTTGAAAATAATGCGTAAAATTATTATTATTTAATGACAGAAAAGTAAATTACAAAGATGTGTCAATTAAATAATGACATAAGCAATGTTAGTCATTATGCGATATTTAAAAAATGAAAACACTGCAAGGCAAACAGAAAACCCCAAAAGGTATCGAACGGGTGACGGAGAAAATGTTTAACGAACGCAAATTCTGTTTTCAGGCATTGTGACGGAAGAAGAATGCCACATTATCAACGCTGCCATGCCATGCGTTGTCTATCTCTTGATTGTGTTTTACACAAGTTTGGCAGATGAAAAACGCTCTTGTAACGGGTGGTCCGCGTCCGAATGCGGTGAAAGTAAGCATGATAGTTTAACTGGACCTAATGTAGTTTCCGGTTGTATCGCATATTCTCTTGAATTGCAGTAAACACAAACAAACTAACGAGATTCGTTTGCACAGCCTGCAGTCAATGCCATTGTGGGCTTCTTTACCACATAACATATTTCGTCGTCAAATAACTTAGTATCAATAACATTTTTGCAATTGATGCGAAAATCCGCTTATAGTCGAAAGGTTAGACAGGCTACCCACTGTTGATAAAACAATATGCCTAGTGTCTTGTAAGAAACATGATGATCAAAATGTGTAATGAATATCGTCTTCTAATCAACTACTTTTATTAAAACACATTAACATTACAGACGAAACTACCACATATAGGAAACTTTTAAGGAATCCATATTAATGGATATGAAAAACGAAACGGTTTAAATTCGACTTATGCTTCCTTCCTGATGTATTTTTTTTATTAAAAATATTAACAAAACATTATTTTCAATGATTTGTGATCTTTATTGGAAAATTAATCATATACAACACTGTGCAATTTATTTAGAACCCTACATTTTGTTTGCTTTTAAACAAAAGTTAAAGTATTGTGCGACGCTTATGTTACATGTTTTAGTTTAACAACAATAGTTAAATACAAAATAACTTCGATCTGCTGTAGTTAGACATAAGCTTTAAATTGTTAAGTTGTAATATATCGCATTTAATCATTCAAAATAAAGACAAAGTATTTCCTAAGAGAAATACCGCGATACAGCTAAACTTGACTTTTACCGGTATATAACAGCCTCGCTATCAAGCGATAAATAGAGAATACACGGTTGGTGCCAGGATGGAGAAAGTTTATCCGGCGAAAATTAGACAATGTAAATAGGGCGAGCTTTAGCACCTTGCACCTACTGTGTATTCTATTTATCCCCATTTCTATTCACTTGAATTTAAAAACACCAAACACAAATTAAAGGTTTAACTTGTAAAAACTTTAGACGGACTCGAACCTAATAACTCGTTTGCATGTATCACGAAAACAATGGTTCTCTATTTCTTAATTAAATTTTATCTAAAAGCGAAAGTAAAATATTTTTTAATGTGATTTGCTTATGTCAGTGTGATAATGACGTAGTAATTCGCTTTATTTTAAACCAAATAATATTGGTTATAAACAAGCTTCATTACGTCACGCCTTCTCCGTCATTCATTTGAGTTTTAAGTTTACACATTGCAGTCAAACCAGGACGCAAGTGTTTGCAATTAAAATATTATACCTAAAATCGGAATACAATATTTATTATTTAATGTTTGTTTGTCACAGTATAGGATTAATGAAACTCCAGAGACATCATCAGGAGAGAAACCCTTATTAGTTATAACCATCCTTTATTTGAGGCAAGTGACCAATTGCCTATACAATACCTACAACACAAAACAAAACATAACAATGATTAAAACTGGAGTCACCGCCTTGGAACGGTCTAAGCAAAGCATTGGCGGTTTAATCCGGTTTAAAGGCATGCCGAATCTTACACTTAGCCAAGAAAAAATCACAAACCACGCACTTGTAAATAAACGTTAATCTCAAAGCATTGCAATTCAAATTAAATAGTAATAAAGCGAATACTAATTCAATTGAATTACAGTTTAATTACTCAGTAGTTTTATGTTCACCAGAGGAACAGAATTGCAACTTTCTGAAGCACGATAAAATGAAGCAAATACAATTATCAGCTAAATCCCTTCTTGTTGTCAAGATTTCAAGACCTGGCATCATATAGTACAAATCACAGATCATCGTCGTGCATCGCAGGAAGAAGCCGTAATACGTGGTATAAAATGCAAGGTTACATAGCTTGGTTGTATATGTTGAATATTTATAATAAATATAATTGCAATAGTAGTTTAATATTAAACTAAAACGAGCATTACTTCATGTACTTATGCAAACAGAAATGAAACATTGTTTCTTCTACAAAACGTGGATCAAATACTAAATGTAATACTTTAGTGCCCATGTGCCGTAGACAACTTACTTGCTAATCTGTTACAACGAGTTGGAAATAGGTTTTAAAGCTGTTACTGTTAAAATTAAATCGATACATATTTAAAGCTGTTTAACCAACGGGAATACATAATTATTTACAGTTAAAAGAAATATGCAGGTGTTACTGAGTACGAGTATAGACAAATAACACCCCTTTGATTGATAAGACTGTTTGAGTTTAAAAATAACGTTTTTAGCATCCAATTTTGCATATTTACACTTACGTGACCGTTTTAAAACATCACAATAAAATGATGGGTGAGAAATTCCATTAACCAATGCAAAACATTATATCCAGAAACCAAACTAAAGTTGTATTTTTTTTTTAAAAACGTTGTAAACTTTTTGCGAAGTTCATGAAACAAAAATCCTCGTTTGAATAATTTAGTTAGAAAAAGGTTACGTTGTTTGAAATCATTACTCTTGAACAGGCTCTTGCATAACGAACTAACTGGGAAATGTAAATGCCATACAAAGGACTCTTAGGAATATTACCATCTAAGAAAGGGAAATTAACAATATTCAAATGGAAATAATCACGTTTGTCATTCAGACTAGTTTGCACTTTGTTGTGACTAATAATTAGACGTAAATATAGAATTGCAGGATCAGTACTCGAAGAACACGATTTATTAATTGTAAATTCTTTGGGGTATATCTTTATATATATATATATTTAAACATAAGGGTTATCTATATTTAACACGTCATCAATATACCTACTGGTGTTAAAGCTTTGCATTAAAATTAACTGCCTTTCTTTAGACAAACTTAGCATAAACTCCCTTTCATAACATAATTATAGAAATAAATATGCTATAAGTGGTGCACAAGTTCTGCCCATAGTAACCCATATAATTTGCGTAAATATTTTATCATCGCATTTAAGGAATAAATTGTCTAACAGAATATTGAGAGCAGAACATAGATCTAGGCAAGTCCAAATAATATATTTATCTAATGCTTCAAAAGTTTTTTCAATGAGCGATACAAGTTTATATTTAATATGATTGTGCGGTAGCGTGGTGTATAAAGTTCAGATCTGCGGACATAGAATAAACGACACACTGTAATACTGTTATAAGCCGCTTGATCTGCAGGAACCATTACAAATTTAGAGTGAAGTTTGTTAAGAGACCTACTTAAGGCCACATCTGTAATTTTAACGTGGAACGAAACATTTATTTCAGTCACGCTGCCCTCCACTTACAATCATCCGAGTAAATTCTAGAAAATTGCAAGGGAGTTAGCGCACCGTTTCAATTCGAGGCATATATTCCACACACTTTTTAAATGAATGTTATTGCATAACATAATCCATCCAAAATACAGAAACATCAAGTATTGTATTCCGATTGTATGCATTTTAATTTGCAAACACTCGCGTCGTGGTTTGACTACACTGTGTTTCACTTAAAACTCAAAATAAATGACGTAGAAGGCGTGACGTAATTCAGCTTTTTCAAAACCATTATTATCTGGTTAAACAAAAGCAAATTTACTACATCCTTTTTATTAACAGGTTGCTTTCGCTTTTAAATAAAGGCGATTAAGAAATAGAGAACTATTTTGGGGCAGTACGCATACATGCAAGCGAGTTATAAAGTTCGAGGCAAGTCTGGAATGTTTATAAGTTGAACCTTTACTTACAGTAGTGTTTGGTGCTTTTAATATTCAATTGAATATAAATCAGGATAAATAGAATACACAGTAGGTGCCGGGGTGGAGAAAGTTTGTCAGTTTCGGCCCGAAAACAAAAACAGGGCTCGCTACAGCTCGCACTATTTACTTTTCCTAAGCCTCACCGGATAAACTTTCTCCATCCCGGCACCGGCCATGTATTCTTTATAAACTTGGACGAAGTTTTTCTTAGCAAAACTGACACATTTCCTTAAGACAAACGAAACATTTATGTTTGTTTTTATAAATGTATACAGTAACTACCGCTATACAAGCGGACAACATTCAACATGTATTCATACTAGATCTAAAATTATGACGGTTACCTTCATATGTCAAGTTCAAACTTTCTTATTTTGATAAGAAGTCTTGACGTAGTAAAAGGCTGTTGGTATTAATATTCGTGTTATATATCATGAGAAATCTGTCCCTTTAGCACCTCTGTCTGTAATCAATTGGCTAATATACGACAAATAAATTATTTTATTCTCACAGTTGAAATAACACACAAAACATTTCAGTTTGAAGTTTATTAAAATTATGTAGTTATGTTATTTGAATATTGTAAAAAACAATCACCGTTGCGTGAAGATGGAATAACATACCACATTCTTAATCTTTAATGAAGTAAACTGAGTGTAAATGAAAAATTTTGATGTTTAGTTTTTTGTGTTTTTTTCTATAAAAATGATTTTGTAAAGCAGTAGTATTATTTAATTACAGCTTGCCATTAAGATATTGATATTGCAGAACATAGGGGTTTAAATAGTAATTTTGATGTAGAAAATATCATTTCATATGCATTGTCAACATTTCAGTCATTAGACACTTAGCACAGAATGACGCTAACAAGAAATTACTGGTGGAACTAGGGGCCCTGTCGTTGCTTGTCAAAATGGGACAAACGGGCAACAAGCAGGAACAAACTGGTAAATTTCATACTCAGTTTCAAAAGAAGTGGAAAGTGAATAGATAGATAGATTGGGAAAATAATACATAAATAAATAAAAAAAAAACATGTACTTTTTGTTTTTATTTTTTACTAGAAAGTGTCCAGGCTATTTGGGCTCTTTGTTTTGACAAAGACACGCAACAGAAAGTGGTCAAAGACAGGCAAATGGGAGTGGTTGAGTTCCTAATGGAAATGAAAAAGTCGGATGATTCAAACATCAAAGAAGCTTGTCGTGGAGCTCTTTGGACAATAAGAACTGCTATGAAACAATCTGACTACAAGATGTATAGAGAATACGGTATGGTTATAAACTTTATTTGTGCAGTTAAGGTTGACTGATACGTAATTCATGTAGAAATATTAATATATAGTATTGTTATTCAACAAATAAAAAAAACGCAACGAATAATAATACTATTGCATGTGTGGTGCGTTACGAAGATGAATGCTAAACGTAAGAACGTGCAATATGTAAAATGAAACACTTGAGACTATTTCAATTTAAGAAAATGCAAATAAACACAATAATATATTCATTAAAACACTTAATTTTTACTGTTGTTATTTTAAGCGTTGCAAATGGAAGCAGCGCGAAATTGGTCAAAACCACATGGGCGTGAAAACAAAAAGGAGCAAACCACCAATGGAACAGAAAGTGTGTTTTGTTTATTTTGTGTACATTCTAAGAATTGTACAAGCTAATGTACATGCAATAAATGGTATGTATTCTAATGCAGCGCATTATGGTAAATGAGTTGATCATGTGTTGTCAAAATATGAAGAGACGTACACTCGTATCATTCACGTTAGCCCTGTAACTATGATGGTGATTGACACTATTTCATTACACATTGTTCAGGTTAATACTTATTTGTATTTGTTTTTATTTGTTATATTTTATAAATGCTATTTAACGATATATAACGCAGAATAAGACGTGCTGTACACAACACTATACTGTTGCCCTTAACAAGGCCAGTGTATTGGTTATCGTCAGTGAAACATTCTATTTTTGATACGTGTTTACAGAAATAAACCATAATCATGGTCACGTGATGATATCATACAACTCGTCAGATAGGGAGCTGATGAAAACAATACGAGACAGACTACAAAAGCAGGGTTACGCGGTAATTTGTGATCTGAAATGTTCCTTTCGTGAATAATAACGTTATACATGGTTAAATAGTATGTATAGTTTTTATAAAAACAATACACCAAAAAAGCTTTACAGGATTTATTTACATATGTTGGAAATAGAGCCTCTTATTACGACATGATAACATTGACAAAACTTTTGCATACAAAACACGTAGTGACCTGATCATTTTAGAGAGCAACTACTATGTTTCAGGTTTGGATGGACGTAGATCAGATGAAAGGTTCAACCATCGAGTCTATGGCAGAAGCTGTAGAGAAAGCGCTCATTGTTCTGATATGTATGTCGCAACAGTACAAGAATAGCCACTATTGCAGAAACGGTTGGCAATATTTAGACTTACTCTTTTACAAATATAACATAATTTATGTTAAACTTTCACTAAAGATGTTACCGTTTGCCAATACTCATTTTAAATATGTAATACGTTTACATTAAATGTTGATCAGTGATGATGTTTTGCATTATGTCAACAGTTGTAATTCATTTTAATAGTTGCCTACATTGTACATTAAATTAAAACATATGTAATATATATTTTACTCTCTACTTTCCACTTACCAGTAATAGTACGCAGTTTATTATTGAAATTCGAATGCATCGTAATTAGTTTGGACATTTGCATATTCGCATTTGATACAGGTGGAACAGCCAGAGGTACTTCAGTGTAGTTAAACGTACTTTGAAAGTATATATTCGTCGGTTAAATGCCATAAGGGCTCAACAACATTTTTGGTCAACTTTGGCATTTTTACAAATTTCAAGCATTTTGGATGTAGTCTTTATGTCAGAAAATTATTGAGCATGAGTTCCTGTGTTTTATAAAAAATATGTTACTTTGATCTAATGTACCATACAATAATCGCACATATTTATACTGCCAAAAGGACTCATAAACAAAAGAATTTTGCCAAAAGGGCTCATCAGCAATACACAGTGCTGATAAGCCCTTCCCACGTAACTCTTGTTAACGAGGATTTTTTTTATCTGTTAACCTATTAAGCACACACTGTGGTATCAAGGTGTTATACTACATCAATGAATACTGGACAGCCTCTGATTAACAATTCTTTTAAAGCCTAATTGTGTATCTAAAGATTTTAGTTTGTTGTCTAGCTAATTGCGTGGTCTTTTCAACAACTATTTGGAAATAAAATAAGGTAAGTACCGTTATTTATTATATTACTTAAATACATTGATAATTATTCAAATACATTAATTGCCAAAGTTCTTGACATAAATTTATTTCAATACAATAGTGCCGAAATTGAATTTAGCTTTTGAGCCCTTTTGGCTCTTATAAGAATTATGTTCATATCTACACAATTTGTAATCTTGCTAATACAAATAAATTGTTTGTGCTTTCTTGTGTAGCTAGATTATTAAGTTAATGGTATATGAATGAAGTTATCAACTTAAATAAGTCTACAGATTAATTTTAAATTGCTGATGAGCCCTTTTGGCCTAGGACAAAAATTAAACTTTGGAAATACATTTTGATCTAGATGATGCATACTTAATTAGATGCAGACAAATTACTCGATACTTCACTATGGAAGAAGAATGGTCAGATCCCGATTTCTACACATAACCAGAGACTATGGCTGAGTTGGAAAGTATATCAGATAATCACTTTTTTATGTGTAAATCATTATTCAAGTCTAATGATTATCATACTGGCGTGTAAACTGTAATTGTGATCTAAAGTTGAATCCTTTAATCCAAGAAAAGATTTAAAAACAATTTGCCTCATATTTTATTAAGCTAATTTAGTTTCTTTTTTGAGGATCTATATTAGTTTCGTTTTATGCGTTTCAGGAAAGAACTGTACTAATGAATAAGGTTTCTGGACAGTTCGTTGCCGATAATGGAAAGTCTCCAACGGTGTCGAGGATGAAAAATAACACCGTGACTGAAGAAGAGAAGTGTGTGGGTACATCAATGGATACATCAGTCTCTGATGATGTACCCCTTTGATATATTCAGAAGAAACTCAGTGGTAAGAGGCAGCCTATAAAACAAACCCATGATCTACATGAGGAATCTTCTGAAGATTACAGCTATGGCGATGAAAGCTACAAGCCATCTTCTTCAAGTGAGAGTGACTGTTCTCCTCCATTGAAAAGAAAGAGAAAATGGGTACGAAAAGGATAGGCCCTTGAAGAGGGAGGGAAATAGAAATGAAATCCTGAAAGAAATCCACAGATGCAGTCCATACACACAGCATACCAGAACAGTAAAGAAGAGAAGTGAACAGAAACAAAAAAGACCACACCGTTGAAACATAGACAATACGATCAGCATTTAAAGAAAGCTTTAAAACAGAACAGAGCCCAGCACACGGTACAAACAATACTCAAAAAGCATGGAGAGTTAGGAATTTCCATTTTACTTACCAACGTATCTATAGAAAAGATAAATGTCAAAGCAGATGGAGATTGTTACCTTAATGCTGTTCGATAACAGTTTACCACAGAGTATACAGTACAAGAACTCAGAAACAAACTCAGCAGTCATTTTACTAGAAAGGAAAGATCACTACCAGTCATTTGTACAGGGCAATAAAGGCATGCAAGACGATGAATTCTCAGTGACAAAACTGAAGAATCCAGGAAGCAATACATCAAAAACCATATAGAGTCTTTTCCAGTTGTCGAGTTGCACTACACAAGAAAATCAACCAAAAGAAATTACCTTTCACAAGACCCAACTGTACGCAAAATGTATGAGTTGTATGAGATTAAGTGCCAAAACGATAACACCAATCCAGTCTCTGAAATGGTCTGCACAGAATACAATTTATCATTCCATAAGCCGAAAAGAGATTTATGTCAAACGTGTAATAAATACAATGAGAAGAAGAAAACAAATTCTGCCACTGCTGGGGATGAAAAAAACTTCAATTCTCAAAGTGAAAGAAAAGAAAGAGCTAGGATTGAAAAGAAAACAGATAAATCAAACAGTTCCATCTATGTGGCAACATTTGATTTAGAGGCGGTACTTTCAACTCCATGCTCCACAATCCACAAGTATATTACAGAAGAAAACTGAACTGTTATAATCTAACATTCTTTTCCTTGTCAGATACTTGCTGTATTTGGGATGAAACTCATGGGCTACGGGGTTCTTCTGAAATCGGGACATGCGTAATAACTCAAATAATGTCACTCCCCTCAGTTGTTAAACATGTCATTTTATACTCTTACTGTTCGGGGCTAAACAGGAACCTGTACTTGACTGGAGGTCTGCTGCACACAGTCACACATCATCCACATGTACAAGTCATAGAACAAAAATTTCTTGAGAGTGGCCACACAGAGACGGAATGTGACGCAATGCATTCCTCAATAGAGCACGCAAAAGAATGTACCTCAATATATGTTCCAGACCAGTGGGACACAGTCATCTATATGGCAAGACGACAAAAACATTACACAGTAATACCTATGAGATTAGGCTATTTTTATTACCTAAAAGCATACACAGAAAGTCATTTAACAAAATCAAAACTGACATAGATGGAAACAGAATCAATTGGCTAAAGGTTAAATTGTTGAGAGTGAAAAAGAAACACCAGGAAGAAGTTCAGATTAAATACGAGTATGATGACGAATTCCGAAAAGTCAATGTAACAAGATCAGTAAGAGGACGTCCATCTGCTACTGAACGTGATCTTCCACGAAACTATCCTAATAAGTTACCCATTTCTGAAGCCAAGAAGAAAGACTTGTTAGATCTGTGTGATTCATTGGTTATTTCAGCCATATATAGAAGATTTTATGAATCTTGACTTACAAGCAAGTCCGCTAAAGACCAATGAGCGCTACCAGATGTATATGATAAGGACTCCGACAGTGCCACGGATGATTAGATAATCATATAATCAGAGTGTGGCAAACACGCATAGATGACCAAAGTGACTATAAAAGACTGATTAATTTACACAATAAATCATTAATCCTGTAACAGTGGTAATATAGTTTACAGATGTATTTTCTATCAAGTCCTGGTCTGATGAGTCCTTTTGACTTTATTTAACTGTTCTTTGAAAGTTGCATTTTATTCCTGCCAAAAGGACTCATCAACAAAATGTCCTTTTATGGCAATACGTGTATGAATTTTCAGTGGATTCTTATGTATAAAAATCAATTTTATAAAGGTACTTTATGCAAAATATTTAAAAAAAATATATCCTAATCTGGATTTTTAATGTGCATCTAAACTTCAGGGCCATTTTTCTCCATACTTCGAAAAATGTTGTTGGGCTCTTATGGCATTTAACCGACGATATGCACCTCCGTTTGCCTGCTTTTCGGTCTTTCCATCCGTCATGCTTCTTGTGTAGAATGGTTTTAAACAGATTCATGTGAAATTTCGAATAATGATCAACGTAAGGGAAATCTCATTATATAAGGACCATCACTTTGGATCGAATTAAATGTAAAATTTAATGAGGTCCGAAAACAAGACTGTACACGTTAAAACGCATTTCACTGTTCACAAAACAGGCATCCAACATACAGCATATGTTTCCCTTATTATCCATCCCCGATGTTGCAATATTCGAGCATTTTGTTTCTAATCAGTAAACATACAATCGTTTAACTTCAAAAGCATTTAGTTCTTAGAAGTGGACACTGTAACTTCTCAATTGCATATTTGCCAAGTGGTTTGTTTTTGTTGTGTTGACTAACTTGCTTCGCATTTACTAGCGTTTTATTAGCACTAAGTAGAATAACTAACAAATATAGTTTGGTCATAGGTAAATAATGTGCACGAATATGTAAGTCACACATAGTGTAATAAATTTCATTGTCAGGCCTTATATCCTTTCCTGTCAACATTTCAGAAGCAGAGTATGCTTATCAAATGAGGAAAACAATAATACCACTGAAGACAGAGAGCGACTATAAGCCGGACGGGTGGCTCGGGTTCCTATGTGCGTCAAAGCTGTTCTGTGATTTTAGTGGAAAATATCCTTTTGAAGAACGAATGTCTAAACTTTTAAAGGAGATAGATCATGTTTATTCCCGAAATGTGAATTATGGGCTAGAATTGAAAGCAGACTTTGTGAGAAAGGTAAAACTAACAATCTAAGTGTTTTTAAAAATATGTGCCATGTTTAATTTACATGCATACATTATGAAGCAAATCTTATCAAATATTATCAGTATTATATTATATAGCAGTTAACATACGTAAATATTACAATTGTATTTCAATATTGAGTGTCCGTATAATTGGCATTTTGTTCAAATTCAGAATTCATCTTACCAGTGCTAAATAGGTTAACCCATAGACACATCACAAACATCATATCGAGTTATATTTGTATACATTATATTTATTATGATGGGCACGACCAGCTTTTAATATTAATCATTTTGTTGAGCGTTGGTTACAGAAATGTAAATTGACAACGGCACAAAAACTTTTTTTTATTAACCATATTTGAGGGAATCTATAAGCGTTTCACTTTAACCGATGGAAATTATTTAATATGTTATAAATGGTTGTCAAAAAGCCATGATCGGTTAGTGCCAAACATACAATAATACTAGTACATGATTTCTGATTAATGTTGTTTAAGCTAGACAAAAAATAACGTCTGCTTGGCAAGTGGTTAGAATTTCTCTTTGCAGTCAGTCGAATAAAACAAAATGAAATGAAATGCGATCAAACACTTATTTATAATCCACAGATTGCAGTCCACCCAGTGAGTATAGATCATGTTGACTGTAACACCCTGCCTGGCGCAAATACTAGGCTGACGGAGATTGCTGTGAAAAAATGGACTTGTTCGGAGGTTCAATCATGGCTAGAGAAATATGATCTTCATAGGTAAGTGTAATTATTAATTAATTTAATTATTATGTTGATGATATCAGTGATGCACTTCTTATCCGTATGGCCCTCATAAACGTATACGAGTTAGCATATGTTTGGAAATGGTTTGAACAGTGTATGTAGCACTCACGTATGTCTATTTGTTGCAACCTGTGCATGGCGTTAGGTGTATGGTTATTTCGACATTACACGTACATGTATAATGATGACTAGAATCCATCTTTTAATGAATTGTAGTGTACTTCCTGATAACATCACCGCTGGAGAAATAGCACTCCTGCTTCGAATGAAGAAAGAATGCCAGGAATTCTTCTACAAATGTGTCCAAGACGTTCTGCAAGTTAAGGGCCTATTGCCGATGTCAAAAGTGGTGTGGGCTTTGGATGAAATAAGTTCTTAAAACCTAGCATTTAATACTGATATATCATGAGAATGTATCATAGTGAATATAATAATATAACAAAATATATATTATATTACTTAATAAGTTTTGTGCAAACAGTTGTCTTAGTTGCTTACAGTATATAGTTGCTTACAGTATATAGTCATGTCATATAATTGAATATGTTAATCAATGTACCTTTCAATGTATGAATTATGTTGTTATCGAATATAATTGAATATGTTAATCAATGTACCTTTCAATGAAAGAAATATAAATATTGGCAGTTTTAAACTCCATTTGTGTCTGAGGTAATACAATACGAATTAAAAGTAATGCTATTCCTCGAATTGATTTTCAATAGTAGCGTTAAATATAATTGTAACGGTAAGAAACACTATAACAATATAATAACAAGAACGAGAAAGTGTGTCAGGAAAATATAGTGCACTATAAAGCACTCTAGAAGAGCAGACCTCCACCTCATGGATTGTACCACTTAGTACAGGGTGTAAAACGAATGACTGTACTACGAACGACTGTACTTTTAAGGTGTACAAAGACAGTTAAGAATATTCGGTAAATTACAGTAAATGGACTTAAGAATCATAATCAAATTGTGGATCTAAAATGATAAATAGCTTGTACAGTACTGTTGTTGTTCTAATTACAATGACATAACGCTGAGGATGTAAACACATTCAGTATGTGTTCTGCGTATACGAATTATAGGAAAGGTGAGAGGACGTTGTAAAAAGATTGGTACTGTTTTGATGTAACAAACATATAGTAAATGTGAGAAAGCACACACATTGAAAAAACGTTGAGAGATTAAAAACAAATAGAGTAAAGTTGAAGTGTACATGAACCAATAGCTGTGCTTATATTGCTGTGTACATGTATAATTAATTACGTTTTAGATTATTAATTACATATCTGGTTATCTCTGGATTGTATTAATATAACTTTGGTATTTAAGTGTATATGAATAACGTAAATGAATCATCGTGAACTAAGTAGTTTAATGTTGTACGTATATTTCGTTTAATGTTGTACGTATATTCACATAAAGACGTTATTTGTTGGAACAACAATTGCGTAGAAAAAGAGGATATTTGTTGGTTTTAGTGTAAGATCGTATTTTATTTCATTACTGGTCATATAAAACATATTTTTACGAGTGGCAGAGCCACAAGTAAAAATATCACTTTTCTTTGGCCATGCATGAAATAAAATAAGATCTAACAATACTTTTGGACGATAAATAAAAAATGCGCGAGATGTGCTGAAACGTCTCTGTTTGTGTACTCTGACGTCATAAATATGACGTCATAAATGTTCAAAAATTGTCGTTGGAAAATAGTGCCATACTTACTGCATCGTTTAACTTGCTTTATTGAATTTAATTATGTATTTCTTTTAAATAACCGATGTTTACAATGCCGGTAAGGTTATTCAATACTTTCAAACATACAGAACACAACAAAGACAAAAGTAGATCCTATTAAACCAAAAGTAAAATGATCAAATTTTATCTTTTTACTTGACCCAGAGTGAAATGATCGGGTTATCTTTCGTTGGTATTCTCCACTCATTCACCGCATACCATGAAGTAAAAATGTAGATTGCATATGTTCTTTAAGCATATATCTGTACGTTCTTTTTATTAAAATTGTATGTCTGTTTTGTATGTTATTTGTTGGATTTTGCCTGTTAAAAGCATTTACTCTTAATCAACGTCCATGACAGTTATAATAAGCGTGCATGTTTAGCATCTGCAGTTTCATCAACTGTTATGTTTTATATGAATAATATATCAAAACAATTGGTATATAATGTACAATATTCGTATTTTGCTGTGTTTAACCAGTAAAAAGTATAGCTATGTTTCAGTTTAAATGCATAGACATTAGTTTTGCAATATGGAAAAAACATACACTTTTCAAATGTCGATTTGTTAGACTATGTATATCTATTGATGTAATCTGACTAAAGTGTACGATCTTCCGAATGCGTAGCGCATTTACGGAAATTATTTTATTCTGATCGTCTAATTATTGTATATATTTTTTCATTTGAAATCATTACTTACCTACCTTTATGTTCATTGCTAATATTTTGTGTCGAAAAACCTGTATATTGCAATGTACCTTACATAATTGAGAATATTGTATTAAAATATACCCCTTTCATTTAATTTATCGGTTTCTCTAACCAGTATTGACCATGATAGTTCTTTGTTGACTGTGCATCTAATTTCCTTCAATTGGTTTTACAGACTCATGTGCTGTTGGCTTGTGCAAAACAAAGTTGTCAAACCGTTTGAGTATGAGTTTCATAATTATATATCTTATGTAAATGGTACACCAGTACTGCATTTATGCTGGTTTTGAAAATGCGGATTTTAACAGAAGATAGTAATGATTAAAAGCAACACTTACTACAAGTTGTCTTTTGCATTGCGTTCAGAGTAATTCACATTTGCATTGAAGTATTGTTTATTTTCTTATAGGCCTTAACGTTTGCTTTGCGTTATCGAAAAAACTTTGACCACGGTAAATACTTTATGCAAACCCTGGCCTTTGTTACCTGGACATTTTACCTAATAAACTTCACTTAAGTAGAACATAATGTCCTGATCAAATTATTGAGTACAGGAAAGTTGGAAATATGTATGTGACATATTAAATTTACATTTATTCACACAAGCCATTGTTTGTTTTCTGTATTGTGATAACATGTTCACATAAAGCTTTGCATTCACTCACGTATCCCTTTCATTGTTTTCTGTATCACGGATGACAAACGCATTCACTTATTTGGCTTCTGTTATATAGATGATATTGTCACGTATGCATTTATATTCACCCACTTATCCCCGTATTTGTAATTATTGATGAATTTTCAAATACAAACTTATAAAACTTACGCATTTAACTATTCACCTTATGTATTGTTGATGTCATGTTCACATACACTTTCGTATTAACTTACGCATTTCGGTATTCGTCACCTGCATTATTTAGGATATTTCACATGGTGAGCACTCGTATTACAAAATACAGATTTTGTACTCATTTAATGTCGTATGTCTCACTGATCTTCTTGCGTTTTTTCGCTGAAATTATTTAAATATTATCTAGATATAAGCATGCTAGATTTCACAGCGCGGAATGTAATCAATGTCGTGAATATTCAAATCTACGCGTTCTTTAAAATCATGAAAATATATATGGGCAGTAATAAATAATAATAGATACAATACGATGGAAGGGTGTGTTTTCGATATCAGGCTGCTTCTAGAGGCAGTATCGTGATCACCTTTGCCATAATGGCCTGTCCAATGTTTGCCAAATTGTCTATTAACAAACTTTCAAGAAAGCCTGTATTGGCATATTGTTACTAGATATTTAAATGCAAATTTGATATTCACAAGAATAAACTTAAATACAGAGTTCGTAAGAAATATCTTATGAACATAGTGAGATCTAGGCTGGTATTCACAAAGCTCCTAAGGGAAACCGTAACTTAAGTTGTAATTAAGTGAAAATTTCAGATGCCATTTTATATGTGAAATCCAATAATTTCTGTTAACCAAAGGGTAAAATATGAAACATCTTAGCAATATTTACTAGTTTGTGACATTTTAATGTAAAATGACATATACATTAAACGCCACAGACGTAAGGAATTTAATGAATTTAAGAAAGTTTTCCCTAAGGAGTTTTGTGAATACGGGCCCTGGCCTATCCACATTTGTATCTGTTAGGAAGTTCTTCTACGTCACCGTATTGGCAGAAATTAGTACCCCGATGCAATCATTCATAGTGAGATTGAACAAAAGTGTCATTAATGTATTTTGTGCTTCCGATATTTTGTTCCAATTATTTTCACGTCCGTATTTCTTCCGTATATTGCGCGAAACCTAACTTGAAACAGTACTTAGCATCTTGATTTCAGTGAAATTACATTTACATAGAGGGCATTGGAAGAAAATGGAGGGTATAAAAAAAATATATATAGAACCTCAACTTTTATGAAATCATTATGCTTCTTTTATTTTTGCTTAGATTGCAAGTTTATTTCAAATGGAATACTGTCTATTATGATAATATGATGTACAGCAAGGACCTTATTCTATAGTATCTCTGAAGTTACAGCTTATTGCCCATTATTTCTCTTTTATGGGCAGTATACAATGCAAGGTTCCCGCCATCACGATTTTCGCGTCACGATTGAAATCGTGGTCTTATCGTGGACCAATCATGGTGATCGTATTAGATCTTAACAGATCTTGAGGTCAGTCGTGGCAATCGCGTTAATCGTAGAAACATTTTGAACGGTTCAAAAATTATCTACGATAAACAAGATCAACTGCGATCAATTGCCCATCGGGATCATCTTATCAGATCTTATTGCATCGTAACAAAGCGCGACTAATCGTATCTAATCGTGCATCAAAATCGTAATGATCGGGATCGATTGTAGACAAGAAGAAACGCCACGCTCTGTTAAGATGCGTTGCGATATCAAGAAACAATGGAGTCAATAGTCAGTCGGGCTGTATTTATCAATCAGGTCCAGTCGTAACTCCAGTCGTGATCTCCATCGATCGCGATCGTGAAAGACATCGCGAACACAGTCGTATCCTATCGTAACGGAGCGCATGTGTTCGTGATAAGCGACATGTATGTAATTAATGTAGTTTGTTTAATATTCTAACAAAATGCATTGACTTAGGGTTCATTCGTCACTAACCTTGAAGTCTCTTGTTGTAAGCATATATCTCGGAAGGCACTTCTTCGGGATCTGAAGGTAAAATTTATATCAAACACATTTTAGCTTTTCAGCCATATATACAATATTTAATTATTGAAAAGGTTAGATTCTACAAACACCATTACAACTGCAAAGTTCAAAACGTTGAAAAAGAATTGCTGAAATTGTCATATATACAGGAAACTTATTACTCCGATTCATGAACATGCTTTCCATACAAAGGTATATAACATAAAAATGATAGGAGGCATCGATACTTTTTGATCCACTTTGTTAGAAAAAAAGACCAAACCGTTTTAAAGAGTTGGAGCAGGCGTTCTTGTGTTAAAAATTTCCGAAAGCTGAGTCCCTGCTCTGAAAATAACTTCAGCTACATCGATTCGATCCCATGCTAGTGTAAGTCGCAGCCATTCCATTACTTGATTTCTATCGTATGTTCACATTACAATATAAAATTTAATATAATGTCTCCTTATTTAGATATGACATGTTTTCATTTAATTTGAATCATTCATAAACAAATATCTGATAAGCATAAATACCAAAATAGCAGTTTTTCAATAAAGTTCATAGAGAATACTATGTCCGTGTTGAGTAAATATAAGTTTATTTAGAGAATTTACGTATTCGTGCCGAGCAAATAAACTTATTTAATTCAACTTAATTTCAGTTTAAGAGTTTAAATCTCAATTCCAGAATCATCTTAAGTACAACTGTATCCTTAACCTAAAATAGTTGTTTTCTATAACCTGTTATTATTTATTTGACAATACGCATAACTGCATAATTAAATAGTATTTGCTTAATATCACAAGGGTTCAAAAATGTATGTAAGTTTATAAATATTATATAGCATTAATAAAACCTGGGTGAAAATTTTTTTTTTTTTTTTTTTTTTTTTTTTTTATTTTCCGTTCAAAATATATTTTATTTTCCTCGTCAATAGGTGTGTGAGGGTCGAGGGCATCCCACTCCACACCGTACAGAGTTTACAAGAAATATATGCATATTATAACACATTTTATACATTTTACCATCAATAGCTTTTGGGTGAAAATATTAGAAGATAACTTTATGTTGTTTCTGGAACGCAGCCCATGTACATATGCTGTATTTCTGTGATGAAGATTCGTTACGACAATTAATGATAAGTTTATTAAATATGTTAATTCAACGTTTGATGTCAAACGTGTGGAAACAAAGTTAATATTATTTTGCTTCTACGAATGTGCTACTCCATGAGTCCTTTGTCTCATCATCATTTTGGCCATTGTCTTCATACCTTTCAGGAGAGCCTGTAGCATGGTGACGTCTAACTCATTCATTCCGTTCTTATTGCCAAATATGGACATACGGTCACGTTTATCTAGGCACTCGTTTATCCGTTCGATGTACTTGTTTGTTTCTTTCGTTGACATGTTTTCAAACTCCTTTTAATACAACCTCTGACGGCCATCTCCACTTGGTTCTCCATATATCGTCTCAAACATCAACGTTTCATAATATGATAAATATACTTAAAAGAAAAGAACGATCAGTAATTGGATGGTGCAATAAGATTGCGTCAATAGAAGCGAAAACAGAATGACTGAATGACTTTTAGTGACCGTGAATTTGTATTTGTTACATTGCAAAAACGTATGCATGTTTGGGGCTTTAAAATAATGCTCTTTGTTTAAACGGTTTCTGGCTTTCAAGAGATATTGCAAATTCATAACACACCTTTCCGATAATGTCCGTCTTGACAAAATGCTTCCTTTTCTCTTTCCTTGGAATTCAAGAAAGCATAGGCCAAAATGTCCGCTGTTCTGCCAGAACCAATCACTGTAGGAGTGTTGTTCATTATGTCCTGGTGCACTGTTTTTAGAGTCCCTTTCCCTTCTTCAAGTACTAGCTGGACAATATGAATGGTAGCTGAAGTAAATACAGTTATTAAAGTTTATATTAAATAAAATATTTGATTATAAAATCAATGAAAACAACAATTGGAATCAGGCGCTGTACCTCAGTGCATATTAAAAGCTATAGCCAAATACATGTAGTTGCATTGTTTTTGAGAGTGTTACAATTTTTAATGTTTTAACTAAATCGACCACTAATAACAAGTAACTGTCCCCACAGTACCTCAGAATTAAATGCCTACCGAACATCACAGTACGAGTTTTTTTTTGGTTCATTGTGCATGGCTACCGAGAGCTACGTTGTATGGCAGCATACCTCTCCATGTGAGAGTTTGATGAAATGTCAAGAAACATAAATATTTCTTAAAAAACAACGCACCATTTAAGCAAAATTGTTTGTCCACTTTATTTACGGATTCACATGTTAATGCATTGAACGGCATACAATTTAAACTTAAAAAGTGAAGTAAGTAAGTAAGTTAATTGCAAACAAATCAAACTTTCTTTGCATGTGACCTACGTATGCACACACTAGAACATGTATATCCGTTTGCTAATGCCAGCCGGTCGGTCTCTCGGTCGGTCGGTCGGTCGGTTGGTAGAACATGTTTGTTTCAGCTCTCTTAGTTAACAATTTTCATCCGATCTACTCTACACTTCATGAAAATACTTGTGGGTAACATATCTGGGTCAAGTTTGATAATGACGAAAATCAAGAAAATCGCCCTAGGAACTGCATACATTGTAGTTATGACCTTTGAATTATCTAAACGTTTTTTTTAGTAGTTTGTAGTCTCTCAGTCCAGCAGTTTTCATCATATGTTCATCAAACTTCGTGAACATGTTTATGTGCATAATATCTGTGGCAAGATTTGATAATCAACCAAATCGCGCTTAGACTAGAAACGGCGGAGTTATGGGCCTTAAATTGTTTTAAATTGGCCTTGTTTAGCTGATATCACTCTCTAAGTTCAACAGTTTTCATCCGATTTTCATCAAACTATTAAACGATGAAAATGTTTGTGGTCATTATATCTCAGCCAAGTTCAAAAATCAACCAGATGGCCGTATGAACTGCGGAGTTATGGCCATTGATTTATTATGCTTTTTAGCTTATTCCGCTTATTACATGAATGTCAAACATTATCCTAGCTTCACCAAACTGGATACTCTAAAGATTGCTTTCCACCTGGTGAAGGCTTAACTCTTTGAAAAAACACTTCTTGTTTAATTTTAAAATGCATACATGTGTTTTCTTCTTGGCCACCTGCAAGACCCACCATTACCAGGCCTGAATAACAGTAAAAAGCTGTCGTTGAAATGCAGCAGTTAAATGAGTAACCTTGTTTTTAAAGATATGCGACTGTCCACTAATAAGTTTAAGCTGAGCAATTATTTATTTATGAATGATTACAGGAATAGTTGTTCATAACAAAATATATATTGGATCGTTTGAAATGATATGAATCGTTTATATGGATGAAACAACATAAAACTAGCATTTAAAAAAATATTACTATATTGTTCTGCAATTACCCGCTCAAGCTTCGAGCAAAAATTATTTTTTTTCACAAATTTGTGTTGCGTGCCATCATCAACAAGAATGAAGTGCGTGTGGTTCGGATCCAGGAAGCTGTCGCAGTTGTTCTGTTCTTTCTCTATTTTGTATATGGTCGGCGTATTCTGTAATTATGTGGTCATTTATACTAACGTAAATGTTACTGCAACTTGATATTTTATTTATCATGATTCAAGATCATTTTCTAAAAAATCTTTGAGTTGTAAATAGTTATCATAATTGGCGTACGTGACTTCCGATTGTCAGTGGCTCCTTATTCTGAATACACCCCCAGGGTGCTATACCAATAGCAATAACAGACGTTTTAGAGTCTGATGCGATGCCAAAGTCTTTTACTGCTTTCCCCACATGCTTCATCACACCAGTATGCGTTCCGCCCGTAATGATCCACTCACCTGAACAAACCCAGAATGATAAATATAAATTAATGACAATTATATTAGTATTATAGATTTATACAGTCATTTCACTCATATGTAAGATATATCTGGATTTTTTTTTAATTCACCGTAATGTATGTGATTAACTTAAAAAACAAAAGAATGGAAATTAATTCTAACTTTGTATTGGGAGGTGCTTAAATTTCTGGAAAACTGTATTACGAGTTGTTGAAGCTGTTTTTATACGACCACGTCTGAAGCTGTCATGTAGCCGCTTGTTCAACTGAAATCTGTTTGCACCACCAGTCACTGATATCAGCAAGTTAGGTTTGTCAAGACCCATTTATCTTTTATCATCTGAAGCAGTTCGTCTCTCGGTTTTGTTTCACTGACTTTGATGAAATGCGAATTCGTTGAAAGTATTTATTATTTTAATATTGCTGAACACGTTTGACTTTAAACCTTACATGAATATTATTTAATTTACACAGGACTGAGATGTTGGTAGTTAATACCATAAATCCAGCAAATGCCAAAATGGATTTTATATTTTACGTACTCAATAATAGTCAAATAAAATTATGAGTAATCCTATAATTCATAAATGAAATAAGTAATGACCTCTGGACAGAGTAAATGTATATACCGAACAAACTGCAATCCTAATTTAACGCTTAAAACATCAAAGTCCGCTTTAGACAGTGGACCGTAGATACTGGGACACCATTATTTGTTGCAAAAAAAATAGCATTATTGTAACACATGTGGAAGTTTAATTGTTTCGTATGCCTAAATATTGGGACATCAATATAACACCTTATGGTGTTACTGTATAAACCTTCAATACTCTGCTAATACGCCGGTAACATAGCGACTTGTGGCACGGTATATTGCGATTGCTTAACTGTACTGTATAATTAACACCATCAGGGGTCTGTGTAATTTACACACGGTGCAAACTGTGTACTCTACTGAAGCATGGTCTTCTCAACAAAGCTTCTCAATGAATTGCATTTAAGTCCTCGGCATCAAAATAATTGATTTTATAATCATGAGTCTTCTAACAAACCTTTATTCTCATTATTTAATACAATTACATATTTTATATCTTAAAGTAAGCGATTAATACCCAAAATTAATGACATATATTAACTGAAACAAGACACTGCTATATGCAAAGTTGACTACTTAATTTTTGGGACACAGTTTCAGGAATTATGTTTATGTCTCTAATTATTGAAATAAGAACAAAATATTGTAAGTGACCTAATACTTAGGGTAATTACGGTACTACAAATGAAATGTTTTATAGTCCAAAAAGCTACACGGTACTTTGATTTTGTCAAAATACTTCCATTATGAATACAAATACAATTAAAAACGTTTTGACATAGTGTTTATTCAAAGCGACCTATATGCCTTTGTGTAATGTAGATAACATAGCGAATAATTGATTAAAACTAATAAATGATAGCTAGAGTGTGTAATAAACCAACTTCTGACTTTGGCATTCGATTAATGAAACGTCTTTTGTTAGAGGGTTTATGAAACAGGTTTCTTTTAATTTTGGTCTATATAATTAGATATCAGACGTGTACGGTATCAAAACATCGTTGTAAATAAGTCATTGTTTGTTACAAAAGTATGCATATGACTATACGTACTTTTTATGGTGAACTCAAATGAGTATTCACAAATGTGAAGAACAACACAAAGCGTGTTACCACTACTAAGCTTAAATATACAGTGCGGTATCTGAATATGGTACTGGGTTAACATTGGTTTAATCTTTATTCTATTTCATGATGCAAAAGAAAACAAATATTTTTACACGTTACTAGTTTTCCATAGACAAAGAAGGTAATCATGATTTCCAATTTCTGCAATTACAGTCTGCTGTTTTGAAAATGGTTCTGGGAAATCGCATAAGTGCACAGTACATTGAAAGTACTTTAACCCCAACTAGCAAAATCGTATCAAACAAATCATTTCTGAATAACATAGTGCAGTAAAACCACACATTAAATGTACGTTTATAATAAAAAAAATCACGAAACGTTAGCTTTCTGTGTATATGTATGATGTCTCATGATTTTGCTGTATTAGCAATAATTGATTTTGTAATAAAAGATGACGCAATTAACACATGTTTATGAATGAAGATAACGCTATATAGAATTATTATTATTTATTGACGTCACTGAAAAATGTACGTCACGGAAATATGGAAAAAGATAGTTATCACTTTACAAATGTTTGGTTCGGAACGTGTTAGAATCGAAATAATATTTTCCTATTAAAATTTGTTATCAATTTATTTACAATGTAAGGTAATTATAATAGGTTCGTGCTCGTTAATTATTTCTACAACGTAATTATAATCCTTACTGCGTGGGTTATCTAACAACCAAATATGGCAAATGTTATTTCTTAAACAATAATCATATAAAGCTGTTGTGTTCAAATATTCCTGACGATAATGGACGAATTATCATATTACATGTATTACATAAACTGGCATCCGGTAGATATTGTTTATTTATAAAATACGATTTAAAAAACTAAAGAAATATCATTATGTACGTAAAATAAATTATGAACATGTTTGTAAATGATTGTTACAACAACTCTGTAGAGAGTATTACAGTTACCCAACGAGAATTTTATTGTGCTCAATGCCATTGTCTTTAGTTACCTTAGTTACTGACCTTTGCAACATTTCCACCATAACCGGCAAACTTTAACTCTCCAAAGATATCTGAAGCCTCTTCATTAGTTTCATTATCACCATTACAACAACATTACACGATATATACAAATAATCGACATAAAACAAAGTTTATATAATGTAAACATTACAATCGTCGTCATAGGTTGGGTGTTTTACTGACACGCAATTTATTGATATATATTATATAGTAATTGTCCTTGATTTAGGTAAAAACGTAATAATTTATTAAACTTGTTTTTCAGAAACGCTTTTCCGACCACTAGTTGTGTTTGTATCTTTCGGATGTGTAATATGAAGTGTTACATTTTATCTGTTCTGTTTATTTACCGTAATTTAATAAAGTGTAAATCATTTAATTGATTATGCATACTAATAGTGCACACAGTGCAAGTCCCAAATAGAAATCACCATTTGAAATAGAAAATTAGGAGGTCATTATCGTACAATAGGAAATGTTTTGTTTTTACTATATCTTACAATGGTGTTGCCTTTTAAAGTTAACGTGGCATATTTAACAAACAAAATATATGGCATATTTAGAAATATTTTATCAATATACTACTGCACAATTGATGTTTCTGTTAAAGTGGCAACGAAACGCCAAGTTTGTAAAAAACAATTATGCCTTGATCTGATCCAGGATAGTAATTAGTGAGTTAATTACGTTAATTATATCGGGTTAATGTTTGTGTACTGACATTAAATACAAGTATGTTTCCAGGTTAAATGCTTGTTATCACGAAATAATCACTATTTTACATACTTTTGTGTCATACTTCATTCTCCTTAAATCACTTTTTATATGCTTAGCCTTTATAATTGTAAGAGGTTGTCTTCGATGTATATGTACCATGTGTGCCATTGTCGCATTTAAATCATTTAAATAAATAAATCTAGTTAGTGGGCAGTTGTTTTTTGTACTCAATGTATATTATATTTAACAGAAATGTGGCGATGTATTTGGAAGAAAGCACAGCTGTCAAATCATATTGGACAGCTCGTTAAGTTAGTGTGTATGCATGGCAAGAAAACAACGACCATTATAATCGTCAGAATTTTAAATAGTTAACATAATTTTAAATAACAACACCGGTAACCAAGTACACAACACTTACAAAAGGAATAATTACAATGTCTGTTCAATAATTTACCTCCTTGGAGTCTGATGCTGAGCGGTCCTACTAATCCGAAGATTCTTCCAGTTTTGCTCGCTAATAATTGTAATTTAATTAATTACTGATGAAATAATAAGTAATCGTAATTGTAATTTACATATAATTGAACAGTTTCTAATTTAATTGAATTAATACATTTTAAAAATAATATCACTCAGGTGGCCAGGTAGGTTTTGAACAACATATTTAAAAAATACTTTTTATTTCCAATACTACAGAGGCAGAGTATGCAGTCCAATGTAAGAAACACATAATACCGCTCAAGACTCAACGAGGCTATAAGCCAGATGGGTGACTCGGGCTCATTTGTGGCGCAAAGAAGTATTACGATGTAAGTGATGTGTCAAAGTCGTTTTGAAGAAAGAAAGTCCGACCTTTTAAAAGAGATAAAGCAATCATATTTGGGACAATTGAATCATGGGGATACTTCCGATAATGTAAAAAGGGTAATATATCATAATCTGGCACAATACCGTTTCAAATGTATGAATTGCATTTTGGACTGAAACGCTATTTTATGTTAAAATGTTAAGTCTGAAATTTAAAACGGAGAATGGAAACATATCGTTTTTGAGGGAACAGATGTTTAAAGTTTACAGATTATTATTGACCGAGTTTAAAAGTTTACCAATAATTGTCAATTTATTCATAACGAAATGAAGGTATATACTAAGTTCTTATAACATACATTTTCCGGAAACAACAAGTTACATAAGCACATTTTGCCAATTCCAAGGTTGTTATGTGCGTTTCAACTTAAATATCTGAGTGCATAATACGCTTCGAGAGTGTGTCTATATACACACTCAAGTGATAGTTCACTAATATAAGTATTCTGACTATTTTCTGATATCTGGAATTGTAGGATGAAAATGAACCAGTTACTCTTATGATGGGCCCAGTTCAGACAGTGCGAAAATGGACTGATATTGCTTTACGAACATGGACGGCGAAAAACAACCTATTAAAGTAGAACTTATTCATTCTCATTAATATACAGACAATTGTATGTTGTTTTAGGAAAGGCTACCTGTAATTTAATCATGGCTGTTGTTGGTGGTGATCTATATTTCGGTTCAAATATTTTACACAATCACAGCATTATGTAAACTGTGTCAAATATTGACATATATACTTAGTGCAAGGAAATTTTTTTGGGGAAAAGAGCTATTTCATATAGCTTTCATACAACGTAAGACTTCACTTTCGCTTGATTGAGAGGTTTTATTTAAAAACATATGTATTAACTATTTTCTTAACTATATGGCGCCCGTTAACAAATGTACGTGTAGCTAAAAAATAACAACTTGCTAGCTTTATGTTTAAGTGAAGAGGAAATGTCTGTAAAGGGACGGCATTTACAGAATACCACTAAATTACAATTGCATTTTTTTTTCGAAGATAATCATGAATGTTTATTTTCTCGATTTCACAGTGCTCCCTGCTTACGTTACTGCTGAAGACGTAGCCATGCTTATCCGAATAAAGAAGGAGTCACCGGATTCATTTTACAAATACGTTCAAGAAGTGTTAAACGTGAAAACACTTTCCTCAATCCTCAAGATGAATGTGGGCTTTGGAAGATCTTAACGTTTAATATGTAACATTTACCAATTTGCATTCATGGTCAATTATGATAAAGTGTAATTAAACGAAAAGAACTAGTTTTTTTACGTTTGCATTGCAGGGGATTTTATGATGTGGTTTGTCATTTGACGTTCATTTGATGTTTTAGGTTTCAAAATCTATTTAACCTGCTTTTAATTCTTTAATTAGTGTAAATTGTTTCTAATTGGAAAACTGAAGGATATGGGTAGACATTTTGTTTGTAGTTTTTATTGTTCACACTATAAATGTTTAGAAGAAACTACTATTGTATGATTTCACTGGACAGTTTGTGGTGATTTTCTGTGAAATATTCTTTTTTTAGAATATATTATCAGTAAATCTTGTTTCTGTATTTCTTTGTTTTTAACTGGATGTATTATATTACATACTCAAAGAATGTTAATATGCGTACAGTTTATTTCAAAATATGAGTACAAAATGGATATGTATATCACCACGTCTACAAAAATTTTTATATTGCAATGATAATAATGTTTCTGCTTCACAGGTTGATATATTAAAGGCAAATTTGTTTTCTCCTATGAATAACATTCTTGTTATACCCCCACTACCAGTAGGTAAAGGTGGCTATATAGGAATCACTTTGTACCGTCGGTCTTTTTGTCTGTCGGTCCGTCGGTCGGTTAAGGTCATACACTGAGGTCAAAGGTCAAAATAAAGTGCCTTCTTGTTGTATTTCGTTTCAGCTGTATAACTTCTGAATACCTCGATGTGTTAAACATTACTTCAGAGCTTTTTTCCCCATGACCAAACAATGTGTCGCGTACATGACCCATGATTGTCGATCAAATATCAAGGTAACAATTCAAGATCAAAGGTTGCTTTTTTGTATCCCGTTCCTCTCCATAACTTCTAAATGCCTCGTAGGAGTTTAATATTACTTCAAATAATCATTCCACATGACTAGACGATATGCCGCACACATATCCCATGCTAATAAGTCAAAGGTCAATGTCTCAATTCAAGGTCAGAGGTCAAATATGTGTGAATAATTACTGCTTCTACTCTTATTTTTGCATTTCAAGCACGATTTTTCTCTTATGCAGGTCACTTTCCAGCCATTACATTGGTCTGTGTCAAAGCAATACAACTGCAAAGACTAATACATCTGTGTCAAAGCGGTATGTGGTGGTATTAATCGCCTTTAATGAAAGCACTAGTTTTTGTCCTGCCAAAAAATAGATGAGGATATTTGGATTGCCGGAATCAAACAAGGAAAACCTCAGAAATCTTATTGAAGATACAGTCTTGAAAGTTGCAGGGCCAGAAGAAACATGGGTAAACGATTGCTTAAATTAAGTGTATCAAGTGGGACACGTTGGTATGAAAACAATGGTAATTGCAAAGGTTAAAGTTTTAGGGATAAACTAAATGTGTATAAGGGAAGGAAATATCTACGAAAAGCCAACATTAAAGTGAGCGATGAATTAACATTACGTCAGAGAGAAAAGTTAGATGAATTAAGAAAAGCCGGTAAAACAGGCTACTGTTACAAGGGGGAACTGAGATGCAAACCAACACTAAACAAAGAATATACGGTTGTTATAAACAGAACATTCCTAAATGCCAAGAGACAATTACAACCGAATACTGACACTGCTCCAAAACACACCAACGCATTGACTCAGGTGCCTTGTACAGTCGCAGACAACGTCCAATCTGCTTTGGGTGTGGCCAACGCCCACACACGCATTTAACATTTTGCTATTGGAACATTGAAGTCTTCTCGTCTTATGTGGTTTATAACAATTTTGTTTTATATCGTCCTTTAGCGTCATTGCATTTTCTAAAATGTTGAAAACTCTGGAAGATGTTACAAATCAGTTTCCAGTTACACATGACTGCTTCTTTTTAAGTGCAGTTAAGCAGGCAAAGTATGGTCAAGCTATGGGTAGTATGATAGTGCTTGTTAAACGATTTATCTCAAATCATGTTAGTCGTGTGTACAATGACTGTTGTACTGGAATTGCCCCTAAATTTGATAGTATTTTAACAACAAATGACACATCTTTTGTTACATTTTTCTGTTGTTGTTTGTTTGCCACCATTGGACAGTCCTTTTTATACAGACAAGCCTTTTAAATATATCGCATTGCTGGAGAGCGAAATAACAAATATAATTTCGTAGCTTGCAAACTGTAGTTTATTAGTTTTAGAAGATCTTAACGCAAGAACGGGTGATTTTACTGAACATATTGATCAAGTTCAAAATGTGCCCATACTTGAACAATTTAATGAGTTGAGTAAATGCCCGTTTGAAAATGTAAGAATTGCCTGTGATGAAATAGTAAATGTATCAGGTAGAAAACTTATATCATTATGTAAAACATATTGTCTATATATAATGAACGTACGTGTAGGACAAGATAAAAATGTTGGTATTTACACATATTTGTCAAGTACTTGTTGTAGTGCCATTGATTGCTGCGTTTGTCAAGTTGATTTTGTAAACAATATTACGGATTTTTATATTGACGAAAGTTGCGAATCTTAACACATGCTGATCATTCTGTCCGTGTTTACAGGTAAATCCAATTCAGAAATCAAACACCGAAACACTATCACTGAACACAGTACACTATCTGTCTGTCATATCTCCATTAAATATGCAAGACTATTTTAAGTCACATGACACAAGCATATTTTCCCAAGAGGTTATAAATAATATTTGTGCAAATATAGACAATAATAGGTACATTGATGAATGTGTTAACATATTCGATACATGTTTAGTAGATGCAGAAAAGCCTTTTATAAAACAAAAGAAAACACTTTAAAAATGTGCAAAGCCGAAATGGTTTGAAAAAAGTTGTACTCAAGCTATCCAGGAAAAATACAAATGCTCACGAAAGTATAGAAAAAGTAAAAATATTGACGATCTTTAACCTTTTTTCATTGCAAAACGAGTCTTGTAAACACATGTAAGGTGAAAAAGAAAACATTTGACAGTGACCAAATACAAAATTAAGATAAAAATGTCAATGAACCTAAATCATTCTGGTCAAAACTAAGAAACATGACAAATAAAACTAGTATGACCAAATTCAATATTAAAACGTAAAAATGGGTCGATCATTTTCATACTTCGCTAAACCCACCACACGGCGTAGGTGGCGCTTTTGATATAAATATTGATGACAATACACCACTTGATAAAGTTGAAGAATATATATTCAACCCCGATTTTACTGAAGATGAGGTCCGATTTGCTGTTAAGCATTTTAAAAAGGGTAAAAACCAGACCCAGATTGCATTCTTCCTGAATTTTTTTATATATGGCATTGACACATTTCTACATGTCATTGTTAAATTGTTTAGTAGATTATTGTGTAGGGGGGGGAGTGGAATATCCCCCACAGTGGGGCGAATACTCTTATTATCCCCTTATATAACAAGGTGAAGTTAACGATGTTAACAACAACAGGGGTATTTCATTACAAAATGTTCTGAGACAAATTTACTCTTCTGTATTAGTTACAAGACTTACATTTTTTGCCAATGTTTATCCGAAAATATCTGAAAATTAATGTGGCTTTAAAGCTGGATATTTAACAGCAGATAATGCATTTATATTAAAAAGTATAAAAGACAGGTACTTAAGACGTAAAAGAGGTTAACTATATGTAGCATTTATTGATGTTCAGAAATGGTTTGAAACTATAAATATACCGCTTCTTTGGAAAGTTTTACACAAAACGGGTTTAAATGGAAAGTTGTATGTTGCTATACAAAGTATTTATACGCAAGTCAAGGCATGTGTACGTTGCGATGGCTCTGCAAACGTAAGAAGCGAGTACATGATCTGCACGATCGGTCTAAAACAAGTCTGTTTAGCTAGCAGGATACTGTTTTCATTTTTTATAGATGAGCTTGTGCATATTTTGAACAACAGTCATTTAACTGGTATACAACTACATCCGGAAACAATCCAAATAATGCTTCCTATGTTTGCAAACGACATGGCCTTACTGTCAGATATTGTCCTTGGCTTACAATGCCAGTTCGATACAATTTCACGTTTTTGCTAAGATTATAAACTCACCGTATATACAAAGAAAACAAATATTGTAGTCTTTAAAAATGGGAATATTCTATCCCCAAATGAAAAGTTGTCATACAATAATATGCCAATTACATCGGTAACGTAATTTTGCTATGTTGGTCTAACTTTTACTAGACAATTGTCAGTAAATACATTGGCTGAATCCTTGTGTCTAAAGTGTAAATAAACGTGTATTAGTGTCTTCATTAAGTACATTGCATATTAGAAATAAGCAAATATGTAAATCCTTTTTTTTTGTTATTTTTGACACAAAAATATCCTCACAGTTATTGTAATGATCGGAAATTAGGGGTACTGAACCATTTGGCATACTAGAAAAAGTACAATACTACGCATGGAAAAGGTTTATGTGTGTAGGTCAAAACGCTCATAACGTTGCAGTGTTAGGCGAATGCAAACGGTAGCTATGCCATATTGAGACTATTAAAAGGGTCCTGAATTATTGGTTGAAAATATTAAAAATGCCAAATGACAGATATGTAAAAAAGAAATGCTACAATATGATGGTGCAAGACGACCAAGTGGGATATAAAAACTGGGTTTCCTCGCTTAAAAATTACCTACAAGTAAATGGTTATGGATATGTATTGGAACGTCAGACAGTTAATAATGAAACGAAATTTATTGCAAATATCATAACAAGATTTAAAGACCAATTTTTGCAGACATGGCATTCAAACATAGTATCTTCTTCAAAACTATGTTCCTTTTGTATGTTTAACTGAATTTAAGTATGAAAAATATTTAGATATTTTAGATATGAAATCATTTAGACACATATATGCCAGCTTTAGGATCAGCACACACTGCTTAAATATCGAAACAGGTCGGTATTCAAATATTCCCAGACATCAACAACTATGTGTTTTATGTAACGAAGGATGTATTGAAGATGAATACCATTGTTTACTTTGCTGTAAGTTCGACAAGATTTTAAGAGAGAAACACTTACCTAAGAAATATAGCATAAATCCAACAATAAATACATGTAAAATTCTTATGAACACTTAAAATGAATTATATATATGATCTTATAAAATCGATTGCCACTTATTTATCTCATATATTTAATCAACGAAAAATCTATGTACAGTCATAAATATAGTAGAATATATTAGAAATATCATATATTAGTTTGATCACTTGGTGTATAATGTATGTTGCTCACTATTTTTAGTAATTTGACATGTATGTTTAAAATGTATATAAGTTTTGTTTCTGCATTTTATGCTTATATGTATTTTGCATGCATCTGTTTCACACCTTGCTGAAAAGTGTACATATTTAATTGAAATGATGTTTTTTGCATGGGCCGGTGGCCTCCAGCATTGAACATAAACTTTGAAAATTTGGATCACGAAATGTTTGAGCAGACAAACAATCACATACAACGACACCAATATATAACAAAGGTGAATAATGTAGTTAGGTTTGTATTGGATATAGTTCTGCACCTGTCGAGTTTGTTATTGATATACAGGTAAATACTGATGTAGGACAATAGCCTTTTCATATATTTCGTTTTGTAATGTTTTAATGAACATTTTTTGTCTACTGTTTTCTATGCTCTGTTATAAAATGTGTTCACTTTTACAGATTAACTAAGTTCACGCAAAATTCCAGAAACAAAATTGAAAAAAAGAGCAATATGACATTCTTTTGTTTAATATTTTGTCTTTTAATGTGTGTTAACATGTAATCAAAATCGATAATACTGAAAATCAAAATCGATAATACTGAATATAAGTTATCGCAATTTGCTGATGATACGTCTATACTCCTGGATGGCTCTGCAGAATCCCTTAATGAAACCTTAGATGATTTGTCGCATTTCACATTGTGCTCTGGCTTAAAGGTAAATTTCGACAAAACCAAAGTAGTTTGGATAGGGAAGCATAAATTCAGTTCCGAAAGCATAAAAACTAGATGGAAGTTAAAATGGAACCAGCATACTTTTGATATGCTTGGTTTAACATTTCATGTCGATCTTGATAAGATGATAGATCTTAATTATATGGATAAATTGTATAGAATTAGAACGCTGCTTAAAAACTGGTCCAGAAGGATATTAACTCCCATTGGAAGGATACAAGTAATAAAAACGATTGCTTTGCCAGTGCTTAACCATTTATTTGTTTCACTTCCCAATCCACCACATAGAATATTGGTTGAGCTTAATGATCTCTTTTTAAACTTTGTGTGGAATGGGAGTTCAAAAATTAACAAAAATGTACTTATTAAAGAATATACTGAAGGAGGTCTTAATATGGTCGACATCTTTTCATTTATAATTGCGTTGAAATGTTCTTGGATACGAAGGATCATCACAGGAAATGGTAAATGGATTAATATTGTAAAAATGATAATAGACACCCAAACACTTTACAACTGTGGTGTTCACTATCCAGAAAACCTTATAAATAAAACAGGCAATGCTTTTTGGAAAGACACTTTAAAATCGTTTGTTGATTTCCGCAAAGCAGAATCATTAAATATAAAATACATATTACAAACCCCAATATTCTATAATCCTGATATAACGATCGGTAATAAAAGTGTATTCCTCAAAACATGGTTTGAAAATGGCGTGCATTTTATCTGCGATTTGATCAAAAACAACGATGGGTTAGAATTATATAGCTATGAAGAACTGTGTAACAGATATAATTTCTATCCAAACTACTTGCATTACATAGATATTACTAATGTAGTTACTAAATACTTGAAGAAATATGGTTTGTTCGATAAAACATCTGCTCTGAATACGATTGCAGATTTTGACTTTGTTAAGCCTTTTGTTCCCCTTCAAGTGATATCCATTTTAAAATATCAAAAAGGTACCCAACCCATGTATAATATTGTTAAAACAAATGACACTTTACCAGTCTGTATGTCAAAATGGACGAGCATTTTTGAAAATATTGATTTAAAAGACTGGAACCATATCTTTAGTATGCCATTTTGTATAACCAAAGATTCTACGCTACAATGGTTCCAGTATAGAATTATACACCGAATTATTGGTACCAACAATTTTTTGTATAAAATCAATTATAAATCGTCAGCTGAATGCTCTTTCTGTCATGATATGTCGGAAACAATTGAGCACATTTTTTGGGAATGTAAATACGTTAAAAAATTTATTGCTGATTTGTTTGAAGGTTTTGAGGTATTCGCTGACTTCATAAATGCACCCTCTTTCATGTTAGGACATAAAAACACAAGTAGTCCTCTTAATCTAACATTCCTTCTCACTAAAAGGTTTATTTATAATTGTAAAATGAATCAAACATTACCTACCGTTATCGCGGCAAGATCATTCTTTTCTATCCAGTATCATATTTTGAAGGAAATGAACTTCTTCTGCAATTTAGATTCTAACTTAATAACTACATGGGACATTTTGTTAAATCTGTATCGTTAAGAACATTGTGACTTGCATATTTTATCCGTATATTCAAAATTTCAATATATGTATCAATTTGTATATTGCTGTTTAAGCAATTATGATATTATTGTTAATATGCAATTGTGAGCACTTGTCTTCATTGTAATATTATATATCATGCATGTTGAACTATTATCAATACTCATGATGTACGGTGTGGAGGGGGATGCCCTCGACCCTCACACACCAATTGACGAGGAAAATAAAATATATAGAACGGAAAAAAAAAAAAAAAAAAAAAAAACATGTACTCAAAATGCCGTCGATATACCCCTTCAAGATGTTGTTCTGGCTGTGCATTTGTAATACGGACATGAAAGTGTTATAACACAATTTTGCGTTTGCTATATTTACACTGACACTATGGTAAAAAATATATATTTGAATAAATTGCGTACAGTATTTTAATGTTGTTTTTTTCATATGCGAGTGACCTTCATTTAACTCTTTAAAAGTGAGAAGTGTCTTGACAGATAACGTTTAATATCTGTTGTGTTAAATGCTATAATCAACTTCTGTTACTCAAACAATCTATTATGTTCATTATAAATGGAGAGTGTCTTATTACTCGATGTTTGATGAAGTTTCTTAACACTGAAAGCGAAAGTAGATAAAACCAGGTGAATACACAACGCTTAACTATACACTTGCTGGCTATGCAGGTTAAAGAACTTTGGCTGCAAACAATTGTGAACAAAATAATTATGAACTGCTGTTACTAATAGAAATACGCACTCATTTAATACATTCAGTATCTTGTATTATTTTTTTGTGAGGTCACGTGGTCTCAGGAGTGATGTGTGGATAAATTTTGCTCCGCAAAATTTGCATTAAAATACATGTTCATAGCGATAAAGTAATGTTAAAATTTAGTACAACATGTGCGTGAAAGCATTGTGAATCTAGTGACAAAGTGGAACCCTGGAATAATAATGAGTTAAACGAGTTAAAAGAGTTTAACTGAATGTGTTTGTTTCAAATGGCTCTACATTAGTTGAGTGACTGTTGATTGATTTTCACAGATATCATTTTGAGAAAACCCCTGTGTATACCTGGATTTATACCTGGATTATAAGCCGTGACGGAGAAATTGCTGCATTACCAAAACAAAATAAAGGAAAATAACTGTACTTGTTAATTAACTCTATCTCACCTTTCATTTGGTGCTGAATATACAATGAGCGAAAATACAATAAAAGGCCAGTCTAAACTGAATTTCTCAGGGGCAAAGCCTCAAACAAAGCAAGCTGTGAAGAAATCTCGTCCAGATAGTGACGTTAGTAATACCAGTATGGATGAATTAAATGCAATCCAAACACAGCTTCAAGCCATGACTGAGGGAATTTCCAGTCTGAGGGATGATCTCAAAGGTATGCTGAGGAAGGAAGAAGTAGAGCAATTGATTACAGACACAGTTACAAGTGTAATGAACAAAATTGAACAAAACATAAAAAATAAGATAGAACAATTAGTAAGCGAAAAGTTTACTGAAATGCAAGCTAAAATTGACTCCTTAGATTTTGACAACAAAAATCTAAAGGACAAAATACAAAAACTAGAATACAGCACAAGTACTAATAATAAATCATTACATGAGCAAATGGATAAAACCTATGAATTGGGCAAATTGGCACACAAGAAGGCAAACTACAATGAGCAATTTTCCAGGAAGAATAACATTAAAATATTAAATATACAAGAAAATAGAGACGAAACTGAAGACTCACTGACTAAAGCAGTAACAATAATCCTGAAAACCCATGCAGGGGTAGACCTACCGCTTACTGATATAGTGGCCATCCATCGTATCCCCACAAAGAGGGGACAGACCCGCCCAGTCCTCATTAAACTACGGAACAACTCGGTAAAGTCCACCATTATGCGGAAAAGGGCCCCCATGAAGAACAATGGTTATAAATTGGTTGATGACGTAACCAAGCCCAACCAGGGGCTTATCAACAGGCTTCACCTACACCCGGACATTGGGAGTGCTTGGTACTTTAATGGTTCTGTCTATGGTCAAACTGTTGCCGACGAACGCATCAAATTTGACATTTATGATAATGTGAATAACGTGATTGAGGAATCCAGACGCTTCAGAAGAACGGGCATGAGCGAAAATTAGAGACACCATACGACCATACGACCATATATGGTCATTGTAACATTGAAACATGGTATGTCTCTATTTGTATTCTATATATTACTGTATGTTATCCAATGATGTTTAATATACAAATCATTAGTTTCCTTATCTAACATATAACCATTAAAATTTGTTTTTTAGACAATATTTTTGCATACTTAATAGAAATGCACTTCTTAAAAAATTACTTCGTATAAGTAAACGTTGTGAAAGAACTATTTAGAACTATTTAGAAAAGCTTAAACCATAGCAGAGACACATTTTTTTTTGAAACTATATTTATCACACTTGAGACTTAAATTAAACTATGACTAATTGTATACAAAGTGTAAATAATGACACAAACTATACAAAGACATGCATTAATCTTTAAAACAGACTATACATTCTTAATTGGGCTATAGAAAACCAGTCTATTTTTAACCTGTGGTTATAGTCTTTATTTTATGGGAGTGCTCAAAACATCACAATCCATAAGAGGAACTATAGTCCCTATCTAACTTCAGTAAAGGCAACATGTGTTTAGAATATGTAAATGTAAGAAATGAAAATAGACCATTGTTAGAAATAATAACTAAAAATAAATACTTTCTTGTAACTTATATGTAACTTTTATGTGAATAGTGCTGTTGTTTATTTGCCACTCCTTATATGTCATTGTTGTTCATATCATAGTTTGTGAAGAATGTATATAGGAGTTTATCAGGGTTTACATAAAATCTTCAGCATACATTTTGTTAACTTGTGGTTGTTTTGAAGTTTGGGAAGAATGTATGTATTAATAATCCTAACCAACATAGTGCTGTACGAATATTACAGTAGAAATTTTAATTACATGGCATCCTATTTTGAAAACTGGAGTTAATCATGTACATATAAACAAAGTATTTTATGTAACCATAACCATTTTATCTGATGTGATTGTGTTCAATAAAACTATAACCATTATATTTGATGTGATTGTGTTCAAAACCTTGTGCATGTCTATTTTACATCTCAGTATATTGGACTGAATATTTGTTTTTCCAATACTTATCTGTATAGTCAATTATTAGGACTGTATTGTTCTTGCACACTTGATGATTTTGCACACATTATAGATTGTAATGTACATTATTTCGCTACTGTTCTTATATTATAGAAAATAAAACATCCTTACTATTTTTATTTTTTAACAATTTATTTTCTCATAATACTTGTGTTTGTTTTCTATATATGCTTGACATGGTTTAAATTGCAATCTGCTTTGCATTTAAATCTGTTTATTGAAAGTGCTTTATTTTTACACTTCCTTTATAAGGGGTAATTACTACACTACTAAATAATTGTCAATTACTCTGCTTGTATACATAATTGTTAAGTTTAGATAAGAATGTAATTGATATTTGCAACATATGCAAGTTGATGAAAATGTCTTATTATATCTGGGGAAGTGTTGTTTCTTTCTTTAGTTATATTTTTTAATACATATGTACTAGTAATAAGCGTGCATAAATGTTGTGGATTTAAGAAAATAAATATGTCTTTGATAAATTTAAGCTCTCCTTTTCCAAAATTATTGAGTAATGTGTTAATATTAAAGTAATCAATATATGAAAAGCATGCAGAAGAAACTGACTGTCACAATCTGTTGTTTTTGTAGTTAGGCTACTGTTTTTGTGAATCATGGGACTTAAACAATTAAATGATTCTTTTTTTTTTTTTTTTTTTTTTGTTGTTGTTGTTGTTGTTGTAACTTCTGTTTATTTGCATTTTAAGTGTACAATCGCATATATGCATACACCTTTACACACAAAATACAGTATATTGAATTGTACATGCAATACATGCAAATAGCATTAGTAACTAAGTAAAAAACTTTTTTTAACAAATGATGGAAAGGGAAAATATGATTAAACATGCATACATGCATAAAGCAATGTTAGCAAAATGAAGTATCATACAGACCGTTACATTTTTAAATGTACAAGAAACGCAAAAAGGCAAAAAAATATGAGCAAAAAGCATATATAAGGTACTTTTCTATTGGCAATTAATAATTACATATTTAAGGAAATATCACTTCTTTTTCCTTTTCTCGATTCTATAGAAATTTTCACTCAATGTTATGTTCCACAAAAATATTTGGTTCACATATTAATTTTACCAGCGACCAACCCCTCGTTTCCTTTTCTGTGAGTTTAAATGAATTGTATATTTTGTTGGTAAAAGTTAAACTATTTATAAGACCTGTATAGTTTGGTATTATGTTACCTTTTTTACACGTAAATATGTATTTTTTAACTTCGAGGCAAAGTATGTTTAGATTTTGCTTGTTTTTGTCTGAATTACCTAACATCAATGTTTTGTAATCAATTTCTGTCGTATAACTTCTATTATTTAACAGAGATTCGTTTAATTTCTTGATCAAGCATTGGACATTTTTGCAAAACCAGAAAAGGTGACGAATCGTTTCTTCGAATTCATGGCAAAAAGTACACATATTATCATTTACCAGTTTCATTTTATACATAAGGGAGTTTGTACCCAATATATTATAAATAATTCTTGTTTGAAACCACTGTATGTAACTATCACGTGTTATGTCAAAAACTATTTTGAAAATATGTTTCCATTCCTCGTTAGTAGTAACAAAGTCAGTCCATTTGCTTTTACAAACGGGTTCAATTTCAGTTTGGATAAAACAGTTATATATTGTCTTATCTTTGCTGTCCAGGCATATAAAATATTTTGTATAGCATGACAGAGACGGGCCGTATTTTAAAACATCATTGAAGTTAAAATGTATATTTACTTTCCGAAAAAATAATTTTATTGTTTTAACTAGTCCCTCATATTGGAGGAAATTAATAGGTTTCCCCGTTATACTTTCCATTTGAAATTTTGTTAAAAAAATTGTTGAATCAATGACAATATCTCTCACAAATCGTATGCCTCTATCGTACAGTGTTTTTAAAAACAGGGGTTCTTTACCAACGGTAAAATTGTCATTATAAAATAATGGCATGCTAAGAACATGTTCAACATCAATAATTTTTAACACATCTAGAAATTGTTCATAACACGTAAATACCTCATACCAGAAATCATTTTTAACAGCGCTCTTAATTATAGCAATATATTGTTGTCCAGTGTTGAAGAGTTTACATACATCAATAATAGACCTCATAAGAATAACACATTTGCTTTCTGAACATGTATGTAATTTTCTAATCCATGACACTTTAATTTTTTTACAATAAGCAAAGATGTCTACCATTTGTAATCCACCATTTTCGTAGCTTTGTGTAAGGGTCGAACTCTTAATTTTGTAAGGCGCATCATCCCACACAAAGTCGAATAACATTTTATTCAATTTATCAAGAATATCTCTTTTTGGAGTAGGTATTGCAAAGAAACAATGAGTACAAAGAGGTAGTATAAGGGATTTAACAATGGTAATTCTACCAATAGGTGTTAGTTTTCTCTTTTTCCATTGGTTAATAATATTACTAGTTTTAATAAATTTGTCGGAAAAGTTTAAATCAACAATCAGATTGAGATCGACATCAAAAATGATTCCCAACAATTTAAATCTTGTTGTTTGCCATGTTAGTTTGTATTTTGTTTTAATCGCTCGGGTGCTGTACTTTAAAGATCCTATCCAAATTACATTAGTTTTATCGAAGTTTACATTTAATCCGGAAAAGTATGCAAAATCTTGGAGTGTGTCTAGAGCGGAATTTAAAGAATTTTCAGAACCATCCAACAATAAAGAAGTATCGTCTGCAAACTGAGAAATTTTGTATTCTATGCCGTTAATACATATTCCTTTTATATTATTATTATTCTTAATTTTGATTGCTAAAATCTCTGCACATAGAATAAAAATATATGGTGAAATCGGGTCTCCCTGTCTACAGCCGCGGCCTACTGTGAAGTTATCGGACAAAAATCCGTTTAACTGAACACATGTCCGAGTATCCTTTAGAAAAATCGATACCCAACGCTTAAAGCTTGGTCCAAAATTAAAAAAGTCCAACGTTTTTTCAATGCAATCGAATGACAAGGTATCGAAGGCCTTTTCAAAGTCTATCATCATTATTAAGCCCGGTATTTTATTGTTTTCATAATAATTCATTATGTCGTATATGAGGCGGGTATTTTCTCCAATGTATCTACCTGCAACAAAACCAGTTTGATCCCTCGATATAAGATTTTGTAACAGAGGTTTCAGTCTGTTTGCAATTGATCCAGAAGCTAGTTTATAGACGGTATTAAGAAGCGTAAGAGGTCTCCAATTTTTTAAGAACTGTCTCGGTTTGTTATCTTTTGGTATACACGTTATAATGCCCTGTTTTTGAGTTATTGAAAATGAATTATTTGCATATGCAAAATTAATACTTCTCATAACAAAAACACCAATTCTATTCCAGAAGACTTTAAAGAAATTTGTTGTAAAACCGTCCGATCCTGGGCTTTTATCATTCTTCATATATTTTAGAGTATTTGTTATCTCTTCATATTTTAACAAACCTTCAATTTCGATTGATTGTGCTGAACTTACTTTATTTATATTAATATTTTGTAAATCATTTAGTATATAGTTTTCTTTTGGCTCAACTTTTTCATATAGTTTTTTGTAAAAATCACACGTTTCCTTTAAAATGTCAGATTGATGATATATTATCTCCCCGTCTTCTTTTTGAATAAAAGGTATGTTCTTATTAACGTAATGTTGCTTTTCAAGTGAGCAAAAATATTTTGTATTTTTTTCGCCTTCTTCAATCCACTGACCTTTGAATCGGATAATATACCCTTTAAGTTTAGCATCTCTTATGCTGTTTAATTCCGCATTTAGTTGTGCAAGTGTTTCTTTGTTTGATTCATTAAGGTTTTGTTCTAGAAATTCAATTTTATTTAACAATCGTTGTTCGTTTGATTTTGTTTGTTTATTTTTAAAACTCGAATAAGAAATAGTTTTTCCCCTTATTTCCATTAATAAAGTTTCCAAGAAAAGCTGATCATTTATTGTAAAACATAATTCATTATTATTTATTGTATGAATATTTTCTACGTTATATATTGGCAGACAGTACTGTTTTTTAATTTCTTCAATTTTACTATTTATACAGGTTAAGTAATCAATATCATGCAACAGAGAGTTATTAAACTTCCAAAGACCTTTACCATGATCAATATGATGAAAATCCAATGAAATATCAACAATAGAGTGGTCAGTTTTAATACCTGTTCTGATATTTGATGTTTTTAAAAAGTTGAGCATGTTTGGAGTTATTAAAAAGAAATCCAATCTTGCTTGTTGCAATGGGTTAGTACGTCGCCATGTAAAGCGGACACAATTTTCATGTAATTCCCTAAAGGTATCTTTTAGATTTCTCGTTGCAATTTCCTTTAAAATAAAGTTCCTGGAGTTTATGTTATTATTTAAATTTTTATAGTTACTATAATCTAGTTGTTGATCTAGTACCAAGTTAAAATCCCCACACAAAATAAAATCTTCATTTCCAAATTCATCAATAATGTTAAAAACAGTTTCATAAAAGTGTTGACTATCTAAATTTGGACCATAAATGGTAATTAACGATAATTTTGTTTCACCAATAGAAATATCTAATCCTAATAAGTTTCCAATTTCATCATGTTTTATGTTATGGACTTTTAAAGCAATATTTTTTTTGATTAAGATTGCACAACCTCTGGCATTTGATTTTCCATGACTAAAAAAGCATTGCCCATCCCAGCTAGAGTTTATTTCTTTTTCTAATTGCTTGGGCCAGTGTGTGTCTTGTAAACAATAAATATGATATTCCTTATTTTTAAGAAAATGTAGGACATCAGTTCTTTTCTTATGACAATAAAGGCCGCGGCAGTTCAGGGAGGCAATTTTTACAGAGCTCATATAATTTCAAGATATAGCAACAGAATACAGCAGAATAAATCTCCAATAAATAAATTAATATACAGGTATGTGGAACATATTTTGAGTGGATTACACACAAGAACAAATGTTTTATGGAAGTAGTGACAAAACCTACGTAAAAAAGTATACTTAGAATAAGTTACCATCATATGCATCAAAAAACAAAAAGAATACAAAAGTAAACACACACAAGTAAGTAAATATTTACATTTGTACTGAGTAGAATATTCAGAACAACAAGTTCTCGGTCTCATGACAGTTATAATGTGTTCTACAGTTTTATAGGTTACAATATAAAGTGGATTTTTTAATATTTTCCCCTATTAGACACCTTCAATATGTTTATATACATATTACAAGAGTTTAGACACAATAATGTATGGAAGAATTGAAAGTGTTTGAGGGGTCATTATTTGAAAAAGTTTTGATAAGAAGCACTACAATAACACCTAAACTGGGTGCGAACAGCGAAATAATTTAGGTGTTGGAATGCTTGGCAGATATTGTGCTATCAAGATATTAAATTAGTATGATTTAAACTTAAGTTTCCAATCTCAAAGGAAAGACTATTAAAGTAAGTTGGTAGTATACAAATACAGATAAATATAAGTTGAAGTTTTGACCTTTAAAATTATAAACGAACCCGGGTATACCCTATGAACAAAAATAAACAACCAAAAAAGACACACTTCTCATTTACTTGTTAAAATAACTTGTACTATTTGTTTGTTTTTAAACATTATTTCCAGACTATCTATAAGTGCATAATACGTTGAACATAAAAAACGTGCTAACCTACCATACTTTTCAGTTTATATCGTCATAAATTATACATATTTTGCTAATTAAAGTTGACAAAATAAATAAATTGTTTAGTAACAATGCATAACAATGCAGTAAGAATTAAATCAATAATCAGTTCCGGCGTATACATGTAAACTCTTTTTTGAAAAATATTTAAAGGCTATTTATAGTGCATAAGCCATAGAAATATTAGAAACATGTACACATACCATATTCTACATTTTATGTCGTCATAATATTAATATATTTGTGCTTATTAAAATATCTTAATTGTTTAAGTTAATAAAATAACAACGTATAACTATACCGCAAGAATTAAATCAATACACTGTTCCTGTATTTACGTGTATATGCAATGTTAAGCGACGTTTATTTATCAAAATATTCCTGCTTTTGATAACATTATAAATAGCAACCATTTTAAGGTTTATAACGAAAATTGTAGGTTTAGCTATTCTTTATGAATGGATAGACTTATTGTGTGTGTGTGTGTGTGTGTGTGTGTGTGTGTGCGTGCGTGCGTGCGTGCGTGCGTGCGTGTGTGTGTGTGTGTGGAAGTGTGTGTGGAAGTGTGTGTGTGCGCGCGCGCGTGTGTGCGTGTGTGCGAGTGTGTGTGTGTGCACGTGCTTGCGTGCGTGTTATGTACAGTCATGTGTATTTTTGTGTGGGATGAGATGTATGCCTTTGGATTGCTGAATTCGTATAGTTTTGCTTGTATATATCGTGGTGGTGCAAGTTATAAGCATAACTAGTTTAAGACAACACCAATGTGTGTTAGTATTATGTCAGTTGAATTTGGCTAATCAAGGACCAGTTTCTTGCCACCATTCTACTGTTTATTCTTTATGGGTCGGTGTAGCCTTGCTACCAGAGGACAATTTCCGGGCGTAAGTTGTATTATTTGTAGCGGTTGCTTTGTTAGGCCATGGCATATCAAGCCATGTTTTGTACTTGTCAAACGTAACTAGCTCGTTGCGCTCCTGTCCCCGATAACGGACAAACAATTTTCCTTCATAGGACCATGCTTTTTCCACACGGTCCGGTTGTTTAAGTCTCAAGGAAGCAAATACTTCGGCGTTGATTTTTGTAAGATCTTCGTTGATAAAAATGTTACTGCCTTTAAGTAGTTTGGACCTTTTCAGCACTTCAATTTTGGTTTGCCGCCTTACGAATTTTACTATTACCGGTCTATGTTTGTTGGGCACATACTTACCGAGGCGGTGTGCTACGTCAACGTCCTTGCTTTCAACCTGGAAACCAAGCTTATGGCTCAATGTCGATGCAGCTTGTTCGGCAACAGACATCGACGTTTGATGGTCAGTGTCATTTGTAAGACCGGAAAAGCGGATACTGTTTCTGCGCCCGTACTGCTCCAATTCGTTCAGACCCGCTGCCTGTCGTTGTTCTGAGTGTAGGTTTGCTTGTTTGAGAGCAATTATCTCACAATTTTGGTCATGGATTTGCTTTTTCAGAGTGTCAAGTTCCTGTTCAATGTCAAACTCCTTGACCTCGAGCATGTCTATTCGTTTGATAAGGGATCCGAGAAATTTATCTTTTATTTCTTCAAGTGTTTCTTTAATTATATTTTTGATGATACTAGTATCATTTTTTGTGAGAACATTTGATAATTTGGTGCTAATCTCATCAAGGCGTTTTTCAATAGCAGAATCCGATTGTTCTGTCTGCATTTTTGTTGTATTTTGTTTTACAAAGTTCGCCATGGTTTTCTGGTTTGTAATTGCGGGTTCGGTTTTCTTTTTTTTGCTGCTCGTTTTGTTTTTATTTTTTTCCTTCTGAGTTTCAAACACTGTTTCAAACACTGGTAATTCCGTGCAACTCGTATCCGTAACGTTGCTCTCGCTCGCCGTGGATGAATGGGGTCTCTTATTCATATTAATTAGTTCCCCGCAGTTATAAAATAGTCAATTGTTACTATTTTAATCTGTCAATAAGCGGCTCGGTCATGCGTGACGAATTTGCCGCAAATAACGGTTGATAAGCTGGTTCGTTCTCGTTCTCGTTCTTGTATCATGTTACGTTGCAATACAAAAACAGGTTCTCGAGTTATATTTATAACCACTGTACTTGCTAAGTTCTTTACTGATGTTGCCCCTCCCACATACTGTAAAGCGGGAATGTTTTACTTTCAAAATTTCAAAATTTCAGTTAAAAAAAACATACTTCAGGAAGTATCCTACTTGCCTGGTCATTTCATGTCTCTATTCCTTTAATCCACACCTTTTCACCTTTTCACTATAATATCCATTTAGAACACACGCGTTGAATTTAATTCATGTTTTTCATTACTATTTTACGTGTTTACTTCCCATACTGTTATGTTATATCTAATCCGAGCTCAGTCTGAGTCTAATGATTCTTAATTTGCTCAATCGTGGCTCATTATAATATTTTTCTGATATCTCTTACATGTATATGTGAGGACGCATCTCTTTACAATATAAATTTAGGTATTTACATATGAAAGGAAATAACTTGCAAAGATTCCATACTTATTATGAAGAATTAACTGTTGTAAAATCATGTAATTTGATGTAAATAAAACCTATTGTTTGATTGTAACCACAATCATTCCTCATACCTTAAACCTCCTTTTGTACATATCCTTGTTATATTGTCTGTTTGTGTTTAATTTGCCGAATTGCATTTATCATAATATGCAAAATTTAAAAGATAGAAATGTTGTATACTGTCTATCAAGATATCTGTTTAACAATATATATGTTAAGGCACCTTTTTCATCATACCGGTGTATAAATGGATAATCTTAAGTTTATCTCATACAATTGTAGGGGTCTCAGTAACAGTAAAAAACGTAGAGATGTCTTTGATTTTTTAAAAACAAAACAAGCACATATTTACTGTCTCCAAGACTGTCATTTTACTCCTGATATGAGAAACAAAATATACTCAGAATGGGACGGAGAATGTCATATTAGTTTTGGGCATTCGAATTCAAGAGGTACTTGTGTTTTGTTTAGAAAAAACTTACCAATCACAGTAAATAAAATTGAAAATGACACTCTTGGTAACTACCTATTATTGGATTTGACATATATGACAAACAGGTTTACCTTATGCACATTATACTGGCCTAATAAAGATACGCCCATCTTTTTTACAGACCTCTTTAAAAAAATAAAAGATTTTCAAACTGATGAAAATATTATATGCGGAGACTTTAATTGTGTATTAGACGTTAACTTGGACTATCAAAATTATACATCAATTAATAATAATAAAAATGCTAGAAAAACACTGCAATCTATTATTAGAGATAACAATATAATTGATACTTTTAGATATCTAAACGGCACTACCCAACAATATACACGGAGACGGTTAACACCATTACAGCAGGCTAGACTTGATTTTTATCTTACTTCTAATAGTTTGGCATCTAAAATTAGAAAATATACTATTGATTCATGTTATAAATCAGATCATTCCATTATTGACTTAGAAATAAGTTTTGAGGATATAGCACATGGAAAAGGGCTCTGGAAATTCAACAATTCACTGTTAAAGGATATTGATTATTTAAATTGCATTAATACCTTAATAGAAAATGTTAAACAACAATACTGTATTCCCATCTACAATATAGAAAACATAGAAAACATTGACAACAACAACATACAGTTTGTTATCAATGACCAGTTATTCCTAGAAACATTACTCATGGAAATTAGAGGAAAAACTATTTCATTCTCATCATATAAAGCTAAACTGAACAAAAACCATGAAACTAACTTAATTAAGAAAATTGATAAACTTCAAAAATCATTAACTGAAACTAACTCAGATCAACTTATAGACCTACAAAATGAATTAGAAAAAGTAAGGGAAAATAAACTTAAAGGGTCTCTTATTCGTTCTAGAGCTAAATGGATAGAAGACGGGGAAAAACCCTCTAAATACTTTTGCTCGCTTGAATCAAATCATTATACAAACAAGTCGATACCTTTTATTGAATTAGAAAACGGTGCTAAGTTGCAGGAGCAAAATGATATTTTAAACGAAGCTGTTTCATTCTATAAAACTTTATACAAAAAGAATGACAACGAAATTGAATATGATATAAGAGCTGATTTATCTAATGCTAATATACCAAAATTGAATAAAATTCAGTCTGACTCATTAGAAGGACTGCTTAATACCGAAGAAGTAACAATAACGCTTAAAAATATGAAACATGACAAAAGTCCAGGTTCTGATGGATTTACTGCTGAATTCTTTAAGGTATTTTGGAAGAAGTTAGGTCAATTTGTAGTAAGAAGTATAAATTATGCTTTTATTACAAACTCCTTATCCATAACACAAAAACATGGAATTATAACATGCATTCCAAAAGACAACAAGCCGAGATGTTATCTGAAAAATCTACGACCATTAACATTATTAAATGTTGTTTACAAATTAGCATCAGGTTCCATTGCAAATAGATTAAAAACAGTACTTGATACTTTAATCTCCAAAGACCAAACTGGTTTCATTAAAGGCCGATTTATTGGTGAAAACACTAGACTACTTTACGATATCTTAAAATATGCTGAAGATAATAACTTACCAGGATTACTAATGACAATCGATTTCGAAAAAGCATTCGATACTTTGTCTTTCCAGTTTATAGAAACAACTATTATTTTTTTTAATTTCGGACCAATGTTTCAAAAATGGATATCTATGTTCTTGCATAATACTATGGCCTCCATACAAATAAATGGATTCTTGTCAAATACTTTCTGTATAGGGAGGGGTTGCCGCCAAGGAGACCCAATTAGTGCTTACATTTTTATTATATGTGCAGAAATTCTTGCTGTTAAAATAAGGGCAAGCAAAGATATAAAAGGTATAACAATAAAAGACATAGAATATAAAATATCTAAATTTGCTGATGATACATCTTTACTTCTTGATGGATCTGAATCATCCCTTAATTGTACGTTAGACATGCTTCATGAATTTTCAAGATACTCTGGACTAAACATTAACTATGAAAAAACTAATTTAATTTGGATAGGCTCTATAAAGTATAGTACTAGATCAATAAAAACTAAATACAAACTGACATGGGGAGCAACTACTTTTAAAGTTCTTGGGATAGTGTTTGATATTAACTTAGAAAACATGATAATGAAAAACTTTGAAGACAAAATCGAAAGTATTAAAAGTTCAATAAGTCATTGGAATCGAAGAAATATTACACCGCTGGGAAAGATAACTATTGTCAAATCAATGCTCCTACCTTTGCTTACCCATTTATTTGTATCACTACCAACACCAAGAGTAGACACAATGAAACAAATTAATCAACAATTTTATGACTTCATTTGGGCAGGACCAAGCAAAATTAAAGCTACTGTAATTGTTAAGGAATATAATGAAGGTGGGTTAAATATGATAGATATATGTTCTTTTGAAAAATACATGAAAATAACATGGCTTACGAGATTAGTGTCAGGCGAAGGAAATTGTTATTCACTTGTTAAATCGTTAATAGATTTTAAAACACTTTTTAACACTGGTAAAATGTATGCCGAGAAAATATGCTTACAATTGAAAAATAATTTTTGGAACGACGTCTTGAAAAACTATATATTGTATATTGAAAAGCTGCCAATAGTAAATAGTGATGATATTCTGGATATGCCCCTATTTTATAACCATAATTTTAAAATTAACAATAGTCATATTTATATTAAAAGTCTCTATGAAAGAGGTATTCGTTTTGTGAGGGACATTATGATAGAAAGAGATTGTTTTATTTCCAAAGAATCTTTGGATTTACATGTCGGAACAAACGTAAATTTCCTATTGTACCAAGGATTAATTAACATAATAAGTAAATATATTGAAAATTTTGAAGATATGTCAATTTTTGACAATAAAACTCAAGGACCTATATTACCAACTTACATAAAGAAAATAGTAACCACTCCTAAAGAAGAAAAACATACTTATAAAATATTAATCCAAAATAGCGACATTCCAACTAGTCAAACAAAATGGAACTCAGAATTTTTTAATATTGACTGGAAAAACGTACATGCACTTGTGTTCAATATAACTAAGGATACATATATTAGATGGTTCCAGTGTAGAATAGTCCACAGAATCTTGGGAACAAACTCAATTATGTTCAAGATGAAAATGGCTGCTGACAATCTATGTACATTCTGTAACAATGAAGTAGAAAACATTACGCACTTGTTCTGGTACTGTCCATATACCCAAGAAATTGTGAAATTTGCTGTTGAGATTATTCATAGAAGTAGACCAAACTCACCTATTCAGCTGACATGTCAGGATCTAATACTTGGAATTACAAATTCAAAAATGAATGATTTAAACATTCTGTGCCTCGAAATTAAACGGTATATCTTTCAGTGTCAGAGGAAAAACAGAAGTCCTTCAAAATTTGGGCTTGTGAATAGTATGAAGCAAACGGTTGATATATATATAACTACAATAAAAACAGACGAAGAATTGAGAGACTGGTCCCTTGTCAAAATATTTACAGACATCTCTTATAACGACACTATGCATCATAACACATAATATATATATTGTTTACCACACCAGTATTTTGTTAAGTCTGCATTATCAATGTATTATACACAATGCAATTTAGCACTTAGTTTATCCTGCTTATGTACAATATTATATAGATAGAAGATATACATGCTCACATCTAAAACTTTATATAGAATGTTTGTGCAAGTTAGTATTTGCGTAAAATGTTTTGAAATATAAAACAGTATATATTGTATATGATTGTATGTTTACAACTGAATCTATATACACCTTTGCAATACAATTACACGAACTACTCTGTATATAACATGCATGTATGTATTATTCTATGATGAAAATAAAATTTAACAAAAAAAAATTTAAAAAAAATAAATAAATATTTTTTTGTGATTAATAATGATTGTTATTTCAACTTGTTTTTACAGAAAAACAATCCAATACGCTCATGTAAACTACCTAATTTTTCCCCAAAACAAGAACGATGACCCATTGTTTTCTATTTTCTAGTGTAAAAAGCATGAAACTGTGTATACAATCATGAAAGTTAAGGATTTTTTGTGGAACATATGTTTTTCTGTAGTCCAAAAAGTTCTTTAAAATATATAAAAAACACTCATTTTCCCGCAAAACATTGCATAACAAAGCAATTTAGGCAAGTTGCATAAAATTGTTGCATCATGTAATGTAGTGTTTTCTTACAATAACCCATTTTAACCAATCAGTGGCAATATTACTTAAATAGTTGCTGAAATAAAAACAACAAAATATTTTCTAAAAAAAACATTTTCAGGTAGGTCATTTATATTCATTTTTCATAAAACTCTCATTCGTTGACCCCGATTTTTTATGGTCTCATTTTATGAGGCATTAACAAATCTTCAAAATATGTGAAAATGAAAGTTGTGTATGGAAATAAATAAATTGTATATATATATAAAACGTCTACTGACTCAATCTAGCTTTTCCTCTCAAGAACCTAAAGTAACCAAATGTAGATGTGCGCTCTGTAACTATATTATTGAAAGAAATTCAATTAAATTTAACTGTTTAATATAAAAACTAATATTTAAGTCGCGTGATGTAAAAAATGTTATGTATGAATTAGTATGCAATGGAATAAAACAAATGTTTATTTTACAAACTGGCGATAAACTTAGACATAGAAGATCTGTTCATGAACAACAAATGCGAGTCACTGCAACAAGACAGATGCCTTCAAGTAAACACCTGGATGAGGGTTATAAATGTGAAACGAAATTTCAAATGTTTCCTTTTATAGACTATTTTCGGACAGTGTTTCAGCTAGGTTAGCGAAAGAGCAATATTTTATTTATATATTTTAACCACAATTAAATTTTATATAATAATTGTTGACGTTATGACGTCATAATTGAAAGGACGTTATCGATATGACATTTTGACGTTATTATATATTGTATTATGCCCTGATGAGCTTTGTCGAAACACGTTAGCTATATTTTGCACCATAATTCTTAATAAACCTGTACTGTATATATATATATATATATATGCTTGTGTTTGTCTTTACATTCAAAGACAAGAGCTGGTGGGCAACAGTACCTTTATTCCATTGTCTTCCATTAATAATCGCAGTATTATTTTTATCAATCACATAACTACAGGTATATTACACGCTTAAACGCAGACATCTCGTATCGCGATTATTACATCGTATACATCTGATATAAATTTACTCTTTTTAAAGGGACCTGTTTACACAGATTGACGAATTGACAATTTTTCAATTTTTGTCTCCGATTCCAAAAATAAAAGAACAGTGTATAAAAGGGAGCAAAATAACACTTCGGACCTAGAAATATACTGTAAAACCGCTTCGTTCACGAGTAATCATCAGTTGAAATTGATAAAATAATAAAGCGTTTGTAACGTTAAACGATTGAATGATTTGGAGTGTTTCTGCTGTTTTCGTTAAAATTGTTGACAACACGTGGAACACTTACATAAAAATAAATAATTCAGGGTGAAATAGATGTCGAAATGGCCGATTGGTTTAGGCGATAGCCTTTTTACCCGAAGGTTACGGGTTCGAACCCCGATGGGACCTTTTTTTATTTTTTTCTTTATACTTTACTTGTTACTAGACTAGCTTTTTAGTCCCGATGCTTAAATCTGTGAAGTTAAGACATTTAATGGCATACTTAAAAAAAATGCGAAATTCTGTGAACAAGTCCCTTTAAAATGGCGAAAGAAAAAGAATAGTAAGTTGTTAGTTTTGGGATAACGTTAAGATATCTTCTTTGTCGCCTTTTCACTATTTTATAGTATTTGTATTTTAATAATGATGTTGAAAGTGAATGACACACGCGAGTTCGATAAGTTTTTTTTCTACAAACTACAACAATTGTTAACAAATCTTTGGAGAAATAATCGATACTTTAACTGCAAATATAAAATAAAGACCACAAGCCAGTTGTTTTTCTTATGTATGCAAGATGGATTATACGATACATAATGTGAATTTGGTGATCATAGAAATGTTTTCTCTAATAATAATAATAATAATAATAAAATATTTATTTTCAGAAGGTAAAATATTAAGATACATGTATCATTACAAACAGTTTAGTAAAACACATTTAAACAATACACATCTTATTTGCAATATGACCTACTTTTTTAACAATAATAATGTTAAACAGAACATATATTTATAGTACATTAATTGTACGAATTCTTAATTAATATACACACCAGAAATTTTATAATAATAACACAGTTTTAACTGAGGCATATGACAGCCATTCCTGTAAAGAAATCATAGAAAAGGAGCCCAATACAAAATATATATATTATTTATTTATTTATTTATATTTATATTTATATTTATATTTATATATTTATATATTTATATATTTATATATTTATATATTTATATATTTATATATTTATATTTATATATTTATATATATATTTATATATATATTTATCTATATATTTATTTATTTATTTAAAAAAATCAGATGTAAGAAATTGTGTAATTGTTTTATGTTCGTTATTGCAATATAACAACAACAACAAAACTAGACGATCTGCATTTGGTAAAGATATTGTTTGCATTTACTTTTGAAAGAATGAATAGTTGTTGCAGAGCGAATAGTATTTGGTAAATTGTTCCAAATAAGTCTGCTTTAATTCGAGAATGAGAGTTTTCTGTAGTTAGTTTTATATCTTTTGATTGCAGTATCGTTTTTTGATGAAAATCGTAGATTATGTTTTTCGTTATTTGAGAAAGTTATGATATCCTTCATATATACTGGGCACTGGTCATTCAAAGTTTTATAAATTAAAATGCAACTATGATATTTGACCCGACTTTCAAACGTTAACTATTTCATCTGATTGAATACCTCAACACTTTGTGTTTGTCTTGGTTTATTCAAGATTATTTTACCTGCTCGTTTTTGTTAAGTTGTTCTCTTTCGGATGTGTACCTGCTTGTATCCCCATACCGAGCAACAATAATCAAAGGATGACATGATATATGAATTGTAATATAAACATTTCATTTCATGACTCAAAAAATAATTATTTCGTTTAAGAAGAGATAGTTTGGAATTAATTTTTCTGCGTACCTTCGTTACCTGTGTATCCCAAGACAAATGCTGAACTATATAAATTCCTAATATTTTCTGAGTTGTTACACTCTCTATTTTAGCATCATTTATGAACACACGTAGATCATTCATGCATTTGAGTTTATTATGTTAGCCGATTAACATGTATTTCCTTTTATTCTGATTTAAAGACATATTATTTGCAGAACACCATTTCACGACGTTTAAAACACGTCCCTGGAGTTTATTTTAAATTTTCATCAGTGGTATCTCCAAAAGAATAAAGTGTTAAATATTCTGCATATAAATGTACAGAAGAATTTTGGACATTACAAGAAATGTCATAAATGTATAAATTAAGAGAAACGGACCCAGAATGGATCCCTGGGGTACTCCACATTTAAGGGTTTGTTTTGATGAACGAACGTTTCCAACCTTGATATATTGTTGTCTATTTGTGAGATAAGATTTGAAAATAGATAATGCATTATCCGAGAAATGATATAACTTAATCTTGCACAGTAAGATTTCATGATCGACTAAATCGAAGGCCTTCCTCAAATCAAGAAACATTGCTCCTACTGCTTTTCCATTATCTATTGCAGTAATCCAATCATCCACTAGTCTGAGTAGTGAAGTTAAACTTCAGTAATTTTGTCTGAAACCGGACTGAAACGTATGCAATATTTTTGAGGTTTAAAAGTAAGACCTAAGTTAATTAGCAACCAGCTTTTCATATATTTTGGATATGGTTGGGGGAATTGAAATAGGTCTATAGTTATTAGGGTCGTCTCTTTCTGAGTCTTTGGTATAACAAACGCTTCCTTTAAAGCAGTCGGAACTATTCCAGAAGATATACTATTGTTTATAACAGCCGTAAGTGGTAGGACAATTTGATCTCCGCATAATTTAAGGATTTTAGGGCATATACCATCTACACTTGTAGCTTAAGAAATATCTCATTTTTCTATATATCTGTTGACTTCAATTGGTGTAATGATTTCAACGTTAAATTGTGTGTACCCTAATTGTTTATCTAGACAGGATTTGAACGATTGAAAGTAGTTTACTTTTAAAGGTGATTTTGATATAATATCTGAAACATTTATAAAATGAGCATTAAGTGCGTTTGCAATTAACATTTCGTTTGTTATTTAACCGTCAGCTCGATTTGATTTTTCGGTAAAGAAATTTTGTTATCAGTTCCATCATTGCTATTTTTTTTATATTTCTCCATAGGTATTTAAAGTCTTTATTTTCTCGTACTGCTTTATTATAAAAAAAAATTTTTTGTGTCCTTCTTATTAACGACGTGACTAGATTTCTAATAATCTTATATTCCTTAAAATTTTTCTTTTTATCAATTATATCCCTTTTTTTTTTATAGCTTCTTTTATTTTAGTCGTGAACCAATCAGGTTGTGGTTAAATTTTATTCTTGTTTCTGTTATGGGTGCATGTTTATCAAGTACACAATTTATAATGTCATACAAAATAGAAAGGGTATGATTTGGATCCGTTATCGATTCAATATGACATAAATTTGATAACGAGAGACCTTTTATAAATGATGAATTATTAAATTTATTGAAAGATCTGTATTTGATATTTTTATGTACACTTTCTTTACCTTTCTTATTTTTTATGACTCTTGTGAAGCAAACAGGAAAATGATCGCTTACACTTAGATTACGTACAAAAAAAGGCCTATTTTATCTATGTCACTTGTATAAATGTGATGAATAATAGTAGATGACTTTTTGGTGACACGTGTATAAGGCCATATTTGAGAACAAGTTCATTCCACTTTTGCATATTAAATGAGTAAGTGTTAATCATATAGTCAATATTCAAATCTCCTGTGATATGATAGGGAAAAAGTTTCTACTTTATCAATTTGTTTAGAAGATAAGTCAATCTAGTCATTATTAGCATCGGGTGGACGGTATACGAAGCATAGTAAAAAGGGTTTTGTGTTTGTATAACATATTTATATCCATATAGCTTCCATAGTATCACTTTCAATATATTTCCGTCGCCTGTAAGGAATATTTTCGGCTAAATAAATTAATAGGCCGCCTCCAATTTTTGCTTTTCTATCCTTCTTTTCAAAATTGAATTTTGGAACGCTTAGTTGCAAATTATTCACAATTTCTGATAAAAATGTTTCAGACAAACCAAAAATATCAATTTTGTTTGCTGGTGATTATATGGTTGATGTTTAGACTAACAACAAGCAATCCCTTAGCAGCTAAATGCAAAAATACTATCAACAATAGATACTGATGAACTTTCTTCATTTGCGGAAAAATTTAAAATATCCTTCGAATGACTATCTTCAAGTTCAATAGAATGCACATATTTAATACGATCATAAGTATCTGAGCACTGACATTGTTTTAAATTACAAATATTGCATAAGTCTGTGGGTATTTCAAATTTGTTGATAAGTTTAATCAGACCTGAATGACTGTCTTCGTATTCGTACCAACGACTGCGGCAGTCCTCGGAGTAGTGGCTTGTGTTACGGCAATACACACAGAAACGAAATGCATGGCCGGTGTGCACGGGTAGCCTACGGTTTCCACGCATTGACGTCTGCCAGTGGTTGTTCATCGGTGAGGTCACATCGGGCCAGTTTGTTGAAAATCGCTGATGACTGTTTTCTGAACATTTTGCAATGGACACATTAATGTTAATACACCGCACACGTTGTGATGATCCGCGGGCGTTTAGGTGGATACCATCCCGATAGTAAAGGTGTTTCACTGTGTTGCCATTTCCATATATGAACGAGTTAAACGCGTCAATAACAGGTGATCCGATTTCGAAACTTACATTGGTTATTATTTGATTAAGCGGAATTACGTTGGCATCACCACGTGGACATACTGACATAAAATACACGGCAGTTATTCTGATGTAATAATTCAACAGTTTTTCTCAATTTCTACAGTGTATGTATTGGAGTTCGAGCAGCCGCTTTATTTCCACCAATGTATACGATGATGGTATGCCAGGTGTTTGTGTCCCATGCTTGGAGTTTTAGACATATGTCATGGAGTTTCTTTCCTGGAAAAGATTATAAGTCTATGTTTGAGTTAAGACCCCTTTCTTGAACTCCTTTGAGAATAGAATCGCCGATAATGAGTATTATTGTCTTGTAGTCTGATGAACGCGATTGTGGTACAGTTGGTGTAGATAAACGATTCCTTTTATCATTCCTTTCTTTAACAGCATGTCTCTCAATGTTACTGGCGGCATCGCCGGAACCTCGTAGGTAGTTTTTGTTACTCCCAAAGTATGCACCTTGGAAATTGCTTTTTGAATCTCTCTGAGAGGGTCCGTCATCACATAACGTTCTTTCGGTAAGGCCAAAAAAAATACTTCCGTTTCTGGTCTCCTACCCAAAAAATTAAGGGTCGGTAGGTAGGGATTTTTTTTTTATGATGGGAGAATGGTCTGTATTGTACACTGTAACAGTCTTTTTCAGTCTTTATTATTTTTGGACCAAAAATATGTAGGGTCGGCAGCAAAAGTAAAGGGTCGGTCGGGAGACCAGAAGCGGGACTATTTTTTGGGGGAGCATACGTTCTCGGTATTTCGCTGGAGGTGTCTGCAGTTACGGACTATACTTCCGGTGTCATTCCCGGCATTCCTCTCGGATAGTCCGCTAATATGACAGGTACTTCCGGCGACATTGGCGTTTTTCCCGGTATTCCGCTGGGTGAGTCCGCTAACACGACCAGTACTTCCTGCGACACTGTGGTCTTACCCGGTATCCCGCTGGGAGAGTGCACTATCACGACCGATACTTCCTGAGGCTCTGTTGTCTTTCCCGGTATCCTGCTGGAAGCTTGCGCTATTCAGTTCGGTTCTTCCTGAGGCACTTTGCCCGGTATCCCGCTGGGAAAGTTCGCTTTCACGGCCGGGAGCAGGATTCATTTCCGGTTTCTCGCTTGTGGAGTACGCTAAAAATGCCGGAACTTCCGGCGATACAGGGGTCGTTGACGCTATCTTGGTGAAAGGTGTCGCTAACAACATTGGAGATTTTTACAATTTCTGTCTGGGAGGATCCGTTATCATGAGAGGCAGAGTCGCATACAAATGTTAAGTCTCTAGCTGTATCTGTGTGCCCATTTCTCTCTGAATTTTCTTGCAGGTTTTTTTTACTGCATCCGAAACTGATCGTAATTTTTTGAAGTGAGTTTCATTATTTTGTTCGTACGAAATCTTTAATGCTGATGTAATAGATGCTATATCTTCTATTCGATTGTCAGTCTGTAAACAGTTTGTCTTGATTTGTTTTTAACACTGTCAATTTCGTCACGAAGCTGGTAAAAGCAATTAATTGTTTCTTGCTTATGTTGCAGAAGAGAATCCGCAATGTTTGTTTATTGAACTTTGAATGTCGTATATTTTTTCTATTCTCGTTTTGACAATATTCTTTTGTTTCGGGCAAATGTGCTTTTGACATTTCAGCTTTATGGAAATTGATTTCAATTTCATTATCTGAATCTGCGTCAGTGGAATCAGAGTGTTCATATAGCACATTACGTATCAAGGAATTGATACCCCGAACCGTCAGTCCATGTCATAAAGATGGCTTTCTAGATTGTTTCAATATCTCCGGCAAATGTTCATCCATAAAACATGGTATTTCCTTTCCATTTACAGGGACACTGCTAGTTGTGTGGTATAAGTTAATTGTAACAGAGTTCTTACCTCAATGAACTTTGAACTTGGTCGCTACTTTCTATGAAGCTTTCTCTCGGAAAGCATCGCAGTATTTCCATTATTAACACGTAAACATTACTTTTTGTTTGTAACCTAACAGTGTCATCACAACGGAGCAGGTCCTCCACGTACTGATATCACGAGACAAGGAATTTCTAGGACAGATGTCTAGTTGAAACCGGGCCTTGATGGACGAGAAAGTCACAAAGAGGTTTTAAACATGCACAAAACTAACGTTCTGAGGATGTGGAAGAAGCATAGGAAACGTAGTATTGACCCCATTGATGAAAAGTCGACCTGTTAGAGACGCATTGAGGAATTCTTGAGCGTTACGCTGACATATATTTTCATTTTTTTTAAGTGTGTGAATTTCTAATAATTCGCATTGAAATTATGTCTACTTATCAAGGGAAATGTAATTATGTCTATAGAGCCATGAGGATATGTGCCAAAACATATTCATCTAGAGTTGGCTTTGACACCCCCAATACGATTCATACAAAAAGATTAATACAATATTGTTAAAAAAACAAACAAACACATCTATTACCTATAAGTTCCGTCTATAACCAAGCTATTTGACGGAAATGATTGCTGTATGTTGTATGTTGCCTCTTACATATGCACAGTGAATAAAGGCATTGATAAACTTATCCATGTTGAATGTTTAAAAGCTATTTATGGTCTTAATTTTAGATTGGCAATGACGATGAAACGTGAAAATCCGGATGTTTGACGAAAGTTGAGTTGGAATTAGATGGTAGAAGTTAAAATGAAGCTTATTGTTTTTCGAATTAACATTGGTTCGAAGAAACCACTCCAACCTTCACTCATATTCATTCATATACATTCATTCACTCGTTATCTTATTCAATGAATGCTAAAGAGATAAAACGCCATTCACAAAAAGTGCATGTTTAAGTGTAAGGCTCAAGGTCAACAACCCTGACATTAACACTTTTGGAGTTATTACCCCTGTTTGAAGATTAATTGTCCAGAAAACAACCCTTTTCTACTGAATAAACATCGAAAAAGCGTGGTAAAAGAAGGTACTGAAAAAAATGACCATAACTACGTCATCGGTATTTTCGGAGTTATTCTCCTTTTCATCATTTGTTGACCGGAAATCAAGTTGATGATATTTGCACATACATTATTACTTTAAGACCATACAATAATACCATAAGTTATACACAAATATACAAATATCACATACACAGATATCAATGTTTGTCATTGCTATTAAATACTTAAGACACAAATATTATAAATGTTTGGCGACATACCATTCACGGAAAGCATAGTGTTTGTTGTTTTACATTCAAATAATGTACGAGTTACAGTGAACAGGCTAATCATATAATGATAATCATAAGAAGTCCAATACATCATTCTAAACAGGTTTATCTTTCCGAGCTTGCTCACAGCATTATTCTTCTTTTGCAAAATAAGATGCATGTATATAGACAAAGCTACACATATACAATGATACATATGTGGGGCGGGGCATCCACGTACTATGAACACACTTCTAGTTTAAAGATATATTTTCGGACACTTAAAAATTAAAAATGTTCGTGTCCGATAATTTGGATACACAAAAAGATTCCCTAATTACAGGTGTCCGAAAATTTATAGACACTATGACAATATTGCAATTACGTTCGAATATGTCCGGTGTATAACGTTTTCTGCCGAATATACACGGATAGTATCGATTAATGATTTCGCGTGCTTGTTAAATACCACGCCGAATAGTATTATTAATTTTTAGCGATGTTTGCAATTAATTTTAAATCATTTCATATGTATGATTTAGTTTTACCGAAAATTACGCCAAGACTGCATTTTTGTCGACCGAGTTTAAAGATGATTAAATTAAGCAGAATTTATTGGTAAATAATTAAGACTGGTTTAAACTGGTTCCTTAATAGGATAATTTCAACGGCATATTTAATATACGATATCAACACCGGTATACACAATCGGGTAAACCCATTATTTATGGCACATGGCTTTTAACTAAATAACGCTAATGTAACGGTCCACCGCCTCCACTCATTCATCTGCCAGGTTTTATTACCTTCATCCGGTTGTAAAAACACATGTGCGATGTGTCACCGGATTAACGCAAACAGGTTAGAACTCGGCTAAAATACCATTGTCATATCAAATGTCCGAAAATTAAGATTCATTAATTATGGTTTAAAATCAGGATGTCCGAAACTATATAGTGAAAAAAAATAATAATTTAGGCTAAAACAGATGGAGTCCGAAAACGTACAGTGTCCGAACATAAAGATATTTTACGGTATAAGATAATAATTGTGGACAAAGTCAACAAAAACACGTGAAATCAGTCAATTCAATTTATCTTTCAACGTTTCGGCTAACGCCTTCATCAGGCTAAAATGACAATTAAACAACGGACGTGACGTCAGGCAATAACGTTACGTTATTTGGCGGAAAGACGTATAGAAATAAGTATACATGTTTAAATTAATAAGGAATTTACAGCATACAAGACAGTTTAGTATTATACGGATATAAAATACAGATATTTCCTATAGCAATATAATATTTATTTATTTTCTTTACGGTATTTTTTGTCGATATTGGTATGTTTTTAGGCATGAATTTAAAGTTGTTGTTTTTTCATTATAAAACTTTTTGTAACGGTAATCTTAGTTCATCAACATTACTGTGGTTTAAATTGCTGACCTGGCACAATATGATAGTTGAGCTTATTTAATGCTATGGTCGCGTCAAGGTCCTAGTTAATTAAAATACAATTATAGATATCATATTGCACTCCAAAGGTGCTATTATTTGTTCAGATTTGGTGATAAATACAGTTTTCACAAAAGCATAATCACCTGTAGGTATATTTTATGACTTGATCTATGTTTTTTAATGGGTTCGTCGTTTGGTGGTCGATCTTTTCAATATGAAATAACGAAATTTTAGTGTATATAATCACGCTAGAATGATTGAAACTAAATTATTTGAAGAAAAGCGCTCACCAATCTGTTTTAGTGTTTCCAAATCAGATAAACCTCACGGATTGTCTGTAATTGATACCTAATTATGTTCAAAATAAAAGCTATTTTGTGTTTTAAGTTTAAAATGTTGACAGCATATAGTTTGAAAAATAAAATAAAAGTCTTATGAAAAACATCCTTTCGCTTTCGTGATTATAGTAACAAGGAATATGTTGTATTAAATTGTGGACGCGCTGAAGGACTGCGTTCTGCCACAAAAGTAATATATCACAATCACGCAGTATGCTCAGTAAGTTAAATATCTTTTTCAGTAAGAACACACCACAATTGTTGCAAACTGCTATTGCCAATGTATTTTCCTAAGAATAAATGTATATTTAGTACCGTTCGATTATTCATGTCTGTCTTGTGTAAAGTGGCAGTAAACAGGCTCGGTCAGTATATTGATAGACTGACCAATCAGTGTCAAAGTACACAAACCTCGTGCCGATGTATGCATTTGAAATCATTCGAGCTGTCGGCAAGCTAACACAAACATCGCTTTAAAAGGGTAGATCTTTATGTTTCTAACTTAAATTTAAAAGATGTGAAGAAATATGCGCACTTCTGCGGATAGGTGGTAATGAGCAAGCAGACAAATATTGCAGCTAAATTCTCTAAATGTCGCTGCATGCACTTATATTTGGTTTCAATGTGTTGAAAGAAACTCTGCTGTTAGGTTTGAATAGTATAACAGTGGTTTCTTGTACCTGCCACAAAATGCATGTGTTTGTGTATGCGCATGTGTTCTATAGACGTCCATTAAAATGCTTGCCCAAACCAGACCTTTCAAAACTGTGTTTTGTTGTTATTCATCTAAATGAATAAGAGTAAGACATCAATTAATTTATGTTTGTCTGAGTGTAATGAACGAAAACATAAAGTGTGTTTTATATGCATCATTGTCATCATAAATACGCAATGAACACTTGGCAACGGTCCCAACATAGGCCTAGATTGGTTATTCGACAAAGGAACGCGGAAAGCCTTAAATCATACCAGCTTCATGAAAACTGAATCTCTGATTGTTTGGGTAGATACTATCACACGATGTGTATTATAAAAGCCGTTTCTTAACAAAGCAGCGTTCTGAAAACGGATGCGTAGAACTATCAATCGTTTTCGTGCATGCGTTGTAAACAGAGAGAAGCCACCAGCATGTAGATGGGCTACATTCTCTATAATATAGAAACAGTTTCAAGCGTGTTAACGATGTTGTGCGACGTATTTAAGGTTAATGCACCATATGCATCTTTCTATTCATTTCGTTTAAAGTGTATTTTACCATTAACATAGACGCACATGTAAAACAGACAACACCAAGTTTACAAAACATGCCTCACGATTTACTAGCACAAAGCAGGCGATTTGCGTAGCTTTTAACCTTCAAACGTCACAGTATGTTCAATTATGCCCAATAATCGTTTCACACAAATGAATTTCAGTTGTGTGCTCTTTATAAAGATCGACCGAACTTACAAGCCAAAATCGTGTTATGTCACGGTGCTCTAATTATCTCGTATTTCGCACCCCTTATGTAGTGCGAAATAACGACCTCACATAAATTTGTCATTGTATATGCATAACTGTTATAAAAGCAATAACATTTTAGGATTCTGATTACTCGCACAGATGTATCTGTGTTGTCTATTATCAATTATTTAACGGGTTTAATTAGTTATTTATGATTCGGGGTATTAAATAAATATTGTACGCCGATACAGGAGTGTGTATGTGGTCAGTGACTGGCTCATGTGGACAGTTTGTGTATTACAACAAAAACACAGGTTATATTCTGATATACATGCCATTTTGATTCCTTTAACGGGTCAGTCACAAATGGGCATCGCAGTGGCTGTGATGGTGTTGTTTTTGAGGAAAATTATATTAATGGAGCGTCTATTTGAAGTTCAGACGGCCTATGAGTGCATGATGGCAAATTAATTTCAAAGATCAACGCCGTTAAGTAAGGTGCTAAAATATAAGTTATATTATAATATGTATAAACAGTATAATAATATTTGTTTTTAGATCAATGATAACACTTTATATACATACCTATAACGTTATTTTATTAAATCATTTATTTTCCTACAGGCAATGGACGTCTGGGTTTCAAACGAAAACATATAGAGCATACACATACCATTGTTATTTGAATTGTTCAGTATTACATGTGCTGTAAACATACCATAGCATTTATTTATTGCAACGTTGCATGATTGGTAACAGTAACTACATGTAGTAACATAAAACTAGTTGTCATAAAGATCTGAACAACAACTGATACGTTCAACATTATTAGTCAGTCAGTGTTAAGCAGTGTAACATCACTGGATGATAAATACATGTAAATATTTAAAAAAAAATCAAGTGGGACAACACCGAAAATAATTACGTAAATATAATATAAGAATGCTTTTAAATAGTAATATATTAAAATGACATTACAATAATGTGTTTTTGTAATCCTATATAAGAATGAAAGTTACCTTATTTTGTTTTATTATCTGAACTGAAGTCAGCGCAATCTTCTTTAAATGTCAACACAGAAAGAACACATGTAGTATGGTCGTTTTTTTTCTTTCTACTTAAACTAAAATGTATCAGGAAGAGCTGACCGCCCAATGGCAAACAAACATTAAGGAATACCATAATTTCTATTTTAGAACTAAATACAATAAATATTAACATTATGTAAGACATTTGTTGCACAAGGCTTGCTTTCAAGTTTTGTCGGTAGAGAATGCAATTCGGTTAACATTAAAAACAATTGATGGCACTGAATGAATATGCCAGATAATTACATATGACTTTATCAGGACAGCAAAATATATTTTAAGGATATTCTTTGTAAATTGAGGTCAAAAACACTTATGTTGATATTGAAACAAACGGTATTTTAAATTAGGCATATTTGTTTTAAACTAAAAGTATTGCTTTTGCTATTGTGACCTTAATACATGTCTGCAAGAGCATTGAAACCCTTAATATATCCGAAATCCTATGGGAGTGTCATGTCCGAAATACACTTCATTTTTGGTATCAACGGTTGTTTGCATAATCATCTCGCGCATTGCTATCTTAGCACGAACTTAGTAAGAACTAAAACTGTGGCTAACACGCAGTTTTGAAGATTGTAACAGGGAAGATTTTATGGTAATTGGGTGGGAGAAGGGGTTGTATGTTACTATTTAAGAAAGGATCATTTGCGTAAGAACGCAATTACATTACAGAAAAATGTGCGAATTTCAAACCGCGCGAATAATCATTGTACTAAAAGAAGCACGAAATTGAGAACACGCAAAAGGAAATTAGTTTACATTCTTATCGAGTACTTTGAATAACCTTGAAATACACACTAGTTTTAGTAAATTCACACTGCCTGGTCGTTTAAAGTGGGTATTGGTAAAAAAAGATCGATTGCCTACGCTCACGTATGAGGAATATTGTATTAAATTTTGTTTAAAGAAAATGTGGCTGCACATAATTTTAGGCGAGTTTCATATAATAATAATAATAATAATATTATTATTATTATTATTATTAATATAAATATTATTATTATTATTATTGCTGCTATTGTTGTTGTTAAACTATATTGCAAACAGTGTTTAAGTTGTTATATCGATGTATTTTATATTGAGTTATATTCATTTTATTAATTATTAATATTCTTTATGTGTTATGCACTGTTTTGTGTTTCAGTACTTAACATGAAATGGACGACCTATGCACCTATGCACCTCCCTCCCTCCCTCCCTCCCTCCTTCCTTCCCCCTCTCTCTCTCTCTCTCTCTCTCTGTCAGAAACCACTGGTTGGATTGTGAAATAATTTCACAGAAATGTTCCTTCAGTGTTTCTCTACCAAAGTTACTCAACTGGTTCTGGTCTGTTAAAGAATTGCTGCCAAGGGACGGGGTCCTTTTTTCTAATATTTGTACGCCACAGACACATTCACACTCAGGGAGAAGCATTAGGTGCAACTTTGAAAGCAACATTAACATGGTCTGCTTTTTCACAATTTTTTACTTGTATTGTGTTCTCATTGCTACGTGTGTAAAAATGCTAAAAGTGTATCTACTCCGCGTTAACCAGATCCTAACCTGTGAAAAAATAATATGCTTGATTTATGCCGTACATTTTTATGGACTGCACCGAGATTCTGTCCCATATGGTCACTGCACCCAAAAGACTTTTGAGTTTTTACGGGAATAGTGCCAGATACATGAGACGCCACTTTCCAGAGGCGACCCAAGCACAATGCATCTCGGTAGGACGTCTCATGCGAAAGATGAGTGTCCCTAGTGACGTGAGGAATTTCAAATATGGATGATGCTAGCCTACGGGTTTTTTAAAAGCCTCACTAAAAAGTGATATTTTGATGAAGTTTTGTGTATAAAATACCTTCATGTATCAATATAAACAAACTGTTGACTTTATTGTCAATATGTCAAAAGTATAGTCCAAACAAATATATAAGTACGTTCTTTTGATTCAAATAGTGTGTTTTTTATTTTAAATTATGTCTATTGTAATGGTCGTTGTTTTATTGCCATGCATACACACTAACTTAACGAGTTGTTCAATATGATTTGACAGCTGTGTTTTCTTCAAAATATTTCTTCACTAATTATTATCCTGGATCAGATCAAGGCATGATTTTTTTTTGCCGTTTTAACACAGACATCAGTTGTGAAGTAGTATATTGATAAAATATTTATAAATATGCCACGTATTTTGTTTGTTAAATATACCACGTTACCTTTAAAAGGCAACAAGATTGTAAGATATTGTAAAAACGAAACATTTCCTATTGTAAAAAATAACCTCCTATTGTTCTAATTCAATGGAGTTTTTTTGGGGGGGGACTTGCAATGTGTGCACTATTAGTATGCATAATCTATTAACTGATTAACACTTTATTAAATTAAGGTTGGCTTGTAAATAAGCAGAACAGAACAAATGAAACACTTGATATAGCACATCCGAAAGATACAAACACAACTAGTGGTCGGAAAACCTTTTCTGAAAACACGTTTAATAAATTATTGTTTTACCTTAATCAAGGACAATTATAATATTGTGGATATCAATAATTTTCGTGTCAGTAAAACACCCTACCTATAACGACGATTTTAATGTTAACATTACATATATACTTTGTTTTATGTCGGATATTTGTGTAGATCGTGTAATGTCGTTTTATATGTGACGCGGTCAGCGAAGATGAGTCCTGTGGCGGTCACGACGTTATCGAGAAAAAAACGATATTAAAATTTCTACACGATTTTCTCCAATTATTTCCTTGTTTAATTAAGCGTGAATGTCATTAATATGCAGTAATTTCGAAAAAAATGTCATACGTAACAAACTTAATCTCTTTAGCCCTTAAATATTTTGAAAAAAAAATCAATAAATGTTACTGTTTTGTAACCAGTTTATTAGGGTAATTCCCCCCGAGCGGAAGGTGTCGCTAGTTGCCATTTTGTGTAAACAATGTCCTTATTGATATCGGAAATGTTCTTGTTTTTTTGGTTAATTTTAACATAAAAGCTGTATTGTTGGACTTTATAGATGGCAAACCAATTTCAGCAGGTACGTATGGCATTTTTTATTGTTGTCATTGTTTATCTATCGAATTATTTGCCTTGTCCTTGTAAAAATTATCAGCAGAGTTTGACCCGATAGTAATTTTGTCAGACAATATATTCAAGTGGCGGCAATTTGAATTGTAATTTCTTAATAAAATAACGTTAAAAACTAATATACATATTATAAGTGTACTAGTTTTGATAAGAAAATTTTGCAAAGGCTTTTACTTTTTATTTCTAAAATGCGAACATAATAATGCCATTAAATGTTAATGGAAGTCTTCAAGACGTTATTAATGTGTTTTGCATATGTTTTTAATCATAAATTATTGACTTGTGGTTTGTCCACCTTTTATGTTGAACTCATGCCGGCGCATTGATCGCACTTAAAAATTATGTTTTTGCATGAGTAATTTTTAAAATTGTCATTGAAACCAATAAACAGTTCTACTTATTAGTATTAACAATAACAATTGGTAAAGAAACTTTACTGCATAAACAAACTTAAAAAAAGCAAGTTGCATTCTTCTAGAAGTTTCTTATAGTTTGTGAATTCTGATCGGCTGGCTCATAGCAGGTACCCTAAGAAGCCCAGACATTTGCACTGTTTATTATATCATAGGCCGATTGTTTTTTAAGAGCATTGGATGAATTTAAGGAATGGCCTGATTGACCCGTCTCATTGTTTTATAACTGTAAGGTCATTTGACCAACCAAATTATCTGACAAGACACATGTCTGCAGGAGTTTTTACTACTTGAAATAGTATTTAATCATAACATTAGTACAGACACTTTGTTAAAAATAAAATTGAACTTGTTAATATTTTCTTTTGTTGCAATTTTGTCATCAAATATATTTGTCAAAACTTCTGGTGCTGTGTTTAGAAATTATGTTAATGTAATGTTCAGAAAACTGTTAGGTTGACTGAATCCACCAGAAAGAAGGTGCCTGTGATGCAACAGCAAAAACTATATTTGTTTTATTTGTTTTTTAGAGAAGCAAGTGTTTTATCTTGCTTATGAAGGCTTGGCGCCAGGAAAAGGGGCCCACCCAGCTATAAGCTTCCTCCGTCATTGCCTTAAATACTATGGTCTTGGTGAGAGATATGCTCATTTCCACTTCAAGAACTGTGAAGGACAGAATAAACATAATACCGTCCTGGTCTATACTGTGTGGAGGAAATTAACTGGTAAGTATTCTGCCTTAAAATGCTTATAGTTATACATAAGTCATATACCATTCACATGTTATTGTCTTTGACACTGGGATGATATTATTTTTTACCATTGAAAACTTGCACAGTTTCCACATTGTTTAAAAAACAGTCCCAAAGCCTAATGTATTTAACAGAATATCTTCATTTATCTTTTGAAGGAATACACTAGGGGATCGAATACTCTTTGGTGCTGGCAGGCCGCACCAAGTTATCAAGTGACTTGCATTTTTGGCTGTGGAAAAACAAATAGCGACATATGGATGCTGTTACCATGCAGGTATTATGAACTATGAACTGAGTATTATTCCACATGATATGAGATGATCATGTCAGCAAAATACAGAAACCATACCAAGCTTGAGAGATTAATCTGATGATGAATGCCATAAGAAATCCCTACTATATGTACATTTTAATTAAAAACACATCTTTTAAGGACTTGATAGTTAATGAAAGACATTAAATTATATTAAGTTTAAAATTAGGACCTATAATTACAAAACATCATGAGGGATTATTGTTTACGAAATAATACCGGTACTTGTACTGTACTATTTATACAGGACACAGCCACAACAGTCATGAAGTCGTGCCGGTATGACCATAATATGCCACATATGGTTTCTTCAGTAGAATGTAGATGCACCTCGTGTTGAAAGCTTACTGATGGTCCCGAGGTAAAAGTAAAATGTGAGGAGGCCAGGTGTTAACCTTCAGTCTTATGCAACGGCGAACAAAATATTTGGACCAGGTTTCACCGTTTGTCTTCAGAAAGGCAGTGGTATCTTCATGATGAAATCTGACAGTTTTGTCGTACAACTGATGCTAACCTGCCAATTACCTCTAGTTCCTAAATAGGATCATCACAGACAAAAATGAACGTGTTGAATGTTTGTTTCAATGTGTACACATTCAATCATGTTTGATCATAACTGGACAAACGGAATGCGTTTTTTCCATAAATGGTTAACTTAACAAAAGCTCTAAAATTCGTTTTAAGTTGACCAGGGCCCTATTCACAAAGCTCTATAGGGAAAACCTAAGTTTTTTTAAATCACAAAATTATTTAAGTCTATGGAGGTTTCATGAAGAAGTCTTTTTATATTTAAATGTTTTGAAGTAGTAAAAATTGCTTAGGTGTTTAGTATTTTACGAATTTGTAAACAGACATAATTAACACATGTATAACACATAAGTACTATTTAAGATTTCCCTTAGGAAATTTTTGCATACTGGCCCAGTACATTTACCAGTATGTTATTATACTCCATTTCATGTATCTTTTTTTCATGTGGACAAAACCTAAGTATTTAAACTGGATAGGTTTTAGTTGTTATTTGTAACGATGAAGAATAATTTACCTTGTTATCTTACAAACTATAATGTTTAGGTATTATGTTATGGGTAATTGTTCTAGTATTGTCAAGTTTGAATAAATGATACTAGTAACTTTCTGTTTGATTTTTTAACCTACCCTTTAAGGATTTTAGTAACACAAAATGATATTGTTAATTTTGTTCATGTGTTTAATATTTAATTAAACAATACTAGTGTGCGTGCTAAAACTATACAAGTTGTTTTTATAAGCACATGTGACATGCATTACTTAATCATTATTGCATGTTCATTTGTTATACTGCCCCATTAGCATCTAAAATGTTGTTGCTATGGAGACAGTTACTGTCTTCAACAATGTGTGATTTTGATGAAATGAATCTTTTATGCATCAGCTGTAGTGTGCATATTTAAAAGAAGTATATTGGCCGATAGAAACAAATATTATGGATATCATATAAGTAACACAGTTTATTATTCTTAAACCTCATGGCAGTGCAATTATCACAAAAAATGTAATTGTATAAGCTTCTAAATAAGATACTAATATCCAAATACAATGTGTTCACCAAGATTTTGGTAAAATAATTGAAATTGGTAATGTGCACTAAGTTTTTAATCTCAATAACTAATTTTCTAATTTGGTTACCGTGGAAACTGTGTTTTGAAACATTTTTTGTAACAATGTGAGGACAAAATGATAAATGATTATTTATTTTATACAGCTGTAGTATAGTCTTTGATAATAGTGTTGTCATTGTGTATTGTTTGTATATCAATATAAGTAATATAAAGTGTACTTTTTTGTTCTTATTTTTGCACAAAAAATATGACATTTTGTATTATACGGTGGTATACCGTTTCTGGCAATATCTCAAAAATAAAAATGATAGAAGCATATTTCTTTCAGTGTTTTATTTGTTAAAGATAGTACTTAATGAAAATGTAAAAAACTGAAAATGTGATTTTTCATCCATAGGACCCATTTTGGCAGCACAGGTCACATATTTACATTTAGTGAACACATGGGGCTGCCCTGACGAATACTGTGGAATCTGGCATAGAAAGGAATGGTGATATTGAAACTAATGAAGAGGCTTCAGATATCTTTGGAGAGTTAAAGTTTGCCGGTTATGGTGGAATGTTGCAAAGGTCAGTAACTAAGGTAACTAAAGGCAGTTGCATTGAGCAGAATGAAATTCTCGTTGGGTTACTGTAATACTCTCTACAGAGTTGTCATAACAATCATTTACACAGATGTGCATAATTTATGTTACGTACATAATGATATTTCTTTAGTTTTTTAATTGTATTTTATAAAGAAACAATATCTATCGGATGCCAGTTTATGTAAAACATGCAATATGATAACTCGTCCATTATCGTCAGGAATATTTAAACACAACAGCTTTACATGATTATTGTTTAAGAAATAATATTTGCCGTTTTGGTTGTTGGATAACCCACCCTGTAGCGATTATAATTACGTTGTAGAAATAATTCACAATAACAAACGTATTCTAATTACCTTAAATAAATTGATAACACATTATAATGGAAACATATTATTTTGATCCTAACACGTTTCGAGCCAAACATTTGTAAAGTGATAACTATATTTGTCTTTATTTCTGCGACGTATATTTACACGCGCGTTTCAGTGACGTCAAAAAATAATAACAATTCTATATAACGTTATCTTCATTCATAAACATGTGTTAATTGCGTCATCATTAATTACAAAATTCAATTATTGCTAACACAGCAAAATCCTGAGACATCATACATATACACAGAAAGCTTACGTTTCGTGAAATATTTGTTTTATAAAAGCACATTAAATGTGTGATTTACTGCACTTTATTATTCAAAAAAGATTTGTTTGCTACGATTTGGCTAGTTGGCGTTTAAGCACTTTCTATATACTGTGCACTTCTGCGATTTTACAGAAGCATTTTCAAAACAGCAGGCTTCACATATAAGTAATTGCAGAATTAGCAAATCATGATTTCCTTCTTTGTCTATGGAAAACTAGTAACGTGTAAACATATTTGTTTTCTGTTGCACCATGAAATAGAATAAAGATTCCACCAATGTTAACCCAGTACCATATTCAGATACCGCACTGTATATTTAAGCTTAGTAGTGGTAACACGCTTTGTGTTGTTCTTCACATTTGTGAATACTCATTTGAGTTCACCATAAAAAGTACGTATAGTCATATGCATACTTTTGTAACAAACAATGACTTATGTACAACGATGTTGTGATACCGCACACGTCTGATATCTAACCAAAGTCAGAAGTTGGCTAATTACACACTCTAGCTATCATTTATAATCAATTATTCGCTATGTTATCTACATTACACATAGGCATATGGGTTGTTTTGAATAAACACTATTTCAGAACGCTTTTAATTCTATTTGTAATCAGAATGGAAGTATTTTGACAAAATCAAAGTACCGTCTAGCGTTTGGACTATAAAATAGTTTATATGTACTACCGTAATTACCGTAAGTATTAGGACACTTAAAATATTGTGTTCTTGTTCCAATAATTAGAGACATAAAAATAATTCATAAAACTGTGTCCCAAAAATTAGGTAGTCTACTTTGCATATATCAAAATCTTGTTTCAGTTAATATATGTTCTTACTTTTGGGTAAAAATCGCTTACTTTAAGATATAAAATAAGTAATTGTATTAAATAATAAAAAGAAGGTTTGTTAGTAGACTCATCATTATAAAATAAATTATTTTGATGTTGGGGACTTAAATCCAATTAATTGAGTAGCTTCGTTGAGAAGACCATGCTCCAGTAGAGTACACAGTTTGCACTATGTGTAAATTAAACAGACCCCTGATGGTGTTAATTTGAGTGTATAGATAAGCAATCATAATATACCGTGTCACAAGTCGCTATGTAACTGGCGTATTAGCAGAATATTGAAGGTTTAGACAGTAACACCATAAGGTGATATTTTGGTGTCCCAATATTAAGGCACACGAAAAAATTCAACTTCCACATGTGTCACAATACTATTATATTTTTCCAAAAAACAAGGGTGTCCCAGTATTTAGGGTCTCCCAATATTTAGGGTAATAACTTAATTAATAATAAACTACTATATTGGCTAAACATATATATGTGTTTATATTTTGTCATTGACATATAATTTAAGCCTGGATTAAGTGGGAAATATCCGAATTTGTTGGTTTTCTAGCGTCAGTGCGCATGATCGATGACATTTAAACTGTAAATGTTATTAAATACAACAGGCAGTGCATGTGTTTCCGCAGCGGAAAGTTAAGCATGGTTTAACACAGTAGATATGTAAACATACATTGTGTTGATAAACATATTACATGGTTGACAAAATTATTTTCTTTTCGGAATAAGAAAACGTTGTTTAATATATTCTAGTATTTATTCGTGTAGAAATTACATTGTCTTATTAAATTGTTAGTTTCGTACAATTTAAAATAGTTTATATCCAAAGCGGACTTAGAGGTTTTAAACATAAAATTAGGTTTGCTGTTTGTTCGGTATAAACATTGTACTATGTCCAGAGGTCAGTACATATTTCATAAATGAATTAAATCATTACTTATAATTTTATTTGACTTTGATGGAGTACGTGAAATATAAAATCCTATTTGGCCTTTGCAGGATTCATAGTATTAACTATCAACATCTCAGTCCTGTGTAAATTAAATAATATTCGAATAAGGTTTAGACTCAAAAGTGTTCAGCAATATTAAAAATAATAAATACTTTCAACGAATTCGCAGTTCATCAAAGTCAGTGAAACCAAACCGACAGAAGACCTGCTTCAGATGATAAAATATAAAGGGGTTCTTGACACGCCCAGCTTGCTAATATCAGTGACTGGTGGTTCAAAAAGATTTGAATTTGAATTTGAACAAGCGGCTACGTACCACCTTCAGACGTGGTCTTATAAAAACAGCTACAACAACTCGTAAGATAGTTTTCCAGAAATTCAAGCACCTCCCAATACATAGTTAGAATTAATTTCCATTCTTTGGTTTTTTAAGTTAATCACATACATTGCGGTGTGTTATTGAAAAAAAGCCATATATATCTTACATATGAGTGAAATGACTGTATAAATCAATTAGTACACTAAAATACTAATATAATTGTCATTAATTTATATTTATCATTCTGGGTTTGTTCAGGTGCGTGGATCATTACGGGCGGAACGCACACTGGTGTGATGAAGCATGTGGGGAAAGCGTTAACAGACTTTGGGATCGCATCAGACTCTAGAACGTCTATTATTGCTATTGGTATAGCACCTTGGGGTTGTATTCAGAATAAGGAGCCACTGACAATCGGAAGTCATGTACGCCAATTATGATAACTATTTACAACCCAAACGCTTGTTAGAAAATGATCTTAAATCGTGATTAATGAAATAGCAAGTTGCAGTAACATTTACTTTAGCATAAATGACCATATAATTACAGAATACGCCGACCATATACACAATAGAGAAAGAACAGAACAACTGCGAGAGCTTCCTGAATTCGAACCACGCGCACTTCATTCTTGTTGATGATGGAACGCAACACAAATTTGGGAAAGACAGTAAATTTCGCGCTAAGCTTGAGCGGGCAATTGCAGAACAATATAATAACATTTTCTTTATGCTAGTTTTATGTTGTTTCATCCATATAGACGATTCATATCATTTCAAACGAAACAATATAAATTTTGTTATAAACTATTCATTTAAACATCCATGAATAAATAATTGCTCAGCTTGAACTTATTAGTGGACAGTCGCATATCTTTAAAGACAAGGTTACTCATTTAATTGCTGCATTTCAACGACAGCTTTTGCTACTGTTATTCAGGCCTGGTCATGGTGGGTCCTGCCGGAGGCCACGAAGAAAAAACACATGTATGCATTTTAAAAATAAACAAGAAGTGTTTGTGCAAAGACTTAAGCCTTCTCTAGGTGGAGAACAATCTTCACAATATCCAGTTTGGTGAAGCTATGATAATGTTTGACATTCATGTAAGGAGCGGAAAAAGCTAAAAAGCTTAATAAATCAATGGCCATAACTCCGCAGTTCATGTGGCCATCTGGTTGATTTTTGAACTTGGCTGAGATATTATGACCACAAACATTTTCATCGTTTAATAATTTGGTGAAAATTGGATGAAAACTGTTGGACTTAGAGAGTGATATCAGCTAAACAAGGCCAATTAAAAATAATTTAAGGTCCATAACTCCGCCGTTTCTAGTCTAAGAGTGATTTGGTGGATTATCAATCTTGACACAGATATTATGCACATAAACATGTTCACGAAGTTTGTTGAACAACTGATAAAAACTGCTGGACTGAGAGACTACAAACTACTAAAAAAAACGTTTAGATAATTCAAAGGTCATAACTACAATGTATGCAGTTCCTACGGCGATTTTCTTGATTTTCTTGATTATCAAACTTGACCCAGATATTATACCCACAAGTATTTTCATGAAGTGTAGATTAGATCGGATGAAAATTGTTAACTAAGAGAGCGGAAACAAACATGGTCTACCAACCGACCGACCGACCGAGAGACCGACCGGCTGGCATTAGCAAACAGATATTCATGTTCTGGTGCGTTCATGTGAAGGTTACATGCAAAGAAAGTTTGATTTCTTTGCAATTAACTTACTTACTAACTAACTTACTTCAATTTTTAAGTTTATATTTTTTGCCGTTCAAGGCATTAACATGTGAATCCGTAAATAAAGTTGACAAACAGTTTTGCTAAAAAGGTGCGTTGATTTTCAAGACAAATTGATGTTTCTTGACATTTCCTAAAAATCTCACATGGAGAAGTATGCTGCCATCCAACGTAGCTCTCCGTAGCCATGCACAATATACAAATAAAAACTCGTAATGTGATGTTCGGCAGGCATTCTGAGGTACTGTGGGGACAGTTACTTGCTATTAGTGGTCAATTTAGTTAAAACATTAAAAATTGTAACACTCTCAATAGCAATGCAACTACGTGTATTTGGCTATAGCTTTTATTATGCACTGCGGTACAGCGCCTGATTCCAATTGGTTTTCTATTGATTTTATTATCAAATTTTTTATTTAATATAAAATTTAATAATTGTATTTACTTTTCCTATTATCATTCCTATTTTCCAGATAGTACTTGAAGGAGGAAAAGGGTCTCTAAAAACAGTGCACCACACCTACAGTGATTGGTTCTGGTAGAACAGCGGACATTTTGGCCTATGCTTTCTTGAATTCCAAGGAAACAGAAAATAAAGCATTTTGTCAAGAAGGACATCATCGGAAAGGTATGTTATGAATTTGCAATATCTCTTGAAAGCCAGAAACGTTAAAACAATGAGAATTGTTTTAATGCCCAAAACATGCATACGTTTTTGCAATGTAACAAATACAAATTTATGGTCACTAAAAGTCATTCAGCCATTCTCTTTCCACTTCTATTGACGCAAGGTTATTTCACCATCCAATTACTGATTGTTCTTTTCTTTCAATTATAAGTTTCATATTATGAAACGTTGATGTTTGAGACGAAATATGGAAAACCAAGTGAAGATGGCCGTCAGATGTAGTATTAAAAGGAGTTTAAAAAGATGTCAACTAAAGAAAGAAACAAGTACATCGAACTGATAAACGGGTGCCTAGATAAACGTGACCTTGGAGTCAGCACATTCATAGAAGCAATATTATATTAACTTTGTTACCACACATCAAACGTTGAATTAACATAATTGATAAACTTATCAGTATTTATCGTAACGAATCTCCATCACAAAAATACAGCATATGTACATGGGCTGCGTTCCAGAAACAACATAAAGTTATCTTCTAATATTTTCACCCAGGTTTTATTAATGCTTTTTAATATTTATAAACTTACATATATTTTTGAACCCTTGTTCATTTAAGCAAATACTATTTAATTATGCAGTGATGCGTATTGTCAAATAAATAATAACAGGTTACAGAAAACAACTATTTTAGGTTAAGGATAAAGTTGTACTTCAGGTGATTCTGGAATTGAGATTTAGACCCTTAAACTGAAATTAAGTTGAATTAAATACGTGTATTTGCTCGGCACGAATACGTAAATTCGCTAAATAAACTATATATTTACTCAACACGGACATAGTATTCTCTATGAATTTAACTGAAAATATGCTATTTTTGGTATTTATGCTGATCAGATATTTGTTTAAGAATGATTCAAATTAAATGAAAACATGTCATTTCTAAATAAGGAGACATTATATTATATTGTTTTTTGAACAGACAATAGAAATCAAGTGATGGAACGCCTGCTACATGCACTGGCATGGGATCGAATCGATGTAGCTTAAGTTATTTTTAGAGCAGGGACTCAGCTTTCGGAAATTTCTAACAAAAGAACGCCTGCTCAAACTCTATAAAATGGTTTGGTCTTTTTTTTCTAACAAAGTGGATCAAATAGTATCGATGCCTGCTATCATTTCTATGTAATATGCCTTTGCTTGGAAAACATTTTAATGAATCTGAGTAATAAGATTCCTGTGTATATGACAATTTCATATGTGTTTTTAACGTTTTAAACTTTGCAGTTGTAAATGGTGTGTGTAGAATCTAATCATTTTAATAACTAAATATTGTATATATAGCTTAAAAGTTAAAATGTGTTTGATATCAATTTTACATTAAGATTCCGAAAAAGTCCGAGATATATGCTTACAACAAGAGACGTCAAGATAAGTGACGAATTAACCCAAATAAAGGTTAATTTAAAGTGCATTTTCTTAGAATATTATACAAACTACATTAATTACATACATGTCGGAGAAAAGATTCTGCTTCTATACACGTGCAATTAAACTAAATGCCCGTATTTAATTAATGAGCTCCTTTCTAATATATGTATTAGCTTATTTAGGCTTCATACAAACGTTAACGTAAGTTTATTGTCTTGTACTGGACGCTTTCTCTCAGACATCAACCATATTGCAATTGACCGATTGACCACTCGTAGCTGATCGTGGTATTTCTCGGAGCTTTCAGGCTTGGATACGCTGTGATGCGAGTCCAAACGTTTTGATACGATGTTTTGCGCTCTGTTGCGATCTGGTCACGATTTGTCAATTACAGGTGTCACGATCTATCACGGTCTGATCTCCAGTTCAGATACGATTACATACGTTCCGTTGGGATTGTTTCGGTCGAGTCCACGATTGGGTCTCGATCTGACACGATAATCACGATCGATTTCCTCGAATTAGGACGTTCTAGTATATACAGATAAGTCCCGATACGCTTATCACGTATACATGCGCTCCGTTACGATAGGATACGATTGTGTTCGCGATGTCTTTCACGATCGCGATCGATGGAGATCACGATTTGAGCTACAACTGGACCCGACTGATATAAATACAGCCCAGCTGACTATTGACTTGATTGTTTCTTGAGATCGCAACGCATCTTTACAGAGCGTTGTGTATTTTCTGGTGTACGATCGATCCCGATCACCACGATTTTGATGCACGATTAGATACGATTTGTCGCGCTTTGTTACGATGCAATAAGATCTGATAAGATGACCCCGATGGACAATTGATCGCAGTTGATCGTGTTTATCGTAGGTAATTTTTGAACCATTCAAAATGTTTCTACGATTAACGCGATTGCCACCAATGACCTCAAGATCTGTTAAGATCTGATAAGATCTAATACGATCACCACGATTGGTCCACGATAAGACCACGATAAGACCACGATTTCAATCGTGACGCGAATCGTGATGGCGGGAACCTAGCATTGTATACTGCCCATAAAAGAGAAATAATGGGCAAAAGGCTGTAACTCCAGAGATACTATAGAATAAGGTCCTTGCTGTAAATCATATTATCATAATACACAGCATTCCATTTGAAATAAACTTGCGATCTAAGCAAAAATAAAAGAAGCATAAAGATTTCATAAAAGTTGATGTTCTGGATATGTTTTTTATACCCTCCATTTTCTTCCAATGCCCTCTATGTAAATGTAATTTCACTGAAATCAAGCTGTTAAGTACTGTTTCAAGTTAGGTTTCGCGCAATATACGTGCTTCACAAATGGGAAGAATTACGGACGTGAAAATAATTGGAACAAAATATCGGAAGCACAAAATACATTAATGACAATTGTGTTCAATCTCACAATGAATTATTGCATACTAATTTCTGCCAATACGGTGACGTAGAAGAACTTCCTAACAGATACAAATGTGGATAGGCCAGGGCCCATATTCACAAAACTCCTTAGGGAAAACTTATGTAAATTTCTTAAATTCATAAAATTCCTTACGTCTGTAGCTTTTAATGTATAGGTTATTTTACTTTATAATGTCTCAAACTAGTAAATATAGCATTTTAGCTATAGCTATTTTACCCTTTGGCAAACAGAAATAATTGGATTTCACATATAAAATGGTGTCTGAAATTTTCACTTAATTACAACTTAAGTTACGATTTCCCTTAGGAGCTTTGTGAATACCAGCCTAGGTCTCACTATGTTCATAACATATTTCTTACAAACTCTGTATTTAGGTTTATTCTTGTGAATGTCATATTTGCATTTAAATATCTAGTAACAATATGCCAATACAGACTTTCTTGAAAGTTTGTTCATAGAATATTTGGCAAACATTGGATAGGCCATTATGGCAAAGGTGGTCATGATACTGCCTCTAGGAGCAGTCTGATATCGACAACACACCCTTCCATCGTATTGTTCTATTATTATTTATTACTGCACATATATATTTCCATGATTTTAAAGAATGCGTAGATTTGACACATTCACGACATTGATAACACTCCGCTCTGTGAAATCTAGCAAGCTTATATCTAGATAATATTTAAATGATTTCAGCGAAAAAAACGCAAAAAGATAAGTGGGACATACGACATTAAATAAGTACAAAATCTATATTTTGTAATACGAGTATTCACCATGTGAAATGTCCTCAATAATACCGGAGACGAATACCGAAATGCGTGAGTGAATACAAAGTGTATGTGAACATGACATCAACAATAAGTTTTCTAAGTTTGTATTTGAAAATTCATCAATAATTCAAACCACAAATACGGGAATAAGTGGGTGAATATAAATGCATATGTGACAATATCATCAATATAACAGAAGCCAAATAAGTGAATGCGTTTGTCATCCGTGATACAGAAATCAAAGAAGGGGATACGTGAGTGAATGCAACGGTTTATGTGAACAGGTCATCACAATACAGAAAACAAATAATGAATTGTGCGAAGAAATGTAAATGTTATATTTCACATTAATATTTCCAACTTTCCTGTACTACATAATTGATTCAGGACATTATGTTTCAGTTAAGTAAAGTTTAATAGGTAAAATGTCCAGGTAACAAAGGCCAGGGTGAACATAGTTTGCATAAAGTATTTACCGTGGTGAAAGTTTTTGCAAGAACGCAAAGCAAACGCTTAGGCCTGTAACAAAATATACAATACTTCAATGCAAATGTGAATTACTCTGAACGCAATTCAAAAGACAATTTGTAAGTAAGGGTTGCTTTTCATCATTACTATTTTCTTTCAAAATCCGCGTTTTCAAAACCAGCAGTACTGGTGTACCATTGACATAAGATATATACTTATGAAACTCAGACTCAAACGGTTTGACAACTTTGTTTTGCACCAGCCAACAGCACATGAGTCTGTAAAACCAGTTGAAGGAAATTAGATGCACAGTCAACAAAAAACTATCATGGTCAATAATGGTTAGAGAAACCGATTAATGAAATGAAAGGGGTATATTTTAATACAATATTCTCAATCATGTAAGGTACATTGCAATATACAGGTTATTGGACACAAAATATTAGCAATGAACATGAAGGTAGGTAAGTAATGATTACAAATGAAAAAATATATACAATAATTAGACAATCTGATTAAAATAATTTCCTTAAATGCGCTACGCATTCGGAAGTTCGTACACTTAAGTCAGATTAAATAAATAGATATACAAAGTCCAACAAATCGACGTTTGAAAAGTGTATGTTTTTTTTCCATATTGCAAGACTAATGTCGATGCATTTAAACTGAAACATAGTGTTATACTTGTACTGGTTAAACAGAGCAAAATACGAATATTGAACATTATATAACAATTGTTTTGATATATTAATCATATGAAATATAACAGTTGATGAAAACTGCAGATGCTAAACATGCACGCTTATTATAACTGTCATAGTCATTGATTAAGACTAAATGCCTTAAACAGGCAAAATACCAGAAATAACATTCAAAACAGACATACAATTTTAATAAAAAGAACTTACAGATATATGCTTATAGAACACATGCAAGCTACAATTTTACTTCATGCTATGCGGTGAATAAGTGAAGGATACCAGTGAAAGATAACCCGATCATTTCACTATGGGTCGAGTGAAAAGATAACATTTGATCATTTCACTTTGGGTTTAATAGGAACTACTTTTTTCTCTGGTGTGTTCTGTATCTTTTGAAAGTATTGAATAACCTTACCGGCATAGTAAACATCGTCACTCGTAAAAATATGTTTTATATGACCAATAATACAATACAATACGATCTTACACTGAAACCAACAAATATCCCCTACTTCTACGCAATTGTGTTCCAACAAATAACGTCTTTATGTGAATATACGTACAACATTAAACAAAATATACGTACAACATTAAACTACTTAGTTCACGATGATTCATTTACGTTATTCATGTACACTTAAATACCAAAGTTATATTAATACAGTCCAATGATAGCAAGATATATAATTGATAATCTAAAACGTAATTAATTATACGATGCAATGTAAACACTGCTATTGTTACACTTCAACTTTACTGTAAGTCTTTTTAATCTCTCAACGGTTTTTTCAATATGTGTGCTTTTTCACATTTACTACATCAAAACATTATCAATCTTTTATCAACGTCACCTCACCTTTTCAATAATTCGTATACGCAGAACATATATTACATATGTTTACATCCTCACCGTTATATCATTGTAATTAGAACAACAACAGTACTGTACGAGCTATCTTTCCTTTTACATCCAGAATTGTATTATGATTCTTTAAAGTTCATTTACTTTAATTTACCGAATCTTCTTAACTGTCTTTTTACACCTTAAAAGTGCAGTCGTTCGTTTTACAACCTGTAATAAGTTGTACAACCCATATGGTGGAGGTTTGCTCTCCCATAATGCTTTATAGTGCACCATATTTTCCTCACACACTTTCTCGTTATCGGTAGTTACATATCAATTAACTTAGTGCATTCTTCGATTGTTATAATAGTGTTAAAGTGTTTCTTACCGTTACTCGTCTATTTAACGCTACTGCTTGAGAATCAATTAGAGGAATAGCATTACTTTTAATTTGCATTGTATAACTTCAGACACAAATTGCGTTTAGAACTGCCAATATTTATATTTCATACAATGAAAGTTACATTGATCAACATAATAATAACAATTTGCTTTGGATTCATCATTTTACCGTGTTCTGATTGTCTGAAATGCATCATGTGACAGGCTTTTAGTTTTGAATGAAGCCGGTTGCCTCAATTAATATTCATGGGGGACTCCTTTTTATTGTTCTTTACATGCAGTGCTTGTCACACACACACAAAAAAGCAAATACACAAATAGAAATATAGTTTAATAGATTTATTCACATTTATACTTGGCATTGTCAAAAAAAAAAAAAATAATAAATAAATAAATAAATTAATTAATTAATTAATTAATAATAAAGTATTAACATGTAAAATGTTTGTTGTTTGCTTCTTTTTGCCTAGTTGATGAGCAGTATGCATGAAAGAAAAGAAAGAGGATAGAGAGAAAAATTTATTTCAACACAAACATAAAAAAATACTTTTTGGATATAAATATTTAATATTTATAATTGAATTTATATTTATCAAAAGAGGAACACAAATGAAATTTAACAAACACAAACATAAAAATGCACAATTTTACAGATTAGGGCAAAGAACGAATTAGAAACAACAGGTTTCAGTCAAATAACAGACATCCAGTTGAACAAACGTCTCACTTTTTTTTTGACAAGGACGTCACCGGAAAACCAAGCGAGCATGGTTTGTAGTCATCCCATGGAGCTTGCAAAAGAACACCTCGAAAAATGTGCAAGTTGCATCAAATTGTCACCTCTGTGAGCTGAATGTCCCATTTATCATTGTAACAATCCCATTTTCAAGTACGCAAATGACTCGCCAGCTGCGAAATTCTAAACACGCCGCGAAGCAGGCTCACGTTGGTCAATTAAGCATAAGTCAAGGATGATTTGCAAAAAAAGTCGCCCGTTCATTTTCCCCAACATTTATCCATTCACATTGCAAGTATATCTTGTACATCCAGTTTGTGGCGAATCGTTATAACACACAGTGGCGAATCGTTATCACCCTCTGGCGAATCGTCATTAAACTGTGGCGAATCGATATGTGGCGAATCGTTATTGTGGTGAATCGTTATTAATTCTATCACTCGGGGCCTGGAGTTTCATCAGCAGCTGAAGCAAAAATAAAAAATAAAAAATGAAAGAATTGTCATTTACTAGTAGCTTTGACTAAAACAATTAAAATTGTCTTCATGTTTATAGTTCTATGCAAATAAGATGCATAACAATTGACCTTTTTAATTTGTGTCACACAGGTGATGAAAAGCATATATATCTACTGTACAGTAGATTTTTTCGGCCGATGACACACAATTCCATAGATTTGATATTTTGATCAATAGTAAAATAATAAAAGTCGTTTACCTTTTTCTCGTCTTGATTTTATATCCACACCGTAAGTCATTTTTTGCCGAATTTCTTACACGAAACGTTTCAACACGAAGTGCAAAAAAATGTGGTGTTAATATATTGGCTCAACACGCAGTTTTAAAATGCATGCTATAATGGGTGTAAACATCGACTGACATCGAGGGCCTAACGGGTCATTTTAAGAAATAAATAAAACATACATATGAAACATTGCGTTTCAAATGTAAAAATAAACATTAATTATTTAAATATATTTTACGCCTAAAGTACGGTTCCAACCACACACGTATATGGGCGTTTACAAAATTGCAACTATCTGAAAACAACTTTCGACTCGTTTAGCCTTCAGTCGTAAATGTAAACTGGAACGCGTTCAATATTTCCGTCTCTTGCTACATGTATGCAAAACACCTTGTTCAAAATTGCTCTTACGAAATATAAACCAAAACAAAAATAAATCAAAAGCAAATTGCATCACTAGAGCTACTATATTATCTAAAATACCGCTGTATAGCATCTAATTAATGACATGTCGCAACGCTACTGCAGTGAAAGGGGCGGAGCCTACGAATCATACTTCAATGTATTGATGCGCGAACTGCCAAAAATAAATCCCCAATCAATTTACTCTTTTAAGGTAAACATTTAAAGTATACACACAATTGTAATTATAATTGTAATTATAAGAATTAAAACGCTCCTTTCGGCGCTTCAGGGATGCATGAAGTTCAGTTTTTTGTATCTAATTTGTACATAAAGCCTTCGGCTTTATGCAAATTAGATACAAAAAAACTGACCTTCATACATCGATGAAGAGCCGAAAAGAGCGTTTCAATTCTGAATTATATTATATGTGATGACAAAATACTTGGTGGCAGCGCATGACTTGACACTGTAAGCAACACAGACACCTGTTTGCACAAAACTTTTTAAGTTATATAATATATTGTGACATTATTATATTCACCTTGATACATGCTAATGTTATATCAACATAATATGCTACGTTTTTAAGAACCTATTTCATCCAAAGCCCACACCACTTTTGACATCGGCAATAGGCCCTTAACTTGCAGAACGTCTTGTGTAGAAGAATTCCTGGCATTCTTTCTTCACTCGAAGCAGGAGTGCTATTTCTCCAGCGGTGATGTTATCAGTAAGTACACTAAAGTTCATTAAAGATTGATTCTAGTCATCATTATACATGTACGTGTAATGTAGAAATAATCATACTCCTTAATCCAAACAAACGTTGCAACAAATAGACATACGTGATTAAGAGTGCTACATAAACTGTTCAAACCATTTTCAAACATATTCTAACTCGTATACGTTTATAATGGCCATACGGATAAGAAGTATATCACTGTTATCAGCAACATAATAAATAAAAAATTCCATAATTAAACTTACCTATGTAGATCAAATTTTTGGCCATGATTGAACCTCCGAACAAGTCCATTTTTTCACAGCAGTCTCCGTCAGCCTAGTATTTGCACAGGGCGGGGTGTTACAGTCAACATGATCTATACTCACTGGGTGGACTGGAATCTGTGGATTATAAATAAGTGTTTGATCGCATTTCATTTCATTTTGTTTTAGTCGACTGCAAAGAGAAATTCTAACCACTTGCCAAGCAGACGTTATTTTTTGACTAGCTTAAATATCAATATTCATAAATGATATACTAGTATTATTGTAGGTTTGTCACTAACCGATCATGGCTTTTGGAGAACCATTTATTACATATTAAATCATTTCCATCGGCTAAGGTGAAACTCTTATAGATTCCCTCGAATATGGTTAATAAAAAAAATGTTGTTGGTTTTTGTCGACTTACATTTCTGTAACCAACGCTAAACTAAAATGATGAATATTAAAAGCTGGTCGTGCCCTTCATAATAAATATAATGTATAAAAATATAACTCGATATGATGTTTGTGATGTGTCTATGGGTTAAACTATTTAGCACTGGTAAGATGAATTCTTCTGAATTTGAACAAAATGCCAATTATACGTATATTCAATATTGAAATACAATCGTAATATTTACGTATGTTAACTGCTATGTAATGTAATACTGATAATATTTCATAATATTAGTTTTATAATATATGCATGTAAATTAAACACGCCTCATGTTTTTAAACACTTAGATTATTAGTTGTACCTTTCTCACAAAGTCTGCTTTCAATTCTGGCCCATAATTCACATTTCGGGAATAAACATGATCTACCTCCTTCAAAGGTTTAGACATTGGTTTTTTAAAAGGATATGTTCCACTAAAATCACAGAACAGCTTTGACGCACAGACGAACCCGAGCCACCCGTCCGGCTTATAGTCGCTCTCCGTCTTCAGTGGTATTATTGTATTCCTCGTATCATAAGCATACTCTGCTTCTGAAATGTTGACAGGAAAGGATATAAGGCCTGACAATGAGATTTATTACACTATGTGTAACTTACATGTTCGTGAACATTATTCACCTATGACCAAACTATTTTTGGTAGTTATTGTACTTTGTGCTAATAAAACGCTAGCAAAGGCTAAGCAAGCTAGTCACCACAGCAAACACAAACCACTTGGCAAATGTGCAATTGAGAAGTCACAGTGTCCACTTCTGAGAACTAAATGCTTTTGCAGTTAAACGATTGTATGTTTACTTATTAGAAACAAAAATGTGCAAATATTGCAACATCGGGGATGGATAATAAGGGAAACATATGCTGTATATTGGATGCCTGTTTTGTGGACAGTGAAATGCGTTTTAACGTGTACAGTCTTGTTTTCGGACCTCTTTAATTTTGCTGTTTAATTCGAACCAAAGTGATGGTTCTTATATAATGAGATTTTCTTACGTTGATCATTATTCGAAATTTCACATGAATCTCTTTAATACCATTCTACACAAGAAGCATGACGGATGGAAAGACAGACCAAAGAGTGTTCAACCTGTATTTAATGTGAATATACCCGTACTATTAATTGTCGAAACTAATGACGATGCATTCTATATGCTAGTATATGCTAGTCTAAGGCCTACTTCCGCTTCCGTTAGGCCCGCTTCCGGTTACGATATATGCGAAGAAATATTGCCATGGTAACGCGCACTATTGCGTGCGGCCTATTTCGGCCTAGTACTTCCTTTTCCGTTGCATTCGAGAACAGAAATCCCACCCACCACAACCGTTATTTTAACTATATCGCACAATGTTAGACTATTATTATTAATCATGTTTTGCTTTTAAATGGTTGCTATTGTGTCAATTATCAGATACATTGCTCTGTTTGTGTGCTTGTCTCGCTTAGTACTTGCAGTTAAACACAAACTAAGGCTCCAGCTTGGCTCACGGATGCAGCGACGCTACCGGTCCGATGGTGAAGTTCCCGCCTCGCGTCCCATGAACTGGTTCCACCACTAGTAAAATGGGCTACACTGGACTGGACAAGCACCCTGATACGGACCAATGACACTTATAACAAATTTAGCGTTTCGTCGAGCTGTGAATTTAAATTATGACAAATTAGTACTAATTTTGTCTCGTGTGTATATATTTATATGCAGAAATTTAACATACATGTTTTTAAATGTCGCTGTCCTGGAGATAGTCGGGAAAAAATGAAGCCACTGACAGCCAAGCGAGATAACACTGTATTTTTTTCAGAGACCATGGTCTACTAAAGCAAACCCGTGGTTTCTATTCATTGTAAAATTATCCCCCTTTGATATGGTTCAGTTTAGGCTGATACTATCCGTTGACAAAGGGTCATGCTTCCAATGGTTCATTTTTTATGGATAACTGGGTTTTGCTCAATATTTGCTATGCAAGGTAACTCCCAGCTCATCCTTCTGGCTATTGTTTCTTGTTTGGTTATCATATTGCGGATATCGGAATATTAGCGAATTGCACACTTAGCTGCAATGTAAGCACATTGCGGATTTGCAAAAATAGCTGGATTGCAAGCATATAGCGGATTTGCGTGAACACTGCTGACTTTGCATAAATAGCTGTACTGTACAAATATTGCGGATTAGCATAAATTGCTGGATTGCACGCATATAGCGGATTTGTGTGAACATTGTGGAATTTGCATAACTATCTGGACTGCACGCATATTGCGGATTTGCATACATAGCTGGATTGCACGCATATAGCGGATTTGCGTGAACATTGCGGATTATAGCTTTTTTACCAACATATCATAAACTGATATTGCATATCATAAACTTTTTCTCGTTTGGTTGTCTGCTGCTTACTTTTCAGTCTGGGGCCAATAATGACCTTTCTGAAAACTTCTCCACGGCTGTGGCCATTTCATATCCACTCGTTATTATGATTATTTGTAAATTTAACATATGTTTGAATTAATTAATGGACACATATCATATATTATTGCAAAAGTTGCGTAATTATTGAACTCGTAAACTTTACGTTGTTGTTAGTTGTTAATTGTGAAATGATGCATCGTTGAATAATAAACTGCGTACTATTACTCTTAAGTGGAAAGTAGAAACTAAAATATATTTACATATGTCTTATTTTAATGTACAATGAAGGCATCAAGCAGTAATGTTAAAATGAATTAACTATTGGCATAATGCAAAAAGTCGTCACTGTTCAACATTTAATGTAAAAATATTACGTATTTAAAATGAGTATTGGCAAACGGTCACATCTTTAGTGAATGTTTACATAAATCATGTTATATTTGTAAAAACGTAAGCCTAAATATTACCAACCGTTTCTGCAATAGTGGCTATTCTCGTATTTTTGCGTCATATATATCAGAACAATGAGCGCTTTCTCTACAACTTCTCCCATAGACTCGATGGTTGAACCTTTCATCTGATCTACGTCCATCCAAACCTGAAACATAGTAGTTGCTCTCTAAAATGATCAGGTCACTACGTGTTTTGTATGCAAAAGTTTTGTCAGTGTTATTATGTCGTAATAAGAGGCTCTATTTCCAACATATGTAAATAAATTCTGTAAAGTTTTTCGGTATTTTTTTTATATATAAACGAAACATACTATTTAACCATGTATAGCGTTACAAGGTTTAGGATTTCTTGAAGGCATGTCGGCATCCCAGACACCACCACCCGCGACAAAAATCGAACGTTACAATCAGACCCCTTAGCCCCCCCCCCCCCCCCCGAAATCGGCTGCATCGCCCATCCCAATCTCCTCGAAATAGGCGTCAACGATCGACCCCACCTCCCCAAAATAGGCTGCACCGCTCGAATCCAACTCCCCAAAATCAGCCGCATCGCGCGACCCCACCTTTCCCAAATCGGCTACGACGTTCGAAATCCCGGCGGCGATCAAATCGGCAGTATCGCTGTAACTACCGCCCTTTATTGCTTAAACTACCTAGCCTATTGCTCGACCAGCAACTCTCTTTAGTTTATCTTTATTTTGGGAATTCTTACTTTTTTTAAACTGAAACTATTAAAAATATTTCTCCAACAAAAATCGCTACTACCGCGGTTTTCTTAATTGAATAAAAACGTATTGACCTAACTCCTTTGGAGGCAGTGTACATTAAAATACTACTTTGTTATGGTATAAATTTTCAATCATACGTGGTATTTAGATTCGTTGAAAACCCTAGCCATTTACCGCCTTGAAATTCTCTCATGACCGCTTGTTGTTGTTTTTTTTCAAAAACTGTTTTTGGTTTCATTCATTGTTTTCGGATGCAAATGAAATCAATAATTGAGTTATACTACAAGCGGACATCAAAAGCCGAAAAAAAACCGTTGTTTTTAAATACTTTAATATGCGGTTCCTAATCGACATAAAATACGGGGGCCTGTATCTCCATGTAAAAAGCGTGTTTTGCTACAAAAGCGCGCGAAAATTGCCATGCACAAGGTCACGGATGCCTCATGAAAAACGTACGTGTACTAGTCACGTGCTTAATTGCACCTTTTATGAGAATAAAATTACGTTTGACGACGTTTAATTGTGTTTTAAAATGAGGCGCTATATTACATTATTCGTTTCCATAATTTTGATAGTCAGTTTGTGAAATGGATAAGGAAATTTCCGGGATAAAATAAGACGTTAAATATAATAATCAAATGCTTTAAAATGCCTGTTCACTTTTCCCATCAACGCTAGCATTTGTTGTCAGACACGTTTTTAGTTGTTAGTAAGGTATAAACTCCGCCATAAAAATCGAAGATTTTGATTGGCTAATGAGATCGTTGTAGGTGGGACTCCACACAGTTCAGTCAGTTGTCAATAACAATGTTGGAAGTTAGACCTTATCGATCAATACGGCGCTCGTTTATGGCCCTGTGATTAAAGATCGGTGTAATAGATAAAGGGATTAAGGATTGTCGCTTTGAAAATTAAAGCATGTCGGCGTTATTTAAGCATGTCGGCAAATTACTAACTGCTTTGAAGGCATGTCGGGCCCGACAAGCGAAACAGGCCTGCGGGAAACCCTGCCGTTATAATCCAAGAAAGGAACATTTCAGAACACAAATTACCGTGTAAACCTGCTTTTGTAGTCGGTCTTGCATTTTTTTCATCAGCTCCCTATCTGACGGTTTGTATGATATCATCACGTGACCATGATCATGGTTTATTTCTGTAAACACGTATCCAAAATAGAACGTTTCATTGATGATAACCAATACACTGGCCTTGTAAAGGTCACCAGTATGAAGTTGTGTACAGCACGTCTTATTCTGTGTTGTATATCATTAAAATAGCATTTTAAAAATATAACAAAATAAAAATAATAAAAATAAGTATTAACCTGTAAAATGTGTAATGAAATAGCGTGCTAATCCCGTGCTAATCATAGTTACAGGGCTGACGTGAATGATACGTGTAATCGTTTCTTTATATTTTGACAAAACGTGACAAAATACGATCACTGATCAACACATTTTCCTTTGTGCGTTGCATTAGCATACGTATCATTCATTGCACGTACAGGAGCTTGTATGATTCTTAAAATGTACACGAAATAAACAATACACACTTTCTGTTCCATTGGTGGTTTGCTCCTTTTTGTTTTCACGCCCATGTGGTTTTGACCAATTTCGCGCTGCTTCCATTTTCAAAGCTTAAAACAACAACAATCAAAATTATGTGTTTTAATAAATATATGATTGTGTTTATTTTTATTGTCCTAGATTGAATTACTCTTAAGAATTTCATTTTACAAATTGTACGTTCTTACGTTCAGCATTCATCTTCGTAACGCACCACACATGCAATAGTATTATTATTCGTTGCGTTTTTTTTATTTGTTGAATAACGATACTATATATTAATATTTCTACATGAATTACGTATCAACCTTAACTGCACAAATGAAGTTTATACCATACCGTATTCTCCATACATCTTGTAATCAGATTGTTTCATAGCAGTTCTTATTGTCCAAAGAGCTCCACGACAAGCTTCTTTGATGTTTGAGTCATCCGACTTTTTCATTTCTATTAGGAACTCAACCACTCCCATTTGCCCGTCTTTGACCACTTTCTGTTGCGTATCTTTGTCAAAACAAAGAGCCCAAATAGCCTGGACACTTTCTTGTAAAAAATATAAACAAAAATACATTTATTTATTTATTTATTTATTTATTTTCCCAATCTATCTATCTATTCACTTTCCACTTCTTTTGAAATTGAGTATGCAATTTACCAGTTTGTTCCTGCTTGTTGCCCGTTTGTTCCATTTTGACAAGCAACGACAGGGCAACATTTTTATAGAAAAAAAACAAAACATTAACATTCATTTACACTCATTTTAATTCATTAAAGATTAAGAATGGGGTTTGTTATTCCATCTTCACGCAATGGTGATTGTTTTTTACAATATTAAAATAAAATAACGACATAATTTAAATAAACTTCAAACTGAAATGTTTGGTGTGTTATTTCAACTGTGAGAGTACAATAATATATTCGTCGTATATTAGCCAATTAATTACAGACAGAGGTGCTAAAGGGACAGAGTTATATTGATAAATAACACGTATAATAATACCAACAGCCCATCACTACTTCAAGACTTCGTATCAAAATAAGAAAGGTTGAAATTGACATATGAAGGTAACCGTCATAATTTTAGATCTAGTATGAATACATGTTGAATGTTTTCCCGCTTGTATAGCGGTAGTTAGTGTATACATTTATAAGAACAAACATATATGTTTCGTTTGTCTTAAGGAAATGTGTCAGTTTTGCAAAGAAAAACTTCGTGCAAGTTTATAAAGAATACATGGCCGGTGCCGGGATGGAGAAAGTTTATCCGTTGAGGCTTAGAAAATGTCAATAGGGCGAGCTTTAGCGTGCACTGTTTTGTTTTCGGGCCGAACCTGACAAAATTTCTCCTTTCCGGCACCTACCGTGTATTCTATTTATCCTGATTTATATTCAATTGAATTTTAAAAACACCAAACACTACTGTAATTAAAGGTTTAACTTATTAACATTTTAGACTGGCCTCGCACTTTATAACTCGCCTGCATCTATGCGTACTACCCCAAAATAGTTCTGTATTTCTTAATCGCTTTTATCTTAAAGCGAAAGCAAACTGTTAACAGAAGGATGTAGTAAATTTGCTTTTGTTTAACCAGATAATATTGGTTTTGAAAAAGCTGAATTACGTCACGCCTTCTACGTCATTCATTTTGAGTTTTAAGTGAAACACAGTGTAGTCAAACCAGGACGCGAGTGTTTTGCAATTTAAAATACATAAAATCGAATACAAAATTTAGTGTTTCTGTATTTTGGATGGATTATATTATGCAATAACATTCGTATAAAAAGTGTGTGGAATATATGCTTCGAATTGAAACGGTGCGCTACACCCCTTGCAATTTTCTAGAATTTACTCGGATAATTGTACCCGGAGGACAGCGTGACTTAAATAAATGTTTTCTTTCCACGTTAAAATTACAGATGTGGCCTTTGACACAGAAACATTAAATACTGTATTCCGATTTCAGGTATAATGTAAAATTGCAAACACTCGCGTCCTGATCTGACTACAATGTGAAAACTTAAACCTCAAATGAATGACGGAGAAGGCGTGATGTAATTATGCTTTTCAGCCGGATTTTTCAACGAAAAATATCGGCTTATAGATAAGCGAAAACCGGTCAGTTGGGCGGGCGGGCGTTGCAATGTCGTTAACAATTTGCGTAAAAGTTTCGTATTCCTGTCATATTTTCTAAATTTCTTGGTAAATCTTCATAAAACTTCACAAAATTGTCCCTTGCATGGTCCTCTTCCAAATTTGTGAAAATGGTTCCGCTTCACTGCACAAGATGGCCGCCAGAGCTAAAAATATAATTATGTCTAAACGCCATTTTCTTCTAAACCTATGGCTAGATTTTCAAATAATTTTACACACATTTTTGTTTAGTGTTCTTCTACCAAATTTATTCAAATGGTTCCGCCTCACTGCACAAAATGGCCACTAGAGCTAAATTTGAATTCGCGTTAAAGTTTCGTATTCCTGTCATATTTTCAAAATATCTTGGTCAATCTTCATGAAACTTTACTGAAATGTTCCTTGGATGGTCCTCTACCAAACTTGTGAAAATTGTCCCGCCTCACTGCACAAGATGGCCACCAGAGCTAAAAATAGAATTACGTTAAACACCATTATCTTCTAAACCTATGGCTAGATTTTTTAATAATTTTACGCAAATGTTTGTTTAGTGTTCCTCTTCCAAATTTATTCAAATGGTTCCGCTTCACTGTACCACTAGAGCTAAAAATAGAATTTGCGTTAAAGTTTTGTATTCCTGTCATATGTTCAAAAGTTCTTAGTCAATTTTCATGAAACTTTACAGAAATATTCCTTGAATGGTCCTCTACCAAATCAATGAAAATGCTTCCGCTTTACTGCACAAGTTGGCCGCCAGAGATAAAAATATAATTATGTATTAACGCCATTTTCTTCTAAACCTATAACTAGATATTAAAATAATTTTACACATATGTTCATTAAGTGTTTCTCTACCAAACTTATTCAAATGGTTCCGCCTCACTGCACAAAATGGCAACTAGAGCTAGAATTTGCGTTAAAGTTTTGTATTCCTGTCATATTTTCAAAAGTTCGTCATCTATCTTGATGAACTTTACACTCTACCGATACTTATTCAAATGGATCCGCCTCACTGCACAAAATAGCCACAAGAGCTAAAAATAGAATATGCGTTAAAGTTTTGTTTTCCTGTCATATTTTTCAAAAGTTCTTGGTTACTCTTCATGAAACTTTACATAAATGTTTCGTGGATTGTCCTCTATCAAACCTGTGAAAATCGTTCCGCTTCACTACACAAGATGGCCGCCAGCGCTAAAAATAGAAATATGTCTAAACGCCCATTTCTTCTAAACCTATGGCTAGATTTTCAAATACGTTCACACCAGTGGTCCTCTACTAAATTTATTCAAATGGTTCCGCCTCATTGCACAAACAGGTCACCTGAGCTAAAAATAGAATTTGCGTTAAAGTTTTGTATTCCTGTCCTATTTTCTAAACTTCTTGATCAATCTTGTTGAAACTCTACACAAATTTTCCCTGGATTTGTGGAACTTTTATGGAAAGAAAGCCGCAATCTTAGACTGGTGGCCATTTTGTCAAGCAAACTGCTTCTACATAGTTTTTTGTTCGATAAAATTCAAAATGGCCGACTGGCGGCCATCTTGCAATTTATTTTGGGCCATCTTGGATATACGTTTACACATAAACTACTAATTTATTCAGTTATTTATTTGCGATAAAATTCAAAATGTACGATATAAGTTTTGCTTTATTTACATGAAACTTCTCATGCTTCATATTCTCATGGAGTAGTAGTGTGTGACATAATTTTCGCGGTCATCTTATTAAAAATTGCTGACTGGCGGCCATCTATTTATTTCTTTTTAATATTATAAATAGCAAGGCTGCATTCGGTGGTATTCATTCCTTTAATAGCTTGTGTTTAAAACAATCCTTTATTATTGACACTAATACAGAGCTCTAAAATCAAAAAAATAATGTCAACACACTATCTTAAATCTTTTCAGTTTCAGTTAACCATGAGTAACCATTCAGGGAACATTTTCATCCATCTTGCATTTGATCATTATTTTCCAAAACAAGAGGGCCACGATGGCCCTAGGTGGCTCACCTGATATCTATGTATGACGTTTCATTGAAATATCTCAATACGTTCTCAAGTTCTTGAGCGAAAACTGTTTTTCTATTTTTAGTAACAGTGACCTTGACCTTGACCCCACCTACCTCATACGTAAAGCAAGGTCTCGATATAAGGTATCTACGTATGAAGTTTCATTAAAATATCGCTTTGCGTCCTCAAGTTATTGAGCGGAAACCGTTTTTCTATTTTCAGTAACGGTGACCTTGACCCCACCCACCCCATATCCAATCCCAAGCAATGTCTCGATATAAGGTACTTATGTATTAAGTTCCATTAAAACAGCTCAATTCGTTCTCAAGATATTTAGCGGAAACCATTTTACTATCATTAATGACGGTGACCTTGACCTTGACCTCACCCACCCCATATCCAATCCCAAGCAATATCTCGATATAAGGTACTTATGTATAAAGTTTCATTAAAATATCTCAATGTTTCTGAAGATATTGAGCGGAAACATTTTTTTCTATATTTAGTAACAGTGAACTTGACCCCTCCCACCCCATATGCAATCCCATGCGAGGTGTCGATATAAGGTATCTATGTATTAAGTTTTCTTAATATATCTCAATTCGTTCTTAAGTTATTGAGCGGAAACAGTTTTTTTTATTTTTAGTTAGAGTGACCTTGACCTTGACCCCACCCATCCCATATCCAATCCCTATTGAGGTCTCGATACAAAGTTTTAACCAAATATGAAACCTCTGGGCCTTGTGGTTTCAAAGAAGAATTTTTAAATCATTTTGCCATTTACTTCTATATAAACCATGTGAGCCCCGGGGTGTGGCCAGTTCTGACCCCATGGGCATCATTTGAATAATCTTTTTGTAGAGGACCACTATACAACATTACATACCAAATATGAAACCTCCGGGCCTTGCGGTTTCAGGAAGGAAGATTTTTAAAATTATTTTGCTATTTAAGTCTATATAAACGTTGTGACCCCCGGGGTGTGGCCAGTTTTGACCCCATGAGCATCATTTGAACAATCTTTATAGAGGACCACTATACAATGTTACCTACCAAATATGAAACCTCTGGGCCTTGCGGTTTCAGGGAACAAAGATTTTAAAGTCATTTTGCTATTTAAGTCTATATAAACCATGTGAGTCACGGGGTATGGCCAGTTCTGACCCCAGGGGCATCATTTGAACAATCTTTGTAGAGGACTACTATACAATGTTACATACCACATATGAAAACTCTGGGCCTTGAGGTTTCAGAGAAGATTTTTAAAGCCATTTTGCTATTTAAGTCTATATAAACCATAGGACTCCCGGGTTTGTGCCCAGCTTTGACCCCAGGGGCATCATTTGAACAATCTTGGTAGAGGACCAAATATGAAACCTCTAGGCCTTTCGGTTTCAGATAAGAATATTTTTAAAGTCATTTTGCTATACAAATCTCTATAAACCGTGTGACCGCCGGGGCGTGGCCACATGTCTCTATAAACCATGTGACCAGTTTTGACCCCAGGGGCTTCATTTAAACAATCTTTGTAGAGGACCACAAGAGGATGTCACATATAAAATATAAAAGCTCCAAGCCTTGTGGTTTCAGAGAAGAAGATTTTTAAAGTTTTCAGTTTTTAAATCTATTTTTAGCTCTAGTGACCTACATATGCAGCGGACCGGAACGATTTGAACAATTTTGAAAGAGGGTCACCCAAGGATCATTCATGTGAACTTTGGTGAAAATCTGCCCAGTGGTTTAGGAGGAGATATTCTTTGAATGAAAATGTTGACACACGACGCACGACGCACGACACACGACGCACGACGGACGACGGACAAACGGCGATCCAAAAAGTTCACCATGAGCACGTTGTGCTCAAGTGAGCTAAAAATGATAGCATGTCCAGTGGAGAAAAGTTCCTTTGACGGACACTTTCTTAAATGAAAATATGCAACATTGCATAGAAACAATCATATTATATCAGTAATTTAATGCCATCTCTCTAGTCAACACTTTTTTCCCATTTTATTTTGAGACCAAAAAGTCAAGTTTAGCTGTGTCGCGGTATTTCTCTTAGAAAATACTTTGTCTTTATTTCGAATGATTAAATGCAAAATATTAAAACTTAGAATTGTAAAGCTTATGTCTAACTACAATCGATCAAAGTTGTTTTATATTTCACTGTTTATGTAAGACTAAAACATATAACATAACCGTCGCATTATACTTTAACTTTCGTTTAAAAGTAAACAAATGTAGGGTTCTAAATAAATTGCACAGTGTTGTATATTATTGATTTTCCAATAAAGATCACAAATCGCTGAAAATAACGTTTTGTTAATATTTTTTAAATAAAAAACTACATCAGGAATGAAGCATAAGTCGATTTTTTTTTCATATCCATTAAAATGTTTCCTTAAAAGTATCATATATTTGGTATATATGTTTCGTCGTTAAATTTTAATGTGTTTTTATAAAAGTAGGTAATTAGAAGACTATATTCATTACATTTTGATCATCATGTCCCTTACAAGACACTAGGCATAATGTTTTCTCAACAGTCGGCTGGATGTCTAAACTTCCGACTATAAGCGGATTTTCGCATCAATTACAAAAATGTTAATGAAACTAAGCTATTTGTCGACGTAATAAGTTATGTGGCATTGACTGTACGCGGCGCAAACGAATCTCGTTATTTTGTTTTTGTTAACTGCAATACAGGAGAACCTGCGATACAACCGGAAACTACAATAGGTCAAGTAGAACTATCCTGCTTACTTTCACCGCGTTCGCACGCCGACCACCCATCACAAGAGCGTGTCTTTTCTCCAAACTTATGTGAAACACAATCAAGAGATAGACAACGCATGGCATGGCAGCGTTGTGGCATTCTTCTTCCGTCGCAATGACTGAAAACAGCATTTTCATTCGTTAAATATTTTCTCAGTCACTCGTTCGTTTCCATTTTGGTTTTTCTGTTTACCTAGCAGTTTTTTCATTTTTAAATATCGCATAATGACTAACATGTGTAATGTCATTATTTAATTGACACATATTTGTAATCTACTTTTCTATCATCAAATAATACTAATTTTACTCATTGTTTTCTGGCACTATTTTCCCACCACAACAGAGTCAGCTTTAACTGTTTTTAATTCTTGGTCATAGAAACTAAATATTTCCACTCGTGGCTGCGCCACTCGTGAACATATTGTTTCTATGACCACTCATGAAATAAATACGATCTTACACTGCATTAAACAAATATCCTCTATAACGTACAAGGGTACATGATGTTTGATTTGGGTCGATTTGGGGACACCGTTGAAGTGTTACCTTTTTTGCTGACTGTAACGATTTAAATGTAATTGTGAGCGAAATTGTACAAAACAACACAGTCATTTAGGCTAAATTTGCTTTAAAATTAATGCATTTTAAAAGATAGGGATAATAATGATCATAAATGGGTCGATTTGGGTTGATTTGGCGAATTAGCTTATATGTAATCTATTATGTTTATTGACGGTGATATTACATGTAATTGTGTGCGTTAGTTTTCATATTGTAATGATTCAAATGTAAAAGTTCTTTTAAGCCGTCGTTTACGCGGCTTATTGAGAAATCCAGTTGTCCACCTTCGCGATTTGAGCGCTTATTTTTAAACTCGAGGAATAAACAAAGAAGGCCAAAGTAACTATGTTTAATATTATTTCTTAAAACTCCAGCCAAATAATGACAAAACAATGTTGTACACTTCCTGAAAGGAAATTCATTTCTGCGTCGAATAAGATCGAGTTAATGAATATCAATGCACAATTTTTAAAGTAATGGCTATTCAAACCGATGCACCCTATGTTTCGGTCGTCTGGAGTTGGATACCTTGTTATATATTTCATAGTGAATTTTTTTCCAGAAAAGTGTTTTTCTTCATTTCTGGATTATTTGTCATTAAAATTGATGTGTTCACTAATTTTTATGTTAGCCACGCGCTAACCACATGTGACCACAATAACAGGATTTGTCCATGCAAAACCATGCATGGGAACTACATTACTATTACGGGATAGAGGGACACCAAATGTCTTTATTTGTTATGATCATATTACTAAAACGACATGAATCGCATGGGACTACTTTCCGAATCAACTACAGAGATGAATGGAATGTAACTGGTGTGCAAGAGATTGGATAATACCCATGAACCATGATTTAGTGATGTGTAACCTATCTTGTTTTTTGAACTTCTAATTAAATTAATCTACGCTTTATGTGCAAATATTTTAAATTAAAAAAACACAGTCAATATAAATGTTTTAATAATCACATTTTTCACGTAAAAATACCTAAAGACATACACTATTGGTTGATTTGGGTCGCTTCGGGTATATTTGGGTCGATTTGGGTATATTCGGGTCGATTTGGGGAATTCGTGTCGCCCATTATTTGCCACATACCTAAAGCTTATAGATCAAGATACTACATTGAAAGTCACGGGCGCAGCCATTGTGGCGAATAAACATGTATCGAGGGGTTTCATTGGTCAAAATCAATGAGTAACAATTGATTCTGTTAGCGATGGCCAATTTCTATCAGAGGGATGAAACTATTAACAGATTAATTGCGGGAAATAGTTTAAATGATTTCAAGGAATTTGGTAGAGGGTCACCAAGGAACATTTATGTGAAATTATTTTGAAATCCAGCCAGTGGTTTCAGACTAGAAGATTTTTAAAATTTACAATATAACCATATAAGGAAAACTGCCCCGTCCCCTGACAGCCATGTTTTTTAACAAATCAAAATGATTTCAAGGAATTTGGTAGAGGGTAACCCAAGGAGCATTTCTGTGAAATTATTTTGAAATCCAGCCAGTGGTTTCAGTTAAAGTTTTCAGCATAGTTATATAAGGAAAACTTCCCCGCCCCCCTGGCGGCGATGTTTTTTCTCGAATCAACATGATTTCAAGGAATTTGGTCACCCAAGGAATATTTCTGTGAAATTATTTTGAAATCCAGCCAGTGGCTTCAGACAAGAAGATTTTTAAAGTTTTTAAATTAGCCATATAAGGAAAACTCCCCAACCCCTGGTGGCAATGTTTTTCAATGAATAAAAATGATTTGTAGGAATTTGGTAGAGGGTCACCCAAGGAGAATTTCTCTGAAAACAATTTTTAAATCCAGCCAGTGGTTTCTGACAGGAAGATTTTAAAAGTTTTCCAGTTTTTAAGCTTTTGGTTGCCATGGTTGCCAGAGTTTTCAATATATTTTAATAAATAGACGGAATTTGGTAAAGGACCATCCCAGGAACATTCCTGCCAAGTTATTTTAAAATCCACCCAGTGATTTCTGAGAAGAAGTTGTTTGACGTAAAACGTTGACGACGGAGGACGTACGACGGACGCCGGACACAGACTGACCACAATAGCTCACCCTTGAGCATTTCAGGTGAGCTAAAAAGAGTCTCCAAAATATATTGCGAAAATATTTAAATGCGGGCCAGTGTGCATTACGACAGCAGGCTAAACGGGGTGAACGTCACGATTTAATGTCGTAAACATACACTAGTAACAGTATACATTTCACGAACATACTTTTAATTAATCGTTCATACAAATATTATAGATAACTCCAAAAAAATTTTTTATCTATGCGTTTCGAAAGTTTACACGTATTTCGGAGACGTCATAGTTAATTCGTACTGCCGATAGTGCTAACCGCATAAAGAGAATATGTGAACGTATTTTACTTTAGGAATTGAACTTCTGCTTGGAAATATGGCAGATTGTTGTTCAAAAACATGGTCATTAGAGCACGATTTATGGGCAAAAATTTGCAACATCGACTTAGGAAGATGGATAAGATGATCAGGATTTATTACAAAGCAAGTGAGTGTATACTCATAAACTATTTGTTTTCCAGTTTGACATGCATTTTTGATTCACTACATCCTTCTTCCTGGTAAAGTGCCCAACTCTAAGGCATCGACACAATGCTATATATTTTGCACCAATCAATATTCTATTTTTGGGGATCTAATGCATTTTTGTCTGAATCCCAGCAGTGGGACATGCTTCATGGCAAATCAAATGGCCCAGGGGCCAATATTACCGGATCTAAAATACGACCACAGTCTATTTCCCGGGACCCGGATACCATCTTTTTTTTCACATACCGACATATGTTTATGTTTGAGTTCAAATAATAACTTATTTATTAACACCAGTACACAGACCGATTTGATGTCAGTTCAACTTTGGGTATCAGTGATTGACATATTGTTCTGTATTGTTGTTTTCGAAAATGTTTGAAATGTTTTTACAACGAAGTCCATAAGCAATGATAAACCCTTATACGTTCGAAACTAGTACATACAGTGACATTCTAGTTACAACACTCTACGAAAACTTCCTAAATATCATCATAATGCCACCATATAAATGTATCAAACTAAGAAGCTTATTCTGGTTTTGCGGGCCCGTCTAGCTCACTTGGTAGAGCGCTATACTCTCTATCAACGGTTCATGAGTTCAAGCCTACCTCTGATTCCAGTAGGGCAGTTGTCATAAGTATGTGTACTTGATACTCGTAAACCACTTACATCGGCTTGGTTTGCCCACAAAAAGTGTGAGTAGGTTAACTGACCGCCATTGTATCACTGAATTACTGGTAAATAAGGTGAAAAATCCAATCAAACAAACTTTCCAAATGTCTAGGTTACATAGGAATACTTATTGTTAACATTAACAACCATGTAACTATCAACATTGTCAGATTAAATTACATACTTTCAAAATGTACTCTTTCTGGATGTTTATGTCCAGTGAGCGCAGTGACGTCATGTTCAAACCCACTTTTCTCGTCGTTCTCGAACCCTTAGGTTACACTCGGTCTACTTACGGAGCCTTTTTTATTTGATTAGTTATGCACATATGGACATGTGTTTAGTGTTTTTACACTGTTTTAATCGTTAACAGTGTTGAATGTAGTCTGATTGGATAATTGGGGAATTGTAAAGATTAAAATCCATTATACATGCTTTGTTCTTGCAAAAACGGCGGGAAAATTTCCTCGTGCACGTCGTGCCGACGCGCGTCAAATGCGCGTCTATATTTAGTAAAGCACATGGTCGGTACACACACGCTTTCCATGCGTGGAACGTGACGTCGTTGTCGTCAGCAGACATTTCACACTCAACACAGGTTTTACGTGGCATACATGCACATAAACAAGACAGCTTGTGTTTACGAAACTACAACAGTAACACTGGATAGGCATTTCCGATTACGATTTCATATAAGCGTAATTCAGACTGACTTCGCAGTTTATTTTTTTGAAGTTATTAAATTTATCAAACAAATAAGTGTGGATATTATAAAATACGAAAGGGGTGAGAAAAGTGCATTTACTTTCTGCGGTCGATGACACGCATTAACACGCCTATAAGGTTACTTATATGTGGATACATATTGTGCCGATATGTCGATCATTCCAAAGCAAAGATAAACTGAGCGTTTCAATTGGCTTATATAGATTTTACTGCGTGATGAAACTCCGCCTACAGGGCGGTGCTTCACGGCGATTGATTGCGGCTTAGGAAGAACTGTAAACCCTTAACGCGCTTACACTTAAACTGCTTATAGTGGTGATTCATAACTATAACTTCCTTATTCCTATTAAAACTTCCGCTTTTTTCCGGCTTATGCATTCATCAAAATCATTGGCTTAAGAATATACTACCGGTTCTTTATTTAAGGTTACAGTATACTAAATATTTCAGGTGTGCAATGCTATACTCTCTAAATAAATCAACACCATTTATTTGAAGACACAATTTTCTGTATAGTCACTTGCCATGACTTTATTTTTGAATAATTCTTTGTACGTGTGGTAGGAAAAACATTGTTGTGTACTAAAAATTCACTGTTTCGCTTGAAGGTTGGAGACTACATGACGAGACTTTGACAGTTGGCAGTATACCTTCAACTGGAGAGTAGCCGGTAAAAAGATGGCAGTAAAACAGTGAACTTTGATTCGCGTCGAGTTCTTTCTTACATATCACATGACCTATCTTTTTTATTGTCTAAATCAATTCGGCTCGGAATGCTCTTTAAGAAAAGGTATGGTTATGAGGGTCTCTACGCGCAAAATGTTGAGTTTATTTTTTGTTGAATTTATTGCTTTTACATTGAATTTGTTAAGGAAATCTTTTAGTATATTGTGACCTTAACGCAATTGACCTTTTCGACATTGTTTACCGAGGTGTTCCGAATACGCCGGAAATCTAGGTCAGGGGGGTTGCGCAGTGAGCGTATAATTGCTTCCACTGTGCAGATAATCGTTGTTCCGAAAAAATATTCTGCATTATGTCGAAGAAAAGAAAACTGGATAAGGTTGTGGAGGAAGAATGTGTAAGTCAATTTAATCAAAAACGTGCTTTAATGCAACAATGTTTATGTGTGTGCACATTGAAATCTAACTTTTAAATGTGGGTGGGGAACGGGAATTAATCGCAAATTGTAAACACATTGTTAACCAATAGATCTTATTTCGATATTGTTTTTTATACTTTTTCCGTCAAATATGATATACAAAATTTAAGAATGGTATTGTTTTCGTGTATCGTTATTAGATAAAGGAAGGTCTAAACACCTAGTTCTGTGTTTGTTTATTTTCTACTTTCATTTTGCTTTGCAACGAATCTATGCATCTTTTAGAAGTTTTAATGTATATATACGGAATTGCATAGAGTAGCCAGTTCATGTTTATACATAATATTAATATGTGTTTGTATTACAGTATATCTTTGCAATAATAATAATAATAATAATAATTTAATTGAACTTCATTTGTTTCAGGGAACTATCACAAACAGAATCTGGAATGTCTCACCGTGATTATTCACCTGATTGCAGTATTTCGTCTTGAATTAGCATATTGTGACACACAACACCACTGATATATTTACGTTTATAAAAAATATATAAATATTATGTAATGTGTGTTCAAGTTAAATTATATTATTAATTGTCCAAATTCAAGTGAATATATTTAAAATAATAATGTTAATGAATTGTTGTTATCATAACAGATGGTTGTTGATGGATTGTCATAAGTAGTAAGTAATCACACATCTGTGCGCATACACAGTTCCAAGTAGAAACATGCTCGGGAAAAACCATTGGTGCGAAATATTCCGGAATCCGCAGACAGTGGAAAAGTGATCCTTGGTGACCTGAATAATTTTCTTCGTCAATTCAGTTTGCCGGGCTATGACCCTTGACCGCTTTGTGATTTTGTGTAAAACCACTGCGGGAAGTAGATGTATATATTCTATAGAAAAATTGTTCATTGTGACATTGGAACCAGCATTAACTGTGACTGTCCAAGTTCCTGTTCAAAATGGGTACACTGGAAATGTCAGGGGTATCAGCCCAACTCAATAGCTGGTGATGAACCTGCTTGGTTTTTTACTGTACTGTACTTAAACTTGTGGAAAAGTGACTTAAGTAGGTTCTACACAGGAATATACAAAGTAAAACATTTCCATGCTTTGAGCATGACTGATATATTTGTTGTGATACTTGTTTCAGTAAAATTGAATACTTTATGTAATTTTGTTTATTTGTGTGCTGTGGATGTGATTTTGAAATGCTTTATATTTATAGCTTATGATTAAAAGAGAATACCCCGGTGACATGAACTTTTTTCTTCTTGTGTTTTTAATTAAGTGAAGATAATTAAGCTGCATATATTTCTTATGATGGTACTAGTAGGACACATGTCTATTATATGGAACTGCAGGACTCATCCTGTATATACTGCAGCAAAATCTACTACAATTACAGACTTTACGGCGGACACTTAACGTACTCATTTTCCTTAGCCGATCTAAGCGGTTGATCAGTACCAAATGTACATACTTTAATAAAAGTAACTACTGCACTTCTTGAAGCAGAAGGTGGGAGAGAAAGGCCGTAGAAATTATTGTATGGACCCAAACTAGCCTTAACCTTCTTGCAAGCTACCAGCAGTAAATCGTAGTGATTTCATTTTGTAAAAAAAAAAAATATTTACATACTGCTTGTGTTTGTCGGGCAATTTTACATACTTAATTGTTTGTCCTTTTTCTTTTATGAATGTTTTTTTGGGCTGATATAGATTGTATTCACCTAGTCCTCGTCCATAGGTTTGTGCAGGTCGAGGTCATCCTGCTCCATACCTTACAATGATTATTGTTAGTTAACATAATAAATTTATATGTTAGTACATACTAATATTTTTTATATTTTTAACATGCCTTTAAACAACCTGACAAATTACTGGTAATGAAGAGATATATGAAGAAAGTACGTGATGATTGTAAAACCAATACAGTGCAAACACACAAAGACGCACGTTTCACACACATACAGACACATACAATAGGAAAAAAATGAAAACAAAACAAACAAAATGTTTGGACTGTCAACAAATATGGATCATATATGAAAGGCAGAACAAAAATTACAAGTTATGTATTTAATTTTGGTTAGTGAAAAGTTCTAAAATTGCCCTGTTCTGCAGTTCCTTTTCTTGACAGTTGCCATTGTTTTGAATTTCCCACGTTAAGCACAGATAATTCTACAGCCCTATTGTTTATGGTATTAGCCCTTTCTCTTACATAAGAATATATCTTTTTTCATTTCTACGATTAAAATATTGATTTCAATCATGTTTCTGTTTGTACTTCCAAATAACATAGTTTAAAAATATATTTAAAAAATATGTTTGCACATTATGTGAACATAAAAATTCAATAACATAATTAACAATTCTCTGTGTAAAATTGCAATTCCAGAATAAATGTTCAATAGTTTCCTCATTTTCATTTCAAAAAGTGCATAAGTTATCCTGTACGATATTCATTTTATATAACAAAGATTTGGTTCCTAGGATTATGTGCACTATTCTTGTCTGGAACCACTGTGTGTCTGTGTCTCTGGATATATTAAAAACAAAGTTGTGTACTTTTTTCCATTCAATGTTATTGAAAAGTGTATTCCATTTTGATTGTGAAGTTGGTATGTCTGTGTTGTAAATAAAAGATTTATAAACAATTTTATGAATATTATTATGTATATGTGGCGCGTCGTGAGAAAACCGGTCTTAATGCATGTGCGTTAAGTGTCGTCCCGTATTAGCCTGTGCAGTCTAAACATAAATTCACTGTAGGCGGAAAGTGCCGTCCTGGATTAGCCTGTGCCGACTGCACAGGCTAATCCGGGACGACACTTTACGCACATGCATTATGACCGTTTTTCTCACGACGCGCCACATATGTATTGTCAGCATATTTCTACTTTGTAATATGCTGAAACAGCATTGTCAGATACAAGACACATAACCGCAAAATACGTGGACCATTTTGTTTTCAACAGCTGTGTAGATTTCAGTAAAATAAATAATGATATAAACAAAATTAACATTAAACATTGCTATTTTTATTTTATCCAGGTAGCCCATTTTATCCACGTAGCCCATTTTTATGGCATATTTTGATAGATATTGATTTGATAAAAAGCGTATTGCAATCTGTCGAGATTTTCTTTCGGACAAAGCAACGTTTATCTTTTAATATCCTTGTTTTCCTGCTCAATTGTTTTTTTACCCGACTACCCAGCTATATCGTATAACACTTGTGACGATATCAATGTTGCTACAACCAGTTGAACTTGTGGAGTAGTTAGATGACGTTTTTATCTTGCGTTCTTTCTATCAAAGCAAATAACAATGTGGAATTATTTTTGGTGAATATGCACTTTTCTGAACGGTATGAAGAAGTAATACACAGTTAAGGTACGTTACTCATATATTTATATGTAGATATAAAATAATTTTCCGGCGCTTTTAAATTATATATATGTTTTTGATGCACAGGTCTAGTCTATCATCCCACTAACACAACAAACACATAGTTTGCCTTCGTAATAGCTTGGACATTTTGACCTGACACTTTTGAAACCTACTGGCTGTCCGGCTAGCGCAGTGGTTGGTACACTCGCTTCTCACTTAGGCGTCCCGTGTTCGCTTCCCACTCGGCGCATGTAAGTTTGGTTGGTGGTCACCATACCGGACAGGTGGGGTTTCCTCCGGGTACTCTGGCTTCCCCCCACAGCACAAGACCACACCAAAATTAAAATATCTTTCAGTAAAAACAAATAGCAGGAAATTATAGCTATGATCCAAAATTCGTCCCAACTTTCGTGAGTCTCTAGTAAATTAATTAGGTAGGAATGCTGGGACACACTCCGGGTCCTCACATAATGCAGCCTCTGGCGCGGAAGGACCGCATAAACTTCGAAACACACGCATGGACACTATTAGCATAAAGTACGCGCTCGAATTGTTTCCGATATATTTATACTCGCTTTTGTTCGTGCGCGTTTCACAAGTTTATTATACCATAACTGTATTTTCAGCGGGATATTCTTTCATCGATTTTGTAATATGTTCATGCGTAAAGGTCGGTGTCAGATTAATGTGCCCGAACTATAATAGCAAATGCAGTTCACATCTATTTTGGTGCGTCCTAGTGATAAATACTGCTTTAAACAATGCAGGTTACTCAATTAGTTCATGCATTCTATCTTTACCACCACTCAAAGATAAAAACTCTAATGTAATGTAATGTGCCCTAGTTAACGGCAAAGTGATAATACTGCTTAACAATATACATTATTATTATACCTCACTCGACAGTGTTGCCTCGGGTTGACAATACGCACTGTCACCGTCAAGGAAGTCAATATTTATATACTGTACGTTAGTGTTGTCAAAACAGTTTAAACAAGTTTTACATTTTATCACAAACATGTGTTCAGTGATGTACGTGTAACAAAGCATGACCAAGTTAAGTCAAACGATTTAAAATGATACTGAGTAATAGTTTTAAACAATTATTTGATAACGAATAAGCAAATAACTGGATTATATATGTATCTACATATGTATAAATTTTACTTTTATTTAAAAGACCGTTATACTTAAAATAATATGAAGGTTTACAATAAAAAAAATCAGCATCAAAATTACTATGCGCATATCATTAGTATAATTGTGGCGCGTCGTAAGAAAACCGGACTTAATACATGTGCGTAAAGTGTCGTCCCGGATTAGCCTGTGCAGTAAGCACAGGCTAATCCGGGACGGCACTTTCCGCCTACAGTGGATTTATGTTTAGAAGAGACTTCCTTGAAACAGAAAATACCATACAAGCGTTAAGTGCCGTCCCGGATTAGCCTGTGCGGACTGCACAGGCTAATTCGGGACGACACTTTACGCACATGCATTAAGACCGGTTTTCTCACGACGCGCCGCATTTATATTTACACAAACCCACCTTACGCATGTTAGCGGCTACTCAATAGTCAGTTTTACTCAGCGACTTCATGCAAGCGTTTGTAAGAACACAATTATAATAATGCCCCTTTCATATGCTTCCGGCAAGACTCATCGCATGTAACTTTAATTTTATGTCTTGGGTTACACAAGAATGTCACTTCCTCGTCACGATTAGCAATATCATTATACCGTTTCGTGTGTAAATACTCATCAGATATTTAGTAATACACTCGTTTCCAAAACCGAAAGCTAAACAACTGACTTAGGAATTGTATGATGCGGGATTTAAACAGAACAGAAACAGGAATACACGTGTTTTCTAAAATACGGACGAAGTGAGTTACATACGCAATAATTGTCTCCATTTCAGTCGATGTTCATTCATAAGGGATATACATGTATAATTTTCAATAGAGTTCTGCGTCTGGAGTGTTATTTTGCTACTTGATACTCTGTTCGTTTTGGAAGCTTTGACATTTAAAAATTGCCACTTTGCCAAGCTATGAATAAGTTCCTATAAATTCCGTTGAATCCTTGTATGTTATCGTTAGATAACTGCCTGCGTAGTGATATGAAGCTTAATGTTTTCTGTGTCAAATTCCGCGCTATTGATCCGAAGGGTAGCTTTGTCGCCTGAGTAATATCCGCGTTTTATCAAGTATGTGTGTTTTCGGATAACGATAACGATTGACAATATAACACTGCAGCAGATAGAATCTCTTCTCAAATGCATATAAACTCAACAAAAGTGATAACGCACTTAATGGAAATAAATGGAAATTGTTGTATTTTCTTTGTTTATAAAAATTGCAGCTTAAAATGTAATCAATGATTATTTAAGTTATACACGCAGATCATGCCAAAATATTAGAAAACAAATACGAAAATACAAATACGACAGAATTGCATGTTTACCATGGCGTAGCTGAAATTTTTATAAATAAAGAAAATATAACAATTTCCATTTGGTGCCTTATAACTTTTGTTCAGTTTACATGTATTTCATGTTCTGACATATCTGATATATATGTTCTAATAAACCGATGAAAAAAGCGAAAGCAGGTGCATGTCTTTCCATCCGCGAAGCATGTTTGGTGCAAAGCTGTGAGTTGAAAAAAGCCATTTTGACTGCAGCAAATGGCCAAATGGAAATTGTTGCAGTTGTCTATCGTAGGTCATTAGTAAGATTCCATAATCACTGAATATAATTAGCAAAAGCCTATCCAGTTGCTTTGTAAGTTCAAACTGCTTTCTTGACTACGTTACCGCCTATGGTCATCTAAAGAATATTTTAATCAGCCAAGCAGGTTATGTTGCTGTTTGTTTGTTTGTTCATTATATACGGATTTGCATGAAATTGCCTGGGATGACCGGGTCAATAAGCAAATGATTACGATTCTTTAGTATTGAGAGATATAGTAAATTGCCACATTAAGCTGTAGACAAAACAAGACAAGACAATTTATTAAGACTTGTACAAAGTACATCGTCTAAACACATCAATATATTACATGTAGATTGTCACGTTATAACGATTGAACAGAGTATATATGTATTTATGTTTGTACATACAAAAATAAATTTACAAAAAATAACAGGCAAAGAACGATCGTGATATTTAAACACTTTTACATCAAAGTATCAAATTGTGGTATTAGATAATATAGGAGGACAACCCTGTGTGTGTTAAACAGTAGTGTTCAGGATAGTATTTCTCATTTTTAACGCTTCTTTAACATATTTTGCAAGCATAATAAGTTTATTTTTGTTATTACTTTTTAATAATTAGTGAAATTTGTGTACAGACCGTCTGTTGTAGTAAAATTGATTTTTTTTTCTTCTAATATTGACAAATTTAGAGTATTTGCAGACAAAGTGGAATTCGTCTTCAATGTCAAGTTCGTTACATAACAGACAATAGCGTTCGTTTCTATGAATATTTTGAGTGGCATATCGACCAATCTGAATTCTAAGCGGTATAACTGACAATCTTAGTTTTGTAATGTACGATCTAGGAACAATATCTAAATAACATTGATAGTTAAATACAGGTTTAAAAACAAGATACATGTCTAGCACAGAACAATTATCGAGTGTCGTATACTTGACCTGGGTATACATATAAATAATTCTACATTTACATTGACATAAAAAGATATTGACATCGACAGAATTGGCGTCATCAAATACATAAGAAATCCCATATGCGTCAAAAAGCTTTTTAACATTTGAAACCCAATTTATATGCCCATTGCAGAGCTTGTAAATATACGGTTTTTTATATAATATTATCAGTATTTGATATCTTACACCAGTATTTTACAATTCGGATATAACGGTTTATAAAGAGAGGATATCTGCCCAACTCGCCATAAACTGCCGCATTGCACGTGTTTTGTTTAACATTCAATAATCTTTTGCAAAATTTTAAATGTATTCATTCGATTTCTTTCGACTTTGTATTTCCCCACGCCTCACATGCGTAGTTTAAAATTGATCCCACAAATGCATCAAACAACTGACATAGTGTTTTAGGTTTTAGCTCAAATTCTTTACATTTATTGAATAAAATATTCATCGCTTTTAATGCTTTACCAGATAGATATTCTTGATTCAAACTAAAGTTTCCAGTATAATTGAAAACTGTTCCCAGATAATTAAATCATTCACAACTTCTATTTGTTGGCCATCGTAAGACCAATTTTGAGGGTAATAACCGACCACGTTTACGAAATACCATAATTTTAGTCCTATTAATATTCACTTTAAGTGCCCAAGTATTGCAATATTCAAGTAAAAGATCCAAATGTGTTTGTATTTCTTCAGGTGTTTTGCCTACAATTGCCATATCGTCAGCAAACAGCAACAATATTAGTATAATATCATTAATACAAACAGCGAAAATAATAAGGGTGACATTACTTCTCCTTGGCGTAATCCAACAGCATAGCTAAAATATTCTGAATAAGTTAAACAATATTTAACACAAGATTTAACATTTTGATACATATTTTTTATAATTCTTATCAATTTACCTTCTATACCATATTTATATAATTTCAACCACAGTGCATTTCTATAAATAGTATCAAAACATTGCATCATATTAACATATATAACGTACAATCATTTATTTTCATTAACATATTTTTGTACTAAAGATATTAATATAAATATTGCATCAACAGTGGACCGCCCTGTTCTACAACCAAATTGTGCATCCGAAATATTGTTAAAATTGTTACAAAATGTTTCAATGCGAGTATTCATAACTGTTGTAAAAAGCTTAGATAAGCAGCTAAGAAGTGTAATTCCCCAATAATTATTAACGTCTAAAGTACTCCCCTTTTTATGTATAGGAATTATTATACCCTCTTTTCACTTTTCCGGATAAAAACCCGAGCTTAGAATAGAATTAAATAAGTCACAAATATGTGCAGAAATAATTTTTTATCTTTACATTCTAACAAGTATTCATTCCCCCAATAAACAATCACTGCTATAATCTTTACCACATTTCAACAATTTTATAGCGGTAATAATCTCATTTACATTGAATGGCTGATCTAGTTCCGGAAAACGTGTATTTGGCAAATCAAAATCATTATTTGTACAAAATGTTTCAGCTTCCTCGTTTCCACAGTCAAAAATACCACTGCTAATATTTGAAAAAAAAGGTTCGAAAATCATCTAAAGATATGCTTTCACTTTTATGTTTCCTTTTAGATTTAAAATATTTCCAAAAGTCCTTAGGTGTTCTTTTCCTCAAATTCACTAACTCATTTACTTTCCTTCGATAATAACATTTCTTCGTGTTGTTAATTAATGTTTTATAAATGTGTTTGTATTCTAATACCTGGAATCTGTTGTTTTCGTTTTGTCAGAATTAAATATATTCATCATTCGTATATAATTTAAATGGGCAATTTTACACTCTATATCAAACCAATCTTAATGCTTAATACTACTACTTTCCACAAATTCTGATTTATTTAAAATAAAGACCGGTCTTGAAAACAAAGAGTCCGTTATACTGCGAAAAAGGTCAGTGAAATTATTCAACGCAATATTAATCGAGTCTTCACAGTCACAATCTTTATCATTCGCAATTCTATTAAAATACGGTAGTTTGGCAATTATACCTGAGCGAAATTCATTACGTAATGATTCGTCCCATTTAAATGTATGTTCTTCATAAGAAGGTATGTCAGTTGAATTGTTGTTACAATAAAGCGAACATGACAAGGATGCATGGTCACTGAACTCGTTAAAATCGATCACAGTAAAATCCTTAATCAATAAAAAAAAATATCGTTCAAGATAAAGCATATAGTCAGTTGTAGATAACCCGTTACGTGAAATGTGCATTTACAAGTATCACCTACCCTGCCGTTAACAATATGGCAACTCAAGGATTTACATAGATCGAGAAGTTTAATCCCTGCCGTTAACTTTACGGCAACTCGAGGATTTACATAGATCGAGAAGTTTAATCCCTGGCGTTAACATTACGGCAACTCGAGGATTTACATAGATCGAGAAGTTTAATCCCTGCCGGTAACAATACAGCAACTGGAGGATTTACATAGATCGAGAAGTTTACATGTATCACCTACCCTGCCGTTAACAATACGGCAACTCGAGGATTTACATTGTTCGAGAAGTTTACAAGTATCACCTACCCTGCCGTTAACAACGTTTAGCTTTTCTATTTTGAAATTTTCTGAAAAATTTATGACAAATGTAACCATTTAACAGTACATTGCTAGAAGAATCTGTCCACGATTCATAAAAAAAACAAAAATCAAACTTAGTGAGAATATTTACAAAAGAAGGATTGCTTTTCTTACAGTTTGTAAGTCCAGTTACATTCCATGAAAGAATGCTGAGTTCTCCCTCCTCGAGCCCCTAATCTCGACGTATAGGGTATCGAACGCGATATATGCTCGCTTGCCTTGAGATCTGGCCTCCTTCATCTTTGGTAGTACCTTGCGTCGTTTGGCTACCACTTCCGGTGGAAACTGTTCAAACACATTAAAACCGGTACCACTTAGATATTTCCACTGGAGTCTCACAATTTCTCTGTCCTTAAACAAGGTGAATTTTGCCACAATTTAACGGGGTTTGCTTGTGGTGCGCTGTATAACTCAATTTAGTGACATAACACAATGCTGATGCACTGCCTTTGCAGAGGTATGTACGCTCTCTGATTGCTTCCAGTTTACACTGCCTCTGTAGTTGTTGCACCATTTTATTAGATAACCATTGAATTCCATTCCATTTTATTACATAACCTTCCACGAGGCTTATAACATATTGTATTGTCTGGATTGCTTTTTAGATGAATACATTTGTCATTTACCATTCATATGTTTAAATAATATAATGTAATTTGTAATACTTTTCGGATAAACAGGTTGCCATTAAAACTTTCGACAAAAGGTACAAACCAAAGTATGCATGCTATAAAAGGTACAAACCAAAGTATGCATGCTATAAATAACCAGTGAAGCATATGAAGAAAATTTACATTATGTGCTGCATGACTGTACTACTACTACTACTTCTACTACTACTATTACTTCTAATAATGATAATGATAATAATAATAATATTATTATTATTATTAGTATATATATATTATAATAATAATAATTATTATTATTATCATTATTATTATTATTATTAAGAAAAACTATTATTTAAAATGGACTTTTTCTTGTTAAAGATAATATCAACATAGTGATTATTTCAGTTATTAAGATAACTACTCAAACTTGACTGGATATACAATGAATTTGTGCAATGAAATTTGAGTGTGTGTTTTTTTTAGTTACAATTACAGTCCGCGTTGAGGTTGCGAGCATAGCTCAAATCAAACCCCCGCCATCATATTAAACCACGTGACGATGATCGAATAAAATCTACTAGTTGTTATATATGCATTTTTCGTTTCCTTTTTGTCATTATTGGCTCTGAATAATAACTCATTAGTCCATTTATGTAAAATCGCATTGATTTGCATTAAATAAACAAGAAATGTCTTAAAAAAGACAATCGGCGTAGAAATTAATATTGAGATGTCATTTTTTTGCCCTAATATAATACAAGAGGGCCAAGCTGTGACTTCACGGACCCCAGATTTTTCGGTCCCTACTAAGGAGACTTCTCGGACACTATATTTTTCGGACAATATAAGAACAGAACAGAAATTTTATTGGTGACTTGCACAAAAGTACATCGTCAAAGCAAATTCAGTACAAATAAACAATTATATGTCACATAATAAGTTAAAAGGCTTAGAAAGTAGGTACCATACAATACAGTCTTCTGAGAAAATAAGAAAAAAAGAAAGGAAAAAGAGGGTGAACAAAATCAATGAATAGCTAATAGCGTGGAATTTCTAAGAGCCAACGCCTGCTTTAAAAATCTAGCAACATTAAACAATACAGTTTTATTTTGCGTATTGATTAATTCAAGGAATTTAAACATTGAAGGTTTCTTAAAATAATAACGGGATAAATATTTCTTTCTTAAATCTTCAAATAAAGGGCATATACACATAAAATGGTATTCGTCTTCAATATCATTTTTATTGCATAATAAGCAAAAACGTTGATTTCTGTCAATTCTATTCCTACTATACCGGCCTGTTTGAATTCGGAGGGGATGTTCTGACAATCTAAGCCTCGTGAAGAAGCATCTTAGATTATGTGGTAAGGTATCAAGATAAGTTTCATATTCAAATCGGTGTTTAATATGTTTATAGTTTTCGAATGCGGCATTTCTTTCTATCCCCACTGACCATTGTTGTATAAATACTTCAATAACACGCTGTTTAAACATCGGAAGAAACGAAGTAACATCAACATTTGCACAATTGTCAAAAACATATGAAAAACCGTGATCATTTAACAATTTTTTTACATTGGAAACCCAATTTGGTAACCCTTTCTCACAATCTAGAAGGGCTTGGTGGTATACTGTTTTCAATATAATATTATTAGTGTGTAATAATTTACACCAATATTTTATAATTTTAACATATCTTGAAATATACAAAGGGTAACGGCCCAATTCGCCATAAACACCAACAGAAGATGTATTTGTTTTAATTTGAAGAATTTGTTTACAAAATTTAAGATGAATTCGTTCTATCTCTTTCGACTTTGAATTCCCCCATACCTCTGAAGCATATCCTAAAATCGACCCAACAAAAGCATCAAATAATTAACATAAAAACTTGGGTTTCAATTGATAACGTTTACAATTATTAAGTAAAACATGTAATGCCTTTATAGCTTTTCCGGACAGGTATTCCTGGTTAAGACTGAAGTTACCCGTATAATTGAACACAGTACCTAGGTAGTTAAAATCATTTACCACTTCGATAGGTTTGTCATCATATACCCAATGTTCGTTTGGTAATAGTTTACCTCGCTTACGAAAAACCATTATTTTTGTTTTATCAGTATTAACTTTAAGACCCCATTTATCACAGTAAGTTTTTAAACACTTCAAATTCTCTTGTAACTCAAGTGGTGTTTTGGCAAAAATGGCCATATCGTCAGCAAACAACAAAAGAATAATAACAATGTCATCAAGAAGCAATCCCGAATCAACATTATTTTGCAAATATAACTCAACATATTCAACAAATAAAGAGAAAAGTAGAGGGGAAATAACCTCCCCTTGCCTCAAACCAACGGCGCATTCGAAAAAATCAGTGTAGCTATTACATACTTTAACACAAGATTTAACTTTCTGGTACATATCCCGTATAACTCTTAATAATTTACCTTGGATTCCGGTCTCGTAAAGCTTTAACCATAGCGCATTCCTATATATAGAATCAAAACATTTAAACATGTCCACGTATACAACATATAGACGTTTGTTATTATTTAAATATTTCTGGACTAAAGACATTAATACAAAAATAGCATCAACAGTGCTGCACCCTTTGCGAAATCCGAATTGCGCGTCCGAAATTTTACTGTTGTTGTTACAAAAACTTTCGACACGTTTAGTTATGACTGTAGTAAACAATTTCGATAAACAACTGAGCAACGTTATACCCCTATAATTATTAACAGTATTTAAGTCACCTTTTTTGTGGACAGGAACAATAACTCCCTCGGTCCATTTATCTGGAAAATAGCCAGAGTTCAATATCGCATTGAATATATCGCAAACGTGGGATGAAATTATATCGATACTTTCAATAAAATATTCATTTAATAAGTAATCACTGCCAGAAGATTTTCCGCACTTTAAAGATTTAACCGCGTTCAAGATTTCATGAATCGTGATTTCGCTATCCAATTCCGGAAACGTACCATTCGGGGCATCAAAATCATGATTATTACAAAACTGCTCCGCTTCTTGATTCGAACAGTGTGAGATATCGTTACTAAGGGACAAAAAATATTGATAGAAGCTTTCTAATGTAATCACGTTGTTTCGTGTTGATTTTTTCTTTTTAAAATATTTCCAGAACTCTTTCGGTTTACAGTGTTTTAACTTTTCTATGTCGTTTAAGTTTTTATTGTTAAAAATGCGCTTTTTCTTGTTTAATAAATTCTTATATTCCTTTTTTAATTGACAAAGACATTCACGGTTATGTACAGAGTGACATTTGTTAAAAACACCTAGTGCTTGTAAATATCGATTTTGGGCGTTAATACAATCGAGATCAAACCAGTCAGCGTCATGCGGACGGCGTCTCTAGTTATTAGCATTATAGTTACACTTCACTTGCTTGGAAAACAAAGGATCCGCAACATTCCGTAATATCGACGTAAATTCATTTAAAAGGTTATTCACTGATGGTCGGCTTGTAATATCAATGTTATTAATATCCGTTAATCTATTTAACTCGGGTAATTTGGCTATCAGTGCCGAGCGAAATAGATCTCGGTTCTCTGCGTTCCATTTAAATTGGACAAACTGTTCGGACGACGATACCCGATTATCGATTTTACATAGTAAAGACAATTTTAACGGTGTATGATCACTGCATACATTTAGATCCTCTATAGTACAACTCCTCTATAGTATCATCGAAAAATTACATTCCTTCGTGAGTAAATAATCTATCACCGATGCGCCTTGTTGTGAAACAAACGTAAAACGATCAGTATTATGAAATCTACCGTTAAGAATTCGCACGTTCGTTACCTTGCACGTATCAAGAAGTTTAAAGCCATGACTATTAGAAGTTTTATCCGGCAGTGCCCGTAACAAGGGGACGTCTGCAACATAATCATAATCATCAATATAGTCAATATTTTTATCTTGAATAATGTAATCAAATTTTGTTCCTACTCTGCTATTTAAATCTCCTACAACATAAACCGTTCCTAAATTATCATAAAAGTTTATATCTGATTCAAGGACCTCAAATAGATCTATATTATTTATAGTGTAAGCTGGCGAATCTATTCCCCAAATATAAGCTCCACAAATATATACATCCTGATCAAAATGAAAAAATGCATGATCAACTTTGATCCAAATAATGGTATCCAAATGGTTACAAATAACTTCAATACCCTTGCTTATATTATCTTTAAGATAGAGAACAATACCGCCACTAGAACGTTTAGCATTACGATTTTGGAATTTTCTAAAAAAGTTAAAGCTGGTGTATCCTTCTATTTTAATATCACTTTTACTATTTGTCCAGGATTCATACAAAAAAAACTATATCACAAGTATTAATTGTTTTAAGAAAATCGTCACTTTCCTTCTTGCTGCTTGTTAGTCCGTGAATATTCCACGACAGGATGTGTAGTCCATCCCCTTTGGAATTGCTAATCCCGCACTGGTTTCCCCTCAACGTATAGAGTGTCATAAGCAATCCACGCAGATTTACCATCTTTGCGAGCCTCCTTCATCTTCGGGATCAGCTTCCGGCGTTTGTCAATAACTTCCTTTGGAAATTGTTCACTCACATAAAATTGAGTACCCTTCAGCGCTGACCACTGCCGTCTGACCAGTTCACGTTCCTTGTAGAATGTAAATTTGGCGACTATGTTGCGAGGTTTGCTTTCGACCCTTGAGCCCATCCTGTGAACTCTCTCGAACCCAATCTTGTCCGCTATGTCTTTAGCTAGTTTAATTTTTTCATGTAGGAACGTCCGGATCGTATTTCTGCATCTTCATCGTCACCAACGCGTGATTCCGGGATGCCTCCAAATATCAAGTTGTTCCTCATAGACTGGGACTGTAAATATACTACGTCTTCTTGTAAACTACTTCTCTGCTTTTCTAACTCCGTAACCTTACTATTGACTATACCAACTGCAAAGTCTATACTCTCGGCCTTTTCCTAAGAAAACGTATCGGCCCTCCAAATTAATTTGAGATAAACTCAATAATTATTATTATCTGTACCGTGAATAAACCGATCATATACCGCCCAATGTTTTCACCAGTGATACATGATTAAGCTAAATACTAGTAATTTACGTAAACATGAATTTTTCAGTCAAATTTAACAAATTAACATTGTCAGAAAATGACAGCGGTAATGAAAGAGCAGTAAGTTTATGAATTCCCCATTTATTGCAATTCTCGGGTTGAGGATTCTCCAGGCGCTAATTGATACGTGTGTATTAACACAGCTTGACCGCCCGCTATTTTTAGAATTATTCTCCTGCTGGAGTTGTACTCGCTAGAATCAATTCACGGGGACGACAGTCGCTAACAGCGTACAAAAATATTTTTACACAATGATAAAATAATTGGAAATATAAGTTCATTCAATTTTGCTAATATTTGTTTTGGTTATTTATCAGAAAAATACCAGAAATTTACCACTTTATATTTTGTGCTTGCGAGCTCAACAGGCAACATTATACCTTGTGACCGACTGTCGTCCCCGTGAAATGTAGTATTGTAATTGCTATTTACAGAGAGCGCCGATTATGTAGGCTAAACAATAAAGTTATTTCATTATGTGAATGAATGCATGTATAACATTCTGCTCATGACATACAATGAGTACAATTGTTCATAATTATGTTCAGTTCTAGAGTGTATGTCGAATATATGTTTATAACTTAAATTTCAATGCTTATATTAGCAGTTATGTAAATTTTATTGTAAATTTTATTCCCCAAAAGTATGCAACAGTTATTGGTATACGTTAAACCATTGTTTGAAGTTTGCATTCCCTAAAATTAGAAAATTTGCCAAATTCTATTGGCATTCAGTTTTCCCGCTGCATAAAATTATCGCACGAAATCTAGGTCAAAAGTGATCTTAGACAGCTACGCCGAAAAAAAACTACAAGACAAGAAACGGTAGTTTCTGTTCAACGCTAAGGGAAGTAACAGCTTCGAGAAGTTTGTTACCATCATACACAGTGATATCCCTAGCTGATAAGATTTCAAGAGACCTTTCCAGTTTTGCCTCTCATATTTTAAGTTATCGCCCTTTTTAATATGTCCCTTTCGGTGCTAGAACCCCTAACATGTGGATCAAAAGTTTAACCACTAGGATAAAGGAACTTATTGACTTCGTTTTAAAATTTTAACGCATATGTACGTTTTCGCGTGCTTTGAAAAATATCGAGGTAAAGTATAAAAATTTCACAATCTTTGTCATTTCAATCGATGTTTATTCATAAACTACACAATATTTTGAGCAACTACCCTAAGTATTGGGACACCCTTAATATTGGCACACCCCTATACAATATTTTGAGCAATTACCCTAAGTATTGGGACACCCTTAATATTGGCACACCCCTATACAATATTTTGAGTACTTACCCTAAGTATTGGGACACCCTTAATATTGGCACACCCCGATACAATATTTTGAGTAATTACCCTAAGTATTGGGACACCCTTAATATTGGCACACCCCTATACAATATTTTGAGTAATTACCCTAAGTATTGGGACACCCTTAATATTGGCACACCCCTATACAATATTTTGAGTAATTACCCCAATTATTGGGACACCCTTAATATTGGCACACCCCTATACAATATTTGGAGTAATTACCCTAAGTATTGGGACACCCTTAATATTGGCACACCCCTATACAATATTTGGAGTAATTACCCTAAGTATTGGGACACCCTTAATATTGGCACACCCCTATACAATATTTTGAAGAATTACCCTAAGTATTGGGACACCCTTAATATTGGCACACCCCTATACAATATTTTGAGCAAGTACCCTAAGTATTGGGACACCCTTAATATTGGCACACCCCTATACAATATTTTGAGTACTTACCCTAAGTATTGGGACACCCTTAATATTGGCACACCCCTATACAATATTTTGAGTAATTACCCCAAGTATTGGGACACCCTTAATATTGGCACACCCCTATACAATATTTTGAGCAATTACCCTAAGTATTGGGACACCCTTAATATTGGCACACCCCTATACAATATTTTGAGCAATTACCCTAAGTATTGGGACACCCTTAATATTGGCACACCCCTATACAATATTTTGAGTAAGTACCCTAAGTATTGGGACACCCTTAATATTGGCACACCCCTACACAATATTTTGAGCAATTACCCTAAGTATTGGGACACCCTTAATATTGGCACACCCGTATACAATATTTTGAGCAATTACCCTAAGTATTGGGACACCCTTAATATTGGCACACCCGTATACAATATTTTGAGCAATTACCCTAAGTATTGGGACACTCTTCACCCCTATACAATATTTTGAGCAATTACCCTAAGTATTTGGACACCCTTAATATTGGCACACCCCTATTTTTTTTAAAAATAATTATTTTTCGCGCCCCTTAATATAGGATACATTTGATCAGTTATCGTCTTTCAATGAAGTTTCACGGTTGATCAAAAACTGTTATTTTATATACAGTCTTTATTAATATTAATATTAATATACCTGTTTTGGAAATTACCCTCGCAAAAGACCGTTTGCTTCAGCCAACAGTCTACAAACCGATGAAAAGCGTTACAGTCGCTTGGACGTGACGCGCGTTGTTGGTGCACATTTGTGTCACATGAAATTTAAGTCGTTTTAACGACTGAATGCTCATACGTTCATCTAGACAAGCGCTGTGTTACTTTTTGTAATGACATTTATTATATTTTATATTCACAAATAAAAAAAAAAGTCCATTGCGAGTGATGATTATTCATAAGCAAAACAATATTTCCAAGATATTTCTTTGTAATTAGTGTAATTTCGCTTGTTTGTAATGTATAACTTACTTTTGGAATCTATGACAAAATTTTGAAATGTCAATTTGGCAATCTGTGAATATGTCACTTTAATGTCGTCGTCGTCGTTCTTGTTTGCATCGTTTAATCTGTCATGTATTTGTCTATAAACGTTATTGAAATCTCTTTCGTAAGGCCCTTAACCTTCAGCCTTCGTTGAGTAAGTGACCACATATGACTAGTTGTATATATGTACTCATAGCTTCACGTTAGCCGTATTCGGATACACCAGTTAATCCATGTTAAAGCTCATCTTACTATTTTTACTGTTCCTTCGGATCGCACTTGCGTTTAGAATTACTTCGGTATTATGTGTACGCATGATAATTCGGGACTGAAACATCTGTTCAGTCTGGCTAATCGCGATATTGCCACATTCATGTCAGCCGGACTGATAATAGTTTGGGTTTTAAATAAGTTGCATTGCCCCTTTAAATTTCGGCCACTTAAGTTAAGTATTAGCACTAACTGATAATGCCGTTATAATTTTGATTCTCGTGTTGTTATAGTTTCGTTGACATGGATGTTAAGTCTAAATAATAAAACGTGGGAATCTTTCTTTAACCAGCGCGGACATCACTCGCGAATTCCTGATTGCATTTTTCTCGTTCTGGAAAAAATGGAGTTGAATGATTATAATTATGATAATCTATTAAAAGTGATGTGCACGGATTTTACAAATTGAGAGTTGGAGACTATTATACGATTGTGTAAAATTAGGAACTGGACATTTAAACGTGGCAAAGAGTGTTTTTGTTCTTATGTAAGGAAGATAAGGTAAATATTAATTATGATGGCATTGTGATTGTACTAATGGATTGTGCTTCTACAACAAAGCACTTTATTCAGTAGAACTACTACTTGTAGTAGTAGTAGTAGTAGTAGCAGTAGTAGTAGTAGTAGTGGTAGTAGAAGTAGTAGTAGTAGTAGAAGTAGTAGTTGTAGTAGTAGTAGTAGTAGTAGTAGTAGTAATAGTAGTAGTAGTAGTAGTAGTAGTAGTAGTAGTAGTAGTAGCAGTAGTAGTAGAAGTAGCAGTAGTGGTAGAAGTAGTTGTAGTAGTTCTTGTAGTAGTAGTGGCAGCAGTATCAGTAATAGTAGAAGTAGTTGTAGTAGTAGTTGTAGTAGTAGTTGTAGTAGTAGGTAGTAGTAGTAGTAGTAGTAGTAGTAGTAGTAGTAGTAGTAGTAGTAGTAGTAGTAGTAGTAGTAGTAGTAGTAGTAGTAGCAGTACTAGTAATAGTAGTAGTAGTAGTAGCAGTAGTAGTAGTAGTAGTAGTAGTAGTAGTAGTAGTAGTACAAGTAGCAGTAGTAGTAGAAGTAGTTGTAGTAGTAGTTGTAGTAGTAGTAGTAGTAGTAGTAGTAATAGTAGTAGTAGTAGTAGTAGTAGTAGTAGTAGTAGTAGTAGTAGTAGTAGTAGTAGTAGTAGTAGTAGTTGTGGTAGTAGTAGTAGTAGTAGTAGTAGTAGTAGTAGTAGTAGTAGTAGTAGTAGTAGTAGTAGTAGTAGTAGTAGTAGAAGTAGCAGTATTAGTAGAAGTAGTTGTAGTTGTAGTTGTAGTTATAGATGTAGTAATAGTAGTAGTAGTAGTAGTAGTAGTAGTAGTAGTCGCAGTAGCAGTAGTAGAAGTAGTAGAAGTTTTAGCAGTAGCAGTAGCAGTAGTAGAAGTAGAATGAGTAGTAGTAGTAGTAGCGGTAGCGGTAGCAGTAGCAGTAGTAGCAGCAGCAGCAATAGAAGGAGTAGTAACAGTAGCAGTAGTAATAGTAGTAGCAGAAGCAGTAGTAGTTGTATTAGTAGTTGTAGTATTAGTAGCAGTAGCAGTAGCAGCAGCAGCAGCGGCCGTTGAAGTAGTAGTAGCAGTAGCAGCAGTAGTAGTAGTAGTAGTAGTAGTAGTAGTAGTAGTAGTAGTAGTAATAGTAGTAGTAGTAGTAGTAGTAGTAGTAGTAGTAGTGGTGGTTGTTGTTGTTAGGGTGTTAATAACAATGCTAAAACTTGATGATGATGCTGATGATGATGGCGATGCTGCTGCTGCTGCTGCTGCAGATGATGATTATGATGACGAGGAGGAGCAGGCGGACGATGATGATGATGATGACGACGATGATGAAGATGATGATGATGGTGGTGGTGGTGGTGGTGGTGGTTTAAACGTAAGATATCGCGTAACGGAATCAGAAGAAACGAAACAATTTTGACGTTCTTTTTTTTTACAAAAATTACGATTCAACATAGTTAATGTCGAAAACATCTTCTCATCTGTTTCATTAAATTCAGATTTACGTAATTTATTCAAACTTTTGTACAAATATTCAAATCATTTTTTTCACTGGCTTTGTAGTTCGAAAAATGCATGGATCTCTTGGCGTAAAATACCGTAATTATCCTAAGTGTTTGGACATCCGTAAAATTTTAATTTTGTCAATTTTCGTCTTAAAAGGGCGTGTCGACGATAGATCGACAAAGAAGTTTGCAAAACTGAAGTTCGTATACAGACAAATAATATTGAAGCATTAACAATATTATTAATATGATCGCCTTTGAATGTATACTTTTTGTTAACTATTCCATCAGTTTTGTGTTGCTACTCCTTTTTATTTCAGTGAATTCATTAATAATAATATTTCCATATCCGCATCAAAACTTCAATCACATTATGTTTTGGCATAGATGAAAATATCACGTGATATTTCAAAATAACGCTCTGTTGCAAAATTCGCTGTTTAATTCATTATTTCTTTAAAATTAAAAAAGCTATTAAATAAGAGATAAAATTAGACTTTAATCATAAGGCTTCGTCATCTGCAATGCGTTCGCCACGGGTATGGTATTCATCTAAAATAATTTGATCGTTATTCGAGCGAACTATGCAAATGTCAGAAAGCCAAAAGCGGTATAAAATCATAGCTGTGTAGCCGGAGACGTTATAGCAGCTTTTGGTAATGTAAAAACATTTAACTGAAATTCAGCTGCTTGAAGGACTACACCAAAGTTATTGTTTTTTTTCCGTCGTTTGGTTGTTTTAATTGCAAAAATATGTACTTCTTGAATTGAAATGTCTTATTTCGCCGTACTGGTGGGTTGACTTATTTATGTTGTTGTTGTTTGTGTTTTATTTTTGAATAATTTTATGCTAACTTGCAACATTATTTTCGTTCTGTTTTAAACCTTTATTGTGAAAGTGGTTTCTATAATTTGACATTTTTATCCATTGTTGTTTTTAATTTCAGGCCCTACTTCCCATGATGTCATAACGGGGGATACATCGACAAAGGACATGGTTATGAAATTACTCGGATGTCGTAGGGCCCCACGGTACACCGGGATTCTAGCGGTACTTATTTGCGCTCTGCTGGCCCTTCTATATTCCCTGAACAAAGCTTCTTTGGGACTTTACATCCGGAGGGAAATAGGCAAAGATAAAGGTACAATGACTTATTTTATTGTACTTCTTATGTATCGCGTGCTCTATAAGTATATTTTCATATGTTGTCAAATAAAATGTAAAATAAAATGCCACATTTGTATTTCGCTAATTGCTAAAAAACTTGGGATGTTTTATTTTTAAAAGACGTGAATTAAATTTTATTATATTAAAATGTGTGTTGTAATTACATTATATGCGATCGATAAAGCAATACTTGATCAGACATGGAAAAAGACTGTCAAAATTTACAGGCCAGACTGTCGTACGAAAGGGAAAACATTATAGGCCAGTTGTAAATTTCACCGGCCAAAATCGATTTGAAATACATATTATATTTACGGATACGGAAAAAACTATATATATATACATATTTGTCACGAAAACGTGAATCACTCAAGAAGGCAAATAATACAGGTTTGCTATGCCTCAGTAGATTACATTATTTTGTATTCATCACTAATAAGTATTCCCTATATTTAAAAAAAAAATGCATTTTCTTTTCAAATCTTCTCCGTTTGCTTCAGATAGGGGCTTCTCTCCACCAGTCGCCGAGTACATAAATCAACTTCTGGAGACCGAACCAAGGCGTGCTGGTAACATTTTAGACATTAGTATTTGTATATAAATGAAATACTTTTGATTTATTATTTGAAATATTAAAAATGAGTTAATATTTATGAATATCTATGCGTCGGTTGTGATTCATACATCATAATAACCCATTGACAGAATTATAAAAACATATCACTAGTTTGAAATATTGTTAATCAAATGAATTCGTTCTACCAATATAAATAGTTTCAAATATTGTAATTCAAATGAATAATTTCAACAAGGGATATTTTACACACAGAGTAAAATGCACACATTATTTCATTCAATGCAGATTTGACATTTCTCAATACTTACTGATTCCTGTAAGTGTGCCCACTTTCAAAGATATTATTCGAATTTGCAAACAAAATTTGCATTCAACACGTAAATCGTCTTTACTCATGTACTCTCATATTATAAACTTCTAAAGATTGTTACACATAGAACATGCAGCGTTAAGTTTAATAATAACCAGTGTGTGCATATTCTTACAATTCTTATTGGCGGAGCTTAGTAAGTCGCTCATTTGTGTCATGCATACAACCAAGGTCATACGATTAGAAATTGTTCCACTTAAAGGCCTAGTTAAAGGAATGTCTGGTCTCCATGGGGTATTCCACTCTGTGTATTGGTCCATCATAAAAATATCTTATCATTTTCTCAGCTGACTAAGCAATGGCTGAGTGCACTGTTTCAATATATCTCTACCTCTGCAGCAGGGTATTGATCTCAGTTGATAAGGGCCACCAAACTGTGACCACAGCAGAGTGGCAATACAATTTTAGAGGGGGGGGGGGTCAAATAAAGAAGGATTAAACTAGGCCTTTAAGATAACTTTGGTGCAGTTTAACGCTATAGTTGTGCTTGTTCAAAACTAAAGGCGCATACTATCAAATCTTGGGTAAGCTTGTTCTCTATAGTGATGTTAGTCAGTCTGGTTTGACTTTTGATATTGATATCTGATACTATTATTTGTCTGATTAGAAATGATTAGAAATGTTAGCTTTCATTATTTGCAATCTTACTTAAGCGTTATATACTAGACATACGAGTTTAAATCGAAAATTTTGAAATTATTTATAATAAATCCAGAAGGTCTTGGCCCATGTGGACAAATAATAACATAATGCATACATTTATAATAATCCCCCGCCCCCAAGACCGTTCCAATCCACAATCTTAAATCCCCCCCACCCCCAAATCGAAATTTTAAAGTTACACTTAACTTATAATAATATGCAATATTTGAAATGTGATAGAACTGATTTTGATCTCTTTCAGAGACTGTGGACACCTCAGTTGCTGACGGTCTTTTCGAGAAGGTCCGAATATTGTGTCTCATTCTCACGACGGAAGAAAACCTCCAGACACGCGCACGTGTCGTGAACGCAACGTGGGCGCGACGTTGCAATAGCCACTACTTCGTTCTACTGACACGTGACGCAAAAGATGACGTCATCGTTACGCCATACAACGAAACGCGGAATAATCTCATCTACAAAGTGCGCTACGCCATGTTCCACGTGTACACGTATCTTCTGGACACGTTTGATTGGGTGTTAAAGGCTGATGATGATACCTACGTCATATTGGAGAACCTTCGATTTTTGCTGAGTCACTATGACAAGAATAAGCCCGGTTATGTTGGATACCATTTCAATATGTACGTGGAAAATCATGGTTACATGAGCGGTGGTGCGGGCTACGTCATGAATAACGCGGCATTACGGCAAATGGTCGATTCGGGATTGAAAAATGACGCATGCGTACTGACTAAAATATATTTAATACCGGACGTTAGCGAAGACCTTGAAATTGGAAAGTGTTTAAAAATTGCCGGTGTGCCGATTTTAAGTTCCTTGGATGTTTTGGGTCGAGAGACGTTTCATCCTTACCCGTTTGAACAATATTTGCTGAACTACTTACCGGAATATTTATACGACTGGTCGAATACTCGCCCTCAAACGGCAAGTGAAGTTGTACAATAATCATTAGTTAGAGTGAAATTATAGTGTTATAATAATTAAATCGTGCTGTAAATATTCACTTACTTCAAACAGTTTATACCCCACCCTACAAGTAAAAACTGGTGAAATACCCATCCAGTTTCAGGGCTTTTTTTCCAAATTGTGAATAGTTTGTCTGCATTGATGCGATGGCACTCTTTCTATGATATGCAGTTGACTAATTTTTTTAGTAATTTAACCAATGATATATTCGTATTACATGTAAATCATTCGAGAACACTAATCTAGTTATCATCCACACACTGGATTAATAGATTATGTTGGTCAAAACTTGTTTTAAACCACCGTCTTTCACAAAATTCAACGTTTTAACCAACGTACCTTAAATGTGCCATTCCAAATTGATATAAATGTATATGAGTACAATACACAAGGTTATTTGTATTGTAGCATTTGTGATATTTTTTCCTTTCATGGTGGATAACTCGTGTATATTTCTTTTTTTTCAAGGGCTACAACTGCTGCAGTCCATTCTCTATCAGTTTTCATTACATGAAGCCGGAAGCCATGCTAATGATAGACCATTTGCTGTACCGGATCCATATACACGGCCGTAATACAGCGGTGAGCCAGGCCGGTCAATCTATATTTAGACCGAGAACAGTGGAAAACATGCGCAAACCAAAGATTGCCATTGACGGAATTGCATAACGGAAACTCTCACACTCTTCGCAGCGGATACTTCCAATTGGTGGCGAAATAAGCACTGAAACCACTAAGGTCAATCCCTTGCACAACGGCTACATTCCATTCAGCTCTGAAACTGGCTCGGAAAGAAGTCCCAACTCACGTGGTTTTAGTCACATGATCATAACATTCAAAACGCAATGCACAATACCATCCACTCTGTCCATATTGTTCACATCTGCGAACTGATTCCATCTACGTAATTGGACATGAAAATAGATTAATAGGAATCACATTTTTTCTTCATTTATTATCATTTCTTTATTTCTATGCTTGTGGTCATAAACATCAACTTTGGTGTGCGTTAAATACATTTTTTACTGTTATGACAAGATTCTTGTCAATGAGCCCGTTGCAGAAATGTATGGTGAAAGCAACGAACGACAACTCTGCTAAGAGATTGCGCCAAGATCTGAAAATCTGAAAGGATTTTTCTTAGGCAATGCTGCTGCATCAATAATTGTTTATAACACTCCCACAGAAATAATGCATTATTGGTCCATGCATACATATTGAAAGTTAAAATAAACACAAAACAAAACTATATACCTAAAGAACTTAAAAGGCCTATGTCGTCGAAAAATTGGATTCCCATTACAGCATAAATGATATTATATGATAAAATGCGCTTTATTAAGACATGTGCATAGAATATATAAAACATAAAATAAAACACAATAAGATATTTGATAAAGACAAATATAAAAAAAAGTATGAAAAATTAAAACCCTATTCAGGGTATCTAACTCACGACTTAGGAGTCATACGAAGAACTGACGGAAGACAGCGATTAAACCAACTGCACTATCATGCTGGGTCAAGAGTCGTTTGTAAACTATGGTTGCACAAAATTCTCACAATTCTGACGACAAAATGTAAACATAAACAGGGCAAAAGAAACACAACCCATATTATAAATTGATTTTTATCTCAAAATGCGTACACTCTTTTCTCATTATATATACCTTGTTTTAACCGTTATTAAATGCCTGTATTAATATCTAAATTTCAGCGTTTTAAAAGAAATTGCCACCTTGAGGCCCTTTTCGACGACATGGTCCATTTAAATATAACAATTCAAGGATATTACGGTGTCCACGTTGTTGTATTGTTCTGCATGTCCACCATTTTAATTTATACCACGTGATCTCGTTACGATCACGTGTAATTTGGTAGCGGCATGGTTTTGACTTGAGCTATGCTCGGAACCAGTCAAATCTTTGCGCGGAGTAATTGCCAATGCTAACTACGTGTTTTTACCACTTTCATAATTATACAGTTTCATGTTTTAAACAAACATGAAAGTATTAAACAACGATATTTTGCGGATTAATATTAAATCCTAAAGTTCGCCCGTTACTTTTCAGTAAATAGTATTGTAATACTGGTGATTGATTATACATGTATTGAAATTGTGTTGAAGAAACAAAAATGTCTGTCACACCAGTAATCTGGCGGGCAAACCCCATAAGGCGCATAATGTATTATTAATGTCGTGTTTTAATAATTGTGGTTGTTTTCTGTAATTTTTATTTAATTTTATGTCAACAAGATAGCTTATATGGCTATAGTGTGGTCTGTTGTGTACATATTGCTTGTTTAGATTTTGCAATTAAAGGGACTGTGTCAACGAAAAGGGCCTCAAGGGGGTGGGTAACTTCTTTAAAAAAAATCTCAAATTAAGATTTTAATAATGGCATATAATAACGGTTAAATGAAGGCATATATAATGGGAAAACAGTTTTCTGCATTCTGGGATAAAAATCAATTTATAATTTTGGTCGTGTTTGTTTTGTCCTTTCCATGTTTACATGTTGACGTCAGAATTGTGAGTATTTTGTAAAACCATAGTTTACACACATTTCCTTACAAAGCAGAATAGCGCAGCTCGTTAAAGCGCTCGCTACTGTCATATCATCGTATGGCTCCTAGGTCGGGAGATCGACTCCCGCTGGGGGTTTTTAATTTGTACAAACATTTTTACTGATTTGTTTTATCTAATATCTGATTATGTATTATGCCTTGTACACAGAGCATTTTGATCATCTATTATCATTCATAGTGCAATGGGAAACCATGTTTTTATTGACATAGTCTCTTTAACATTTTACACAGTATAAGCTGTGTTCTAGTACATGTTGATAGTCATTTTGCTGGTTAATGCCAATTATGATGCGCGTTTTGTAATTTGTATTTTTTCCATATGTCTAATTAAGTAAAACAAAAAACAGCACATACATTAGATTGTAAATAATATTTAGTTTCTCTTCATTTTAATACCAATTCACTTGACACCATTATGCAGACGGTCCCAAACAAAGGAGTTATATAAGCTAATGAGATAAAAAGGTAAGTTCTATTGAAAGTAAAACCACCAATACGCTCTTCCAGTTTATTTAACAGATCAAGTAGCAACGCACAGCATGGACCTAATGTCAAGTGAACTATATATAAACATTATAGTGTATTAAAAACAATGCGCACTTCTTCGCGAATTTCTGTGACAAAATAACTCATATGCCTTTGAATTGAAATAAGTCAATAATACATTTATGGCAATCACATTATTTCTTTAGGTGCTAAAATCTATTTCATTACAAACAAAGATTATTTTGAGTATCGGCAATTTCAGTCAGTCATTCGTCTGTTTCCGCCGTGATGATGTCACAGCTTCACTCCTGCGTCAGAAGAGCGAACTCTAACGTCGACACGGTCGGTACTAGTTCACTGAAATACGCAAGATGCCACTTACAGATACAGTAAGCCTTATATTTGACATATTAATTTAATATTCATGTGTAGATCTTTGACATACATCATTGCACGATTTACTGAAATACACAAGAAAGTGTGCAGTTATCAATAACCCTGTATCTATTACAAAAATAGGGGCCAAAGTTATGGGACTTTTTCATAAAAAGCTATACAGTTCATTGAAATACGCACCAAGGCAGTGAACACTAGGCCGACTTCAGACAAACAAAGTCTACTTAACCGTAGTTCCTATTCTAATTCCATTTAGGCAGTAACACACTATCTCCTTTTCGTAACTTTTAACAGGAAAGTTTCCAGTACAAGACTCACGAAAATATTCTTCGGTTTAACTTTTTCGTACACTCTCATGCGCACAATTGCTTTTCAAGATTTCACACCATTACTGAGAGAGTAGTTTCAAAAAAGTACTACCCATCAGATGCAGACGATATTTCATATCTTAATACAAAAAAAGAATGATAAGTGGGAGCAGAAGTCTAGTGGTGTGACGCTGGCTTTAGGACCATGAGGTCTGTAGCGAACACGTGCAAACATACTCCTCGCCGCGGTTGCTTCCTCTAGGCGGTGAACATTTTGACCCATATTGCAATATTTCCGAGGTAATTTAATAAAAATGTCAAAATTCTGAAACAAATTTATGTTAACCAGTTAAGGGAAGTATTCGCTGAGAGGAATATGAACGTTGATGTGAGAGTCTTCCAAATTGCTTGCCTGTGATTGACACATGGCGTGTGAAAATGTAACAGAGTCCTCACTTGTGGTTGACATATGGCGTGTGTAAGTGTAACAAAGTCCTCACCTCCGGTTGGTTCCTGGCAGTCATGGCCACAGCCGTTGCTGCAGCACTTTTGGTTACCAGGGCAACTCCCATCAAAAAAGCACGTCTCGGCGCAGAGCCCGACTCCCTGGGTTGGTGGGCAGTAACCGGGCTTTCCTGCAATAAACAATAACATTTCCTGGCATTAAACCGATAAATGACAGAACAGGTAGCTTCCTGTAATAAACATACACACAACAGAATCGGAACATTTCCAATAACAGTTTCTTGCATTAAACAGGAAAACAACAGAAATTGGAAATTTCTGCTATAACACGTTTCTTCCTTCAATAATTAAAATCGAGTTCACATTAAATTAACAATGTAAGAACAGTGATTTTCTTCAATAGACAATAACAGAACGGTGGTATACACTTAACTGATGAAAAGGGGAAACTCTCGTTTCCGAAAATACACAAAAACAGAAATTTGGCATTTCCTGCAATACACAATAACACAATTAATGCTCGTTTCCTGCAATACATTATACTAGAACTGTGACATTTTTTGCAGTACACAATAACAGAATGAGTGTTTCCTACACTAAACTGATAAAAAGCGCAGTGTCCTTCACTAAATAGATCAATAAACGAAACGGGATTTTCCGACAATAACAGAGCCGTGGATTCCTGCAATACACAATAATAGAACTACGGTGTTTCCTGCAATACACAATACTAGTATTAAGGCGTTTCATGTCAAACACAATTACAATAAATGAATTGAATGCGATAAACGACAGAACTATTGCGTTTCCTGCAATTATCATGATACAACAGAACTATGGCGTTTACTGCATATATCATGATACAACAGAACTATGGCGAATCCTTCAATTATCATGATACAACAGAACTATGGCGTTTCCTGCAATTATCATGATACAACAGAACTATGGCATTTACTGCAATTATCATGATACAACAGAACTATGGCGTTTCCAGCAAATATTATGATAAAACAGAACTATGGCGTCTACAGCAATCACCATGATACAACAGAACTATGGCGATTCCAACAATCATCATGATACAACAGAACTATCGCGTTTCCTGCAATTATCATGATACAACAGAACTATCGCGTCTACAGCAATCATCATGATACAACAAAACTATGGCGTCTACAGCAATCATCATGATACAAAAGAACTATGGCGTGTCCTGCAATTATCACGATACAACAGAACTATGGCGATTCCTTCAATTATCATGATACAACAGAACTATGGCGTCTACAGCAATTATCATGATACAACAGAACTATGGCGTTTCCTGCAAATATCATGATACAACAAAACTATGGCGTTTCCTGCAATCACCATAATACAACAGAACTATGACGTTTCCAGCAATCATCACGATACAACAGAACTATGTCGTCTACAGCAATCATCATGATACAACAAAACTATGGCGTTTCCTGCAATCATCATAATACAACAGAACGATGACGTTTCCAGCAATCATCATGATACAATAGAACTATGGCGTCTACATTAATCATCATGATACAACAGAACTAGGGCGTTTCCAGCAATCATCATTATACAACAGAACTATCGCGTTTACTGCAAATATCATGATACAACAGAACTATGGCGTCTACAGCAATCATCATGATAAAACAGAACTATCGTGTTTACTGCAAATATCATGATACAACATAACTATGGCGTCTACAGCAATCATCATGATACAACAGAATTATGGCGTTTCCAGCAATCATCAGGATACAACAGAACTATGGCGTTTCCAGCAATCATCATGATACAACAGAACTATGGCCTTTCCAGCAATCATCATGATACAACAGAGCTATCGCGTTTACTGCAAATATCATGATACAACAGAACTATGGCGTCTACAGCATTCATCATCATAAAACAGAACTATCGTGTTTCTATGGCGTTCCTGCAGTTATCATGATACAACAGAGCTATGGCGTTTCCAGCAATTATCACGATACAACAGAAGTATGGCGCCTACAGCAATTATCATAATACAAAAAAAAAATATGGCGTCTACAGCAATCAGCATGATACAACAGAACTATGGCGTTTCCTGCAATCATCATGATACAACAGAACTATAGCGTCGACAGCAATCATCATGATACAACAGAACTATGGCGTTTCCAGCAATCATCATGATGCAACAAAACTATGGCGTTTCCAGCAATCATCATGATACAACAAAACTATGGCGTTTCCTTCAATTATCATGATACAACAGAACTATGGCGTTTCTTGCAATTATCATATTACAACAGAACTATGGCGTCTACAGCAATTATCATAATACAACAGAACTATAGCGTTTCCAGCAATCATCATTATACAACAGAATTATGGCGTTTCCTGCAATTATCATGATACAACAGAACTATGACGTTTCCAGCAATCATCATGATACAACCGATTATGGCGATTCCAGCAATCATCATGATACAACAGAACTATGGCGTCTACAGCAATCATCATGATACAACAGAATTAAGGCGTTTCCTGCAATCATCATGATACAACAGAAGTATGACGTTTCCCGCAATCATCATGATACAACAGAACTTTGGCGTCTACAGCAATCATCATGATACAACAGAACTATGGCGTCTACAGCGATCATCATGATACAACAGAGTTATGGCGTTTCCTGCAACTATCATTATACAACAGAACTATGACGTTTCCAGCAATCATCATGATACAACAGAATTATGGCGTTTCCTGCAATCATCATAGTACAACAGAACTATGACGTTTCTAGCAGTCATCATGATACAACAGAACTATGGCGTTTCCTGGAATACACACAAACAGAACATTGACGTAGCCTGTGATACATAATAACAGAACTATAACACAATGACACACTAACTTGAAAGGGCGTTTCCTGTTATAAACAGATATACGAAATGAAACTGGTGTTTTCTGCAAAACTTATATACAAATAACAAAACCCTACGGGTTTGAAGCAATAAATAGATCAATAACATGCCAGTTTCTCTCCGATTACCATGTAACGTTGATGAGCGACTGAAGCGCCATGTGTATATTATTATAATTATATGAAATCTTCTTCCTTTAATTCTTTTTTTACTTGATCATCATCTTCTTCCGTTTTTTCTTCTTATTATTATTATTATAATTTTTAGTATTGTTAATAATAATAATAATAATAATAATAATAACAATAATAATAATAATAATAATAATAATATTATTATTATTATTATTATTATGTTATTATTATTATTATTATTATTATTATTATTATTATTATTATTATTATTATTATTATTATTATTATTATTATTAATTATCAGTATTATTATTATTATGTTATTATTATTATTATTTATTATTATTATTATTATTAACTTTTTATACTAACCTCCTCCTTCGACCACTATCAGCATCAATGCAATGAATAAAAGCTTCATACTTTCTAAAACTATCGACTATTAAATGTTAAAAATACAGAAATTAGTTCATTATGAAACTGTATATACCTTTATTGCACGCGAGGACTTATATACCGTCTGGGCCACAATGGCCTGCATGCGATAGTTCAAGCGTGCAAATAACGCATCACCATTTGTATTGTCGTAAATGTCGTATGACAAGGTTGTTAAAAATACTATTTAAAGGGGCTTTAGTATAGTATAACTAAACGAGACAACAAAATCGAATATGGTACTGAACTAATATGCATAACTATTCTCACATACAGAAGGCTTAATTGGTGGCCAGCGGACCGGACATTTAGACTAGATAGGTGAGTGTGGGAGAGGTGTGGGATGGGGGAGGAAGTTTGTGGGGGGAGGTGGGTGTGGGAGGTGGAGGTGTGTGGGGTAGGGAGGTGTGTGGGGGGCGAAGTGTGTGTGTGGGGGGCGGGGGCAACAATAGGTCGACCATGTGCATTTTTAACTTTTTGATCGACAGTAGAATTTCTAGTATCTTATACCTCCTACGTTAACTCAATTACTCACTACTAGTATCCATGGAATTAGACCTTTTCAGTTTTTCCGCCATAAACAGTTCAAGCCCCGCACTATCTGTTATCATGATAATTGCAGGAAACTTTATAGTTCTGTTGTATCATGATAACTGCAGGAAACGCCATAGTTCTGTCATGGTGATTGCTGTTGACGCAATAGTTCTGTTGCATCATGATAATTGCAGGAAACGCCATAGTTCTGTTGTATCATGATAATTGCAGGAAACGCCATAGTTCTGTTGTATCATGATGATTGCTGTAGACGCCATAGTTGTGTTGTATTATGATATTTGCAGTAAACGCGATAGTTCTGTTGTATCATGGTGATTGCTGGAAAAGCCATAGTTCTTTTGTATCATAGTGATTGATGTAGACGCCATAGTTCTGTTGTATCATGATATTTGCAGTAAACGCGATAGCTGTGTTGTATCATGATGATTGCTGGAAAGGCCATAGTTCTGTTGTATCATGATGATTGCTTGAAACGCCATAGTTCTGTTGCATCATGATGATTGCTGGAAACGCCATAGTTCTGTTGTATCATGATAATTGCAGGAAACGCCATAGTTCTGTTGTATCATGATAATTGCAGGAAATGCCATAGTTCTGTTGTATCATGATAATTGCTGTAGACGCAATAGTTCTGTTGCATCATGATATTTGCAGGAAACGCCATAGTTATGTTGTATCATGATGATTGCTGTAGACGCCATAGTTCTGTTGTATCATGATGATTGCTGTAGACGCCATAGTTCTGTTTTATCATGATGATTGCTGGAAACGTCATAATTCTGTTGTATCATGATGATTGCAGGAACGCCATAATTCTGTTTTATCATGATGATTGCTGTAGACGCCATAGTTCTGTTGTATCATGATGATTGCTGTAGACGCCCTAGTTTTGCTGTATCATGAGAATTGCTGTAGATGCCATAGTTCTGTTGTATCCTGATGATTGCTGGAAACGTCATAGTTCTGTTGTATCATGATAATTGCAGGAAACGCCATAATTCTGTTGTATCATGATGGTTGCTGGAAACGCCATAGTTCTGTTGTATCATGATGATTGCTGTAGACGCCATAGTTCCGTTGTATCATGATATCATGATAATGGAGCTTCACAAACACACCGCAAGCTTTTCCACGCGTTATTTTGATTAGTAGGCTAACATTTAACGATGTGATACACAATGAAACAATACTAAGCTTCGACGGAGCGATATTTATGCACCTATCAATATTTTTCTCCAGGGGTTAACGGCGGGCATATACTGGCCTTTTAAAACTGAAAGCTATTCCCAACAGGCGGGAATTTGACTCGCCGAATGATTCTCGATCCTGGTAAATAGATTTTGGTCGGAATTTAGATCGCGGTAATATTGCCCCCCCCCCCTTCCCGGGCCATTTGATACACTACGTATCTCCCACTGTGGAGATTTAGACACAACTGCTTGGCTCTAGTGTGGGGAATTAGACCCCAAATAATACATTTAGTCTCATTCCACTTGGTCAGCCCGCTGCTTTCGCCCCTGGGGGAAAATATTGATAGGTGAATTATAGTTGCAAAAAAGCAGTGTGTTTTCCTGAGATTGTCTTTCGATATATTTATTTTAAATCTTAGAACAAAAACCTACTTCAGCTTACTTGTATGTAAGTGTACAATATGTTAAACTAACTATACGCTTGTTGCGGGAATATGAGATTCAATAGACTTAGTCCCTTTAATTAAATAAAGTATACACGGAAAACAATTATTATGTCATCTCTAATTGTTTTTGTGAAACGTTTATACACGAAATGTCTTGTTATAAACGCAACATGCGGTTTTTCCAAGTACAGTATAATTAAACAGGATGCTCTCGTAATTTTAATGTAATTTTAATGTATTTTACAGCATTAACATAAATTAATGACATTTCTGTGTAAGACCGTGTTTATTTTTCATTCGTAGTCATAAAAAACATACTTGTGAGTCGCAAACGCGAATTAAAATAATAAGTTTGACATACATTTCAAAAAAACTTTCCAACTTTTCATGAATATATAATACATACATATACATAATTTTCACGAAATCATAATAAACAACATTTTTTGTAATTTTTTTAAATTATTTTGCACAGAAATATTTGCATCAAACATATTTCATTCACCGTGTCAGCTGTACGCAAGTAAACTCAGTAGTATACATAGTAGTATACCCAAAAGTATAACATAGTAGTATACATAGTATACATAGTAGTAGTAGTAGTAGAAATTCTAGTAGTTGTAGTAGTAGCGGCAGCAGCAGTAGTAGTAGTAACAGCAGCAGCAGTAGTAGTAGTAGTAGTAGCAGCAGTAGTAGTAGTAGTAGGTCATGTGGTCATGACCTAGGAAACCCACCTGTCCGACATGGTGAAAACTAACCAAACTCGCGTTTGTGTTGCGCACTGAGAGCAGGGAGCACTTAAATCGGTGCCGCGTTTTACCCAAACGTCTTGTAGACGCTTTTAAAGCGTTTGAAAGATGTTGATTTTTTTTACATTCGTGGAGATGTTGTTTGGTTTTAAAGTCAGAAGCCTGAGTTAAACACCCAAACGCCTCGGAGCGGTGACCTCCCCTATCGGTTAACGGTAACCACTGCCATCACAAATAAAATCCTTCCAGATCTGGAAGGATTACGTGTTTGTTACTTTTATTTATTTAATTTTCTACAAAACTGGACTTTTTATATATCGTTTGCAGTCAATAATGAATTAGAAAAAAGAAAATAACTAATTAAAACCATAAATAATATCTAGAAGATTTAAATCGATCATCACCACGTGGGTTGTTATGACGGCAGGTATTTGATTAGAGCTATGCTCGGAACCAGTCAAATCTCTGCGCGGATGTTGTCAAACACCACGCAGTGGTTACTTCCCCATTGGTACTCTTCAGTTACCACTGCCACCTTGAGTTAAAAACTTGCCGATTTGGACGTTTTCAGCGGACAATATTATGAGGAGATTGAAGACTTATTTTTTTTTTACAAAATTTTAATTGTATAATAATTATTTTATAACAATGATACAGACATGTTGATTTATTGGTCCAGGTATGTATATATAACGAGTTTAAATAAAAAATTAATTAATAAATAAGTAAACATAACAACGCAAGGATATTACGTTGTCCACGTTTTTATCGTGTGCTTATCCACACTCTATTTATGTCTAGAAGAAACTTCCTTGAAACAAAGAAAATACCATAGAAGCTGAAAGTGCCTTCCATTATTATGCTCCTATTGAATGATTGGATGGCAGCGAAAAATTCGGGTTCTGGACTTGGTTTTCTCGAGATGTTAATTTGTTTTTATTCACAGGTTCGCACATAGCCCTATCCATTACGCCCGCCAGTTTCACTAAAAGCTTGCTAACGTGTTTATTGTTAGGTATTGATATATTAATAAGAAATACGAAGACGGGCATTTCCTTGCGTGATAAAAGTCGAAAGGAGAGTAATATATATATTTAAAAAATATCAAAATTTATCTAATCATATTCAATTTGGAGTGTTCAATTAACTAAAGGAAGGGCTTTATTGTTGCCGAATGGACACCTTAGTTTTATTGAGTAATTCAACAAGGCGCGATAGCTCAATTGGTAACAGCGCTGACGTCTTTTGCTTTCAAGCCGTGGAAACATATGCTGTGGGTTTGAATCACAACCGAGTGCTCATAACAGTTGACCTTTTTTTCTTTAAGTTAATTGCATACTCCAAATTAAATATATTTAGATAAGTTAAATATATTAAGATGAGTACATGCATTCTTTTCTTTTATAAATTGTGGATATTTTATTTTTTGAATATATATATTCAACGCGAATCATTCATTATGTAGTAATATTTAACTTGGCAGTCTGTTAGGGTCCATCGGGGCGAGGTGGGCTTACTGGTGAAGTAATTAACGAAAAACGACGTTGACGGCACCCCTTTTTATAGTATACGAAACAGCAATAGGCGTACATTGGTGCGCTTCAGCTCGCGTATGAATTGTTAATGTCGAGAAAGATGCCAAACTGTGCGGCCACGTTGCATGGATAAGTCTTTTATAATTTTCTCAAGCACTCACAAAAACGCGAATATGGACTTAAAAAATGTCTGCTGAAAAAAAATCCTATGCAGGCCTCCAGAGCATCGGGTTTTAAGGTTATTGTCGAAAATATCAAATTATCGCCATTAAACTTGGCAAAGTGTTAGGTTCCATGGTGCCGAGGCTGCCCTCCTGGTGACGTAATTGACGTAAAAACGACGTTGACGGCAACGCTATGTATCGATTACAGAACTGCATTAGGCGGTTTGCAGGCAGGCGTTCACCGGTACTATACGCAAACACCTGGGGCTAGCGTTATTAAACTTGGCAGGTTTGTAGAACCCGTAAGGCGGCCCCGTTTGGCACCGGTCCCGAAGTTAACAATTAATTAGCGACCTTATTTCACTGGGTCAAAGCTGAAGCGTTGTCGTCGATTTTAACGTCACCGCGCGTCAACGACGTCTGCTGGAGTAGCCGCGACGGTGCGATTTTGTAGGCTTCGATGGTCTCAACAAAAATGCAAAGTTTCATCAAGCTGGCTGTTATACTTGTCCGTATGTCACGCAAAAACGGTCCCCATATAAAGGGATGGTCCGTGTGATGTCACAACGGGCGGTTTCTATGTGTACGTGTTTTACCGGTGCCATACGCAAACGCCTGGGGCTAGCGCCTTGAAACTTGGCAGGTTTGTAGAGCCGATCGAGCGGCTCCGTTCGGCACTGGTCGCGACGTTAACAATTTACTAGCAATCTGATTTTACAGAGTCAAAGTTGAAGCGTTGACGTCGATTTTTGACGTCACCTCGCATCAACGACGTCTGCTGGCCGCGACGGTGCGGTTTTATAGGCTTCAAAGGGTCCAACAAACGTGCCAAGTTTTATCAAGCTGGCTTCTATACTTTAACGTATGTCATGCAATAACGATTCCCCATATAAAGGGATGGGTCGTGTGACATCACAACGGGCGGTTTCCACGTGTACGGGTTTTACCGGTGCCATACGCCATGGGAAAGGTTTTTGAAAAAATAATATTCAAACATGTTTATGACCATCTTATTAATAACAGAATACTTGCCTCATTTCAGTCGGGGTTCTTGCCGGGTGACTATACCACAAACCAACTCACTTATATATACGACACGTTTTGCAAAGCGCTTGACAACGGGCTAGAGGTTAAAGCTATAATTTTTGACATCAGTAAGGCCTTTGACAAAGACTGGCACCAAGGTCTCTTACTCAAATTCCAAGCTATTGAGATTCGCGGAAACTTACATTCTTGGTTTGTAAACTACCTAAATGGAAGACGCCAACGCGTAGTGCTTCCAGGCGCATGCTCTAACTGGGCTACACTTGAGGCTGGTGTCCCCCAGGGCTCTATATTAGGGCCCTTATTATTTTTAATCTTTATTAACGACATTTTTAATGATATCCAAAGTAATATTCGCCTTTTTGCTGAGGACACATCTTTATACATTATTTTAGATGACCTTAACACCTCAAATACAATATTACAAAACGACATCGACAGAACTGAGCTCTAAAATGGCATGCTGCATTTAACCCCTCCAAATCTGAAACAGTAACTTTCTCAAGAAAACATCAACCGAATCAATATCACTTTACAATGCTGTCCACACAAATACTAGATGTCAGTTTTCATAAACATCTCGGAGTTATTCTTTCGAACGATTGCAAATGGCACATGCGTATTAAATATACAAAAGACAAAGCCTAGAGTTGAATTAATATTAAGCGCAAATTGAGATTCAGACTTGATCGAAAATCGCTCGAAACTATTTATACATCGTTTATACGCCCGTTATTAGAATACTCAGATGTAGGCAGAAAAACACGAATTAGACAAAATTCAAAACGAAGCTGCACGAATTGCATGTGGATCATCACAATTAGTTTCCCTATCAGAACTACATACAGAAATTAAATGGGAACCTTTGCAAGATCGACGCGATAAACATCAGCTTATATTATTTTATAAAACGCAAAATGTACTTACACCTCAGTATATGACGGATCTGGTACCACAAAATATTGGTTCTGCTTCTAGGTATAATCTTCGAAACGCTAATGATCTTCGAACATCAGTAACAAGAACGACTCTGTATTATAATTCGGTTTTACCCGCAGTTATTAGACAGTGGAATAGTTTACCAGAAGAAGTTAAAAATAGCGACATGTTGAATAACTTTAAATACAATCTTAACAGAATCTTCGTAAAGAACCCTTCGTACTATTATTTTATTTAAGCGTTATCTCCAAATACTTTACACGCGGTTAAGAACCAATTCAGGTTCGCCAAATGAACATCTTTATGCAAAATATGTCGTTGCTTCTCCACTGTGTTCCTGTGGTGATATTGAATCGAATTATCACTTCTTTTTATGTGCCCATACTTTAACACAATACGAGCTAAAGTAATTAACAATATTTTTAGAATAAGTCGCAACTTAGACCTCAATTTAATACTATTCGGCAATATAAATCTAGACGATAATGAAAATGACACCATATTTTTTCATGTTCAAGAGTATATAAGCGAATCCCGACGATTTATTTAACAATCCGATTCCGATTCCGTCGTCAGGTGTTTACTTAATCCGTGCATCACCAGTCCTCCACTCCGTTTTTATCTTTTCGCCTCACTTGTTTGTCTTTCTAAAACTCAGCATATCCATAACGTATACGTCATTGTCTTGCATAAATGCCCGTCGTTTGTTCTATAAAACCCTGCCATTTAAATATCTGCCAGTTGTACAAGAGAAATAAATATGTTTAAACATACGCAACGCCTGGTGCTATCGCCTTAAAACTTGGCAGGTTAGTAGAGACATTTTGGCGGCCCCGTTTGGAACCGGTCGCGACGTTAACAATTTAAAAGCGACCTTAATTTTCAAGGTCAAACATTAACCGGTGACGTCGATTTTCACGTCAACGCGCGCTAAAGCGCGAGGCTAACGCCTTGAAACTTGGAGGGTTTGTAGAGTACGTACGACGGCGCCGTTTTGCGCCGATCATGACGTTAACAATTAATGAACGAGCATATCTCACAGGGTCAAAGTTGAAGCGTTGACGTCGATTTTGACGTCACCGCGCGTCAACCACGTCTGCTGGAGTGGCCTCGACGGTGCGATTCTGTAGGCTTCGAACAAACCTGGCAAGTTTTATCAAGCTGGCTGTTATACTTTTCCGTATGTCATGAAAAAACCGTTCCTCATATAAAAAGATGGGCCGCGTGACGTCACTGCGGGCGGTTTGCATGTGTTCGCGTTTTACCGGTGCCATACGCAAACGCCTGGGGCTAGCGCCTTGAAACTTGGCATGTTTGTAGAACTCATCGAGCGGCTCCGTTTGGCACCGGACGCGAAGTTAAAAATTAATTAGCGATCTTATTTCACAGGGTCAAAGTTGAAGCATTAACGTCGATTTTTACGTCACCGCGCGTCAACGACGTCTGCTGGAGTGGCCGCGATGGTGCGGTTCTGTAGGCTTCGATGGCTCCAACAAACGTAGTACGTTTTCTCAAGCTGGCTGTTATACTTTTCCGTATATCACGAAAAAATGGTTCCCCATATAAAGGGATTGGCCGTGTGACGTCACAACCGGCGGTTTCCATGTGTACGCGTTTTACCGGTGCCATACGCAAACGCATGGGGCAAGTGCCTTGAAACTTGGCAGGTTTGTAGAGCCGATCGAGCGGCTCCGTTTGACACCGGTCGCGACGTTAACAATTAATTAGCGATCTTATTTCACAGAGTCAAAGTTGAAGCGTTGACGTCGATTTTTACGTCGCAGTGCGTCAACGACGTCTGCTGGAGTGGCCGCAACGTGCGAATTGTTTAGGTTTCGATGGTCCCAAGAAAACGTGCCAAGTTTCATCAAGCTGGCTGTTATACTTCCGTATGTCACGCAAAAACGGTTACCCATATAAAGAGATGGGCCGTGTGACGTCACTACGGGCGATTTGCATGTATACGCGTTTTACCGGTGCCATGCGCAAACACCTGGGGCTAGCGCCTTGAATTTTAGCAGGTTTGTAGAGCTTTTCAGGCGGCCCCGTTTGGCACCCGTCGTGACGTTTACGATTAATTAGCGACCTTAATTTTCAGGAACAAACGTGAAGCGTTGACTTCGATTTTCAAGTCACCGCGCGCCAACGCCTGTGGCTAGCGCCTTGAAACTTGGCAGGTTTCTAGAACTCGTCGGGCGGCTCTGTTTGGCATCGGTCGCGACGTTAACAATTAATTAGCGACCTTATTTCACAGGGTAAAATTTGAAGCGTTGACGTCGATTTTTACGTCACCGCGCGTCAACGGCGTCTGCTGAAGTGGCCGCGACGATGTGCGTTTGTAGGCTTCTATGGTCGCAACAAACGTGCTAGGTTTCATCAAGCTGGCTGTTATATTTTTCCGTATGTCGCGCATAAACGGTTCCCCCTATAAAGAGATGGGCCGTGTGACGTCACTACGGGCGCTTTGCATTTGTTCGCGTTTTTTCCGGTGTCATACGCAACCGCCTGGGGCTAGCGCCTTGAAACCTGCCAGGTTTGTAGAGCCCATCGGGCGGCCCCGTTTGGCACCGGTAGCGACGTTAACAATTAATTAGCGACCTTAATTTTCACGGTCAATTATGAATCGTGCCAAGTTTCATCAAGCTGGCTGTTATACTTTTCCGTATGTCACACAAAAACTGTTTCCCATAAAACCCTTGAGCCCGTCTTTTGGCCATGTTTTTTTTTTTTTTTCAAAGTGCAAGATCTTCAGAAAATATACTTTAAAATGTCGCGTTATCACAACGTCGCCTTCTTGTACAGAGCGAGTTTTTAACTTGTTTAATCACGTTTCCGTAGTATTTATATCGCCATGTAAACGATACCAAAATAAAGACGAAAAACTTTATAATTGTGTCTATTTCAATTGACGATTTGTCATTAACTTCACTATATATCCTCTCTTTTTGGTTAGCAGTGTGTTATTTAAATTATTTAGGTTTTGAGATATATGTCAAACTGTTGGAAAAAACGTCATTTGGCCAATCTTTAATATGCCCCTTTAAATGAATATAAGGTATATTATTGACAGTAGTTCGCTACACGGCACTACAACCACTATACGATTTTGTGAATATTTTTCTTATATATATATTTTGGTCTGTGTTTACGTACATTGATGATTTCTTTGGAAATTGGTTCATTGTCTGAAAGAAAAGACCTTATGGTACTAATACGAGTCTAAAGTTTAATACTGTTAATTGTATTTTGATGTTTTCGTTTCGATGCTGACATAGGATATCACAGAAATCATGTCTCTTTTTTAGGAGAATTATAATTTGCTTATACGTTTCATAAAAACGTTTCGTCTGTATTAATAAAATAATAATATACAAAAATAATACAGCATTTTAGGCGTATCGTGTTAAAACCGGGCTTAATGCATGTGCGTAAAGTGTCGTCCCGGATCAGCCTGTGCAGTCCGCTTTCCGCTTTTATGGTATTTTCTGCGCCAAAACAGTCTCGTCTAAACATAAAGCGAATGTAGGCGGAAAGTGCTGTCCTGAATTAGCCTGTGCGTACTGCACAGACTGATCCGTGACGGCACTTTACGCACATGCATTAAGCCTACGACACGCTTCATTTAATGTTTAGCTGTATGTGACCAAAGATGAACCATACGCGCATAAGCGCATGCGCAGAGGATGCCCGCTTTTTTGTTGTGTATGTCACAGACAGGGTTCAAGCCATGCGTCATAAAAAGAGAACAAATATCAAGCTCACCGTTTTAACAACAACAACAACAACAGCAGTCGTTTATTGAAATTATTCCACAATATCATGTAATAACAAAATATTTAATGTTTTGAATCGTATTGAACAGCACCAACGTACGCCTATTACTGTTCTGTATACGATAAATACCGTTGCAGTCAACGTCGTTTTTACGTCATTTACGTCACCAGGAAGCCCGTCTCGTGCAGGCAACCTCGGCCCCATGGACCCTAACAACCTGCTAAGTGTTAGGGTGATTTCTCTTATGCTTCCCATAATAAACTGCAAAAACTGATGCTCTGTTGGACTGCATGAGGGGATTTTCAGCAGAAAATCTGTGAATGCGTTTTTTAAATATATCGTTTTATGCTATATTAATAAAAATATAATGATCTTGATTTAAATAGTAGGTTGATTGCTCCTACAGGTTTATTGATGCTTAAATTAGTAATATTTAAAAAGATACCGTTACTGCTAAAATTAAACCTACATACTGTTCGTCCATAGAAAAAAGAAGTGAACAAAAAAAAATTACAATATAAATATATCATGTTATGCCCTATTAATATATAAATCATAATTTATAATATTAATGTAAATTACTCCTACTGGTTTAGTTTTGCCTAAATTAGTAATATTTAGAAAATACTTCTAATAATAATAATTGTCTTATATAGTTTTCTTCTGAAGAAAAAGAGGAGAAAAGAGCAGAAATTAATTTAACAATGTAAATATACCATTTTTGCTATATAAATATACACATCATAAAAATATTATTAAATGGGAGTATTTCTAATATCTAATGTATGTACATTGTTATGTAAATAGTACTTTGAAATGAGTTCACAGTGACATTTTGTCTTACGATTTTAATTTACGTCTCTATACAAAAGGCTCTCTATATAGCGTAAAATGATCCTTATATTATAAAATTACTCTCCCATCGATTATGGGAGGGTAACAGTTGGGGAACTAGTTTCGAACGTCCGATTATTTAGATAAAAATAGTCTTATCATATTGTGGCTGAAAATACCACAACATGTCATAATCCGTATGGAGTCCGAAAGAGCGGTTATTTGATTTCCCAAAAACGTTTTAAAATGTTCAATGAGTATTTTTAGATTGAAACAAATATGTTATCTCATATAAACAATGTATATTTATATTTAGTGACTCATTTCACTAGCAAAGTAATACACAAGATCAAATTAAAATGTACGGAAGCCTATTAGTTCTCTATTGTCTTGCGTGTTGGTTGTAAAAAAATAACGCATACATAAGACGTGATACCAGAAGCCATAATTAAAAAGAAATATACCGATACAAACTTCTTAGTTTCATTCCAAAATGCAGAACGTTAAGTTGATCTTACATAAGCAGTCAACTGCTGGCGTATAACTTTGTGTACTCACGTATCTTATCTATCGACCACTTTAACCAGGGACCTGCTTTATCTGGACATTTAATCTGGGAGCTGCGTGGTATCTTGCTGCGCATCCAATAATGGTGCTCGAGTAGCTGGACACATATAAATTGGTAGAATATTTCACAGGGGCTCGACGTCGTTATTTAACAACGGTCCGAAGCACCCTAATTTGTAACTGAGATAGTTATTTATTCAAACTTTCTGGTTAAGGTAGAGGTACCTCACATATTTAGGTAGAGGTACGACACATATTTCATAACGATCTTTTTCTACCGGTATTTTAAGGCGGATGATGGTACTGAATCCCAAAGATTTGAGGAAAAAATCTACCCCAATAATCACATTATATATATAATGTGATTATATAATGTGATTATATATATATATATATATATATATATATATATATATATATATATATATATATATATATATATATATATATATATATATATATATATATATATATATATATATATATATATATATATATATATATATTATATATATATATATATATATATATGTAATCGTGACCATAGGGCGAATAAATTGTCGAACAAAGCAGACTTAAGGCGACCGCGACCATTAAGGTGCCGGTGACTTAATTCTCGTAATTAATTACTAATGACCTATTTATGCAATCATATTGGATTTTTGTATGGACATACTGTATTACCTACACAAATATTTGAAACGGTATTAAGTTCGTTGTAAAGATAAATATATTTTTCTTTATTTTTGGAAAATATATTATCTATATGGTCGTCAAATCCATGCTTCGGGCGAAAAAATAAATATATCGTTTTTATTCTCTTAAACTAATAATATATCTAATGGGTTTAACCCGGCAAAGAATGCTTTTCTAACACTGCTTTTGCTAGTACTGTCTTTCCGGACATTCCCAGTACCTTTCGATTAAACAAATCCATTTATAAATGTTGAGGTGTCTTCAATTTTGCGTTGTGTAATTTTAACCGGAAAACGTTTCGCAGTGAATGCGCGTTGTTAGCAATTCAAAAAAGACTTAAGAAGCACAGCTCCTGGTTGCTGATTTCGTTGAGCGATGTTTTAAGTGTGCGTTTTATACTATTGTGTTTAACAAAATTATTAAATGTAAACAATACAATGACCCCAGCAAGCAAAATATATGGGACCCATATGGGTCCCACATGGGTATTGCAACCGGGAACCATGTGGGACCCATATGGGCAGCCCCTATGGGCTGAATATGGGTCCTATATGGTTCCCATATGGGCTGCCTATATGGGCAGCCATATGGGTCCCATATTGGCTGCATATGGGTCCTATATGGGTTCAATATGGGCTGCATACGGGCAGTATTTGGGTCTATATATGATCCTTTTTTCATCCTATAATGGTTGGTATACTGCAATATTCTGTAAGTCATACCTGTCAGAGGTAAACAAAACACGAACGTTATCGATAAGATACAGTTTTAATCAATCAAAAACATTTACAGCTGATCTTGTGATCTTCGCCACATAGAAAAAAATCTGTCGCCTCGTTTGTTTCACGATTTGGTGACTTTTTTTGATCGACAGAAAAACCCTTAGTATGTGACATTTTGTGAAATAACTTGGCTGCTTTATCAATTGCAATAACAATAAAGTATGATAATTGTGTGGCAATGTAATGTTTGTATGTCTTTTTAGTCTCAAGTATATAGTAGACAGTGTTTCTCTATATGTGTGAGATTTTATTTACTGCTTATAAAAACTGCTGGGATTATTTATGAAAATTCCTCTATCTTAATTAGTTTTTGTTCAATTTTGGTCTATTTTAAATAAAGCCTATATTCTGAGCGTAATTCAAAGGTAAATATTGGGGGAAAATATACACTCTTTAAGCAGGAGAATGGGGCCAAAGTTCGGCCCCAAATAGGCCCTAAAATGACTGGCTTTGCACGCTCATCAATATAATTTTACCTTTGAACTTTTAGTGTGACCTTGACCATGAACCATGGGATCTGGTTCTCGAAACTCAGCGTTACACCATGCTTAACACTTCCGCCAATTTATTTGAAACGCCTTCCTTGCTGGACAAAATTATCATCCGGACAGGGTCTATCAGACTTTACGCTGACAGTAGACCCTGCTCCCCCCACCCCTAGCAGGCATATTCGGGACAGTGTTGTTATGAAAGTACCATATCTAAGCTGTCATTTGGTGGTTGGCTGCACGATGGCTGTTGGTTATTTTTGATGCTACGTCATGTTAAAATATGTTACCATTTTTTTAAAGATAGCAAATGGTAGAAGAACGCATAGCTAGGTTTATCTTGTACAATAAATTAATTTATAGGCCGTGTTTTTATTCGAACAGCACAATACAAGTGATTTGTGAGATTCAAGTACACTATCAGTTATTTGTGCATTTTAGGTATCATATTTTATCATTTTTAGCTCGACTGTTCGAATAATAAGTGAGCTTTCCTAATAGCGACGGTGTACATGTCTAAATTTTGTTTATATTTAAAAGTTTTTTAACTGCAAAACTACATAAGTTATTCACTGGAAACTTGGAATATATTGTGTCATCAACTCCAGCATCAGAAGCAACGTTTCCTATAACCCAGTTCACATAGATTTTCTGATTAAAGTTTATATTCAAAACTCTTATATCTGCAAAACTACACAAGCTATCAACTACAAAAGGTTTTCACTTGAAACATTAATTTGATGAAATAATTACCATAACTCAGTTTTGTATTTCAACAAATTTATACCCCTTCCACTCCCAAAATACGTACCAACTGAAATACTTTGAAAAGTATAGAGCGTTGTCCTCTGACAGCTCTTGTTTTACATAAAATGCATTTAACTTTGGTGATTGTATACGACGTTACCAAAAAATAAATGCAGAGAAATGTATGTTAAAAGAAACCTTCATTTATTTTTTTTAATTTAAGATGATACTGTAAAAGTGTGTATATAATGTGTATACTATGTGCAGAAAAGATAAAATCATTACAAAAGAAACATGCATTAATTCCATGTTTTATTTATAGTGATTATATAATACCTACAAAATAACGGCCGGATAATTGAGAGATTAGCCATTCACTTAGCTACCGAACACTTCAAGCAACGCACCCTAGCATCTAGGATTTAAGTACGACCTTGATCTTGGACCTAGGGACCTGATTCTTGCGGGCGACACACTATCTCATCATGCTTAACACTTTAATTTGAAAATATGTCCATGTCAGACAAAATTATCCTCCAGACAGAGTATTAATTCTTTTTTTTTACCTTTGACCTTAAACTGTGACCTTGACCGTGGACCTAGTTTAAAGTGCGACACACTGTCTTATATCACTTCTACCAAGTTATTTGAAAATGCTGACTCTTAACATGCATTTTAACATGAATACCTATATTTGACCTTTAAGTGTGACCTTGACCTTGGATCATGGTATCTGGTTCTTGCATGTGACATACCACCTCAGAATGCTTATCACTTCTGAAAAGTAATTCGAAGGGTTAGGGTTAACCCTCCTACCCTGCTGGACAAAATTATACACCGGACAAGGTCTATGGCTTATATTCGTATATTTGACCTTTGACTTTTAAGTGTGACCTTGACCTTTGACCTAGAGATCTAGAGTTCTTGCACATGATTCCTTGTCGTACCATACTTAGCACTTCTGCAAATTGGATGAACATTGCTGGATATAGAGAGCGGAAATAACTAAAAAGACCAATTTCAGATAATTCAAGGGCAATAACTCCGCAAAACCTATTTGGCTGGTTATTAGACCAATACCGCGCAATCTTTAATAGGGGGCATAAACATCAATTTTGGTGAAGATAAGATGAACATTGCTAAAACGGTCAGTTTTAGTTAAATAAAGGGCCATTACTCTGAGGTTCCTGTGGCAATTTAGATGATCATAAAACTTGTCTAAGATATTATAATCTCAGACATTTTATTCAAGTTTGGTTAAGATCAGACCGGAAACAGCTAAAAAAGTTTTATTCTAGATAATCAAAGGGCCATAACTCTACAGTTACTTGAACGATTTGGTTGATTATCCAACTTCACCGTGGTCACAAAGATTTCCACTAAGTTTGATGAAGATCAGATGACAATTGTTGGACTTGAGAGTGAAAGAGTCGAAACGGCTTAAAGGGCCAAAATCAAATAATTCAAGGACCATAACTCGAGTGCGATTTAGCTGATTATTGCGCTTTGCAAAGAACTTGACTGAGATATTTTATAACAAACATTTTCATAAAGTTTGGCTCATTATCAAACTTGGCCTAGATATTATGCCCACAAACATGTTCATGAAGTTTGGTGAAGATAAGATGAAAATTGTTGGACTAATTGAGCGGAAACGAATATTAATACCAACCAACCAACATTAGCAAACCAATATACCCTGCCATCTTTGATGTGGGGCATAGTTAATAGCTTGATTATTAACAAGAGCTGTCACAGGACAGCGCACTCGATATGTTTGTACTGTTGCACGCAAACCTTAACCTGAACGTTTCACGTACAAAATGAGGCACATTTTTGCTAAATTGCAGGTCAGAGTTAACGACCTTGGTCAATGACCTTACATAATGACCCTGAAGACATGTGTGAAGTTTCAGTTGAATATCTGTAGTAGATAAAGAAATATGGAGTTGTTGCACGCAAACTTTAACCTGAATTTCTAACTACGAAAAGGGGCATAATTCTACTAAATTTCAGGTCACATATATATATTTTTACACCTACCCTTTAAAAGTAAGTCCGATCAGTTTAAGAACCTACTGTGTACTGACATAATTATAGACATTGACATTGAAAGTGTAATTGTGCAGTTTAGCTTGCAAAAAGGACAGAAAATAAGACTGTGTTTGTTTCAGCTCTACTTGAGAGTAAAATGTTCGAAGTAAAGAAATCTTTTGTCAGTTATCCTAATATGTAGATCTTCATTACTTCATTACTTCATAAGTACAATGTATCTAGTAATGCTCACAATACACAATATTCACATTTTTTTCAAAATCCTATAGTAGGGTGGGGTCTGGGGGGTCTGCATAACTGAAATAATATTGCGAATCCACATGAATATATAGATAGCTACGACCCTGAAATTGCGTCAACTGTGCGCTCCCCCGAAACTTTTCAAGGGGCATTTAACAATGCAAATTTGGCCACTGTGCAACCGTACAAACGGATAAACTTAAGTTTTACATGGCTAATGCACTCCCAGCTTAGCTAAATGTCTTTAATTCAATTCATGAGGTGAATTACACACTCGCGGCAATTGTTGTTATTGTGACTTGTGGGTTCTTTGAGGAAATTACTTGTTCCCCCCCCCCCAAAAAAAAACCCTGCTGTGCAGACAATGAAGAACTTAAACATAGGGCATTTGTTTTTGCAAAACCAGTGTGCTTTTCCTCTATCATAACCATGTTTTTTAACTATTAGTATATCAAAGCAATTCACAAATTTTATTTTTTTTCATCAATGAAAATTACAATACTTTCTCATCTAACACAATGGTTAATGTGTTGTGTCAACTTGGCACCCATTTATTCGGCAGTCATACCGGGAAGATATCATGTGTCTGTAAGATTAATCATGACAGGATTACAATCTTAAAATGTAATAACGAAGCCTAAATTATTCATTTCCAACATTTGTGTCATTTTGTACCACCATGGTTTGATTAAACTAGCCAAATCCTGCTTCAACATGATAAACATGTCATTTTATACTTAAAGGGACTATGTCAACACAAAGTGATCCCTTTCAGCAATTTAAATGTTATTATGTTACAGAAATCAGCAATATAAAGGCGTATACAATATATAACGTTTGAATAATTTACTACATTATAAGAATTTTGAATTTAAAAAAAACATAAAGAAAAACAACCTGAGTGGGTATCGAATTACACCCAAGGAACATTTCTGTGAAATTATTTGGAAACCCAACCAGTGGTTTCTGTCAAGAAAATTTGCAAAGTTTTCAATATAGTCATATAAATAAAAATAGTCCCTGGCTTCCATGTTTATCAACGGAGCGGAACCCTTTGGGCAGCTTTCATAGATGACTTCCCAAGGAACATTTCTGTGAAGAGTCATCAAAATTGGCCCACTGGTCTCAGAAGAGATGTCATTTTAAGGAAATGTTTACTCTCGAACAGACGCACGCACGACACAAGAACCGCCATGGCATAAGCTCGTGTGGAGTTTACCATGTCTATTTATATTACGTAATTAAGTACTTCTTTTAATAAAATTATATTAAATGTTGAGAGAAAGTTGTGTCCAGATTGCATATTAAGAGAGAACTAAAACTAACATATTTGTTTACTGCACAGTAAAAAAACCATACCACATGTACTGTATATGCACATGGGCGCATGTGCGGTTCTTATTGTCCCAGTCCCAGTCAAAACTGAATGTACCCGTTGCTGTAGGATAAACAACCAAATAAATACTTTTGACAAACAACAATGGTGAATTAAATAAACAAAAAAAAACATTTGCCCAAACACTGACCAATAGACATTTTACCTGCTTTTAAAATAACACCTTTAAGATACATCAACCCAGTTTCAGAAACGAACCTGATATTATGAAACTAATGGTTGAAGAAAAATCAGACTGTTTAAGAATAGATGATATCAAAATGCGGTTAAAAATGCAAAGCACTTAAACCGGATAGTTTTCTTTCATGCCCCAATGAAAACACCGATCTCAATTTTCGCAATAAAATGTGAAATGTTTGACTTTATGGACGAAATAGGTAACATTTTACCCACCTTTGACATATATGCAGTCGGAAAATGTGGTCCATCATATCTATTTACATTGCTACTGAATACATGAATAAAGAAAGGAAAATAACGTAGAAAATTTGAAAAAGCTAGTCAGTTGATACATTTGAGGTATATATTTGAGAACAATTCTTCGGGATTTGTCATGGAGTTATTTCAATTTAATACTGCTTGTGTAGCATCAAATGTCACAAAAAACTCCAGACATTAACATAATTATTATACTTACAAGTATTACAATATATCTAAAGTAATATAGTACCAAAAGATGTAATCGGAGCAGGATGTGCTTCAAAAAATGATTGTGCTTCAAAAAATGATTGTTCAGACAAACAGCAGACACCTACACCTGTTGGGGTGTAACAATATCACTGACTCGCATTTTCTACAAGCTGTAAGCGCTACACTTCGACATAATGCTGGAAATATGACACGATCAACAATACAGAATCAAACTTGAGGTAAAAACTACAGAAAACAACTCAATGTTGGAAATGACAGAAATCGTACACACAATACCGTTAGCTATACAGACACTATTATGCTATCCATACTACGGAAAATGAATCATTATTACTTTCAATTAAACGTTATTTGTTCACAGACGATGCGTGTCCTGCAACCCAACATAATACTTCTAAAAAGACAATCAGAGCACCCGAAAGGAATGTCTATTCGGCGAACACATGTAGAACGCTCACGGTCGCGTGGTTAAAATATTCCAAATGAACAGTTCGGTTGCAATTGTTATATGGTAATGGCGAACAAGCCAACACAAGTCAATTAACATTATTTAAAGATAATAACATTTGGTATTTTAATATTCGAGGTCCCCTAAGTCTATAGATATATCCAATATACATTTTCTATTTTTAGAACTCTATAAATACACTTCATCAAATACACGCGTGAAAAAGAAGTTAATATAATTAGATTGTTGAGAAAAATATGTACATATTAAAATTATATTATCTAGTTTTTCCATACATATTTTCATAAATGTTAATTCATTGAATGCAAACTCATATTTATGTATCGCAGTCTAATTAAGAAAGCAAACCGGAAGAACGTGTTTTTCCGCATCAAGTCCTTTCTCCCAAGTATCGAAACGAAGTCGAATAGAATTAAGGCCTAAAGGATCAATTCAAATTTTCACCAATGAAGAGTCAATATTAGAAAAAAAGATTTATTTTCCTGCTAATGTACAAGTTTAAATTGTGTTAAAAGTGCACAGCCACAATATATATATATACACTTAAAACACTGTTAGAAAATATATATATATATATATACAATACGAATACGGAAACAATCCATGTACACATCAATTTAGGTTGAAAAGGTCGTGATTTCAAATTTGCATTTGTTTATGCAGTAAATTTATATTGCGTTATATTTGGTAATTTGTCAAATTTTGTGTACGACAGTTGAAACAGTCCTATTAACATAAAATGAAAAAAACAAAGAACAAAACTAGTTAAAGCAATCACAATTACTATTCTCAATATATTATAAAATGGTAGCCTAAACAATCTTGTTGTTTATTTCTGCTTTTTGCAAGATCGTTCATGGTCTAGTAATGTGTGCTTTTTAGTTAGACTTTTCGAAGAAAAAAAAGTCGAGTTATTGTCGTCGCTCTGTCGTCTGCGTCTGCGTTAGTTAAGTGTTTTGGTTAAATTGTTTGGTTGATTTTCTTGTCCGAGTCCCTTTGTCGAAGACTATCAAAGGTATCCATTTGAAACTTGCAATACTTGTTCACTATCGAAAGGGGAATTTAATTACAAAACCCTTTGATTTGTATTTCCAGAGTTATCTGATCTTGTTTGGACTTATAAATTAGAATATTTTGATTTTTTATTAAATATAAAATTTCTCAATAGCTATTAAAGACATTAAAACACAAGATACATGTTTATTCTACAGAAATGGGAGGTAACTCTTTCAATGATTTTGTTGGAGTTATAACCCTTTTTTCAACTTACAGTTTTAACTTTAGGTCAAATTTCTCAATACACGTACGAGTTATTGACTAGAAACTCAACATACTTGATCACTGTAACGAATTTATTCTGTAGACAATAAAAAATAACTCTAGCAAGGATTTCCTTTGAGAAATAGCCCTTTTTCAACTTAGAATTTTCGCTTTAAGTCAAATTTCCTTATAACTAAGATGTATTGACTTTAAACTCAACATACTTTATCACAGTTATGAACCCCATTCGGTAGACAAGACGAGGTAACTATATCAATGTGGAGTTGATATTGGTGGAGTTAGTGCCCTTTTTTGGAGCGTCCAGCACCCGTAGGTGGTGCTCTTGTTTATAATCTGTGATTGGTATTTAAAAAAAATAATTCTCCCAATACACCACAACTACTGCTTCTGATGATTCTTCTACTGCAGCTGTTGCTGCTGCTGCTGATACTACTACTACTACCACTACCACTACCACTACTACCACTACCACTACCACTACAACTACTACTTCTACTACTGCTACTACTATACTACCACTACTACTACTACTAATACTACTACTACTACTACTACTTCTACTTCTACTACTACTACTACTACTACTACTACTACTACTACTACTACTACTATCACTACCACTACCAATACCACTACTACTACTACTACTACTACTACTACTACTACTACTACTACTACTACTACTACTACTACTACAACTACTACTAATGCTGCTGCTGATGTTGCTGCTGATGATAATGATGTTATTGCTACTACTGGTGCTGCTTCTACCACCGCCACTACAACTAGTCTACTGCTGCTGTTGTTGCAACTGCTGCTAGAATTACTTTCACAACCAATTTTACTTCATCTTAGTCCAGCCCCTCCCCCCCCCCCCCCGGGCCAAGCCTGGTCTGCGTCCGGCCCTGAGCAGATCCACAGGCTAAACTAGCGGCAACAGAGATGGTTACTTCAAACGCTGAAGATGAAAAGAAAATCATTACAAAAATAGGAAGTACAATGCTTTCACTCAGAGAAAACAACAAACATTCAATGAAACTTTCCAAAGGCAGGACTCAGGAATTGCATACGGGACAGAAATAGAAAAAATCTTCAGTGTGATTCATCAATTGTTATTTATTAAAGTCGACACATCCGTTTGAAGGCTCACTGGTCGAAGATCACAGACAGCGAAGACAATGAATGTGATGTACTGCAGTATGCCAGGAACAAGAAACTGTGGAACACTTTATATTCCACTGTTCTAAATACACACAAGTCGAAGAAAGGTCAAGACTTCAATTCAGAACTGACGAAATACTACATAGAAACAATACAGGCTGTATTGGGAGTCTTAGTTGGAGAAATACCGGACATAAAAACGCATGCAAAAGAGGAACTTGTCAATTCCTTCAGCAAATATCTAGTAGAAACACAAGACTGCGAATCAAATATAAAGTATCAAGACTATAATGTATAAGTACCGAGAGAAATTGATCACAGAGACGGAAACGACGACATAAGTCGCAAAAGTACATCGAGCCCATAGACGACAACGACGCAAAAAAGAAAACAATAACAACAACATTTTAAGGTCGTCACAAAACCTTAAAATATGCCGATTGTACGTAAAGACAGCTTTTGATGTTAAGTTTGCTGGGTTAACTCTACTTTCAATGTAAAGTTCATATTTCACTGTGTATGTCAATATTTCATTTTCGTTCATTTAACTACATTCAACTGTGTCATTCAGTTCGGATATTCGGACAACAATATTACTGTTACGTTGTGATAATAATCGTTTGCTATAAAAGGATTTCAATGAACATGTACTATGTTGAGATGTAGCGATATTTGTGTTTTAAAGTATTAATGGTTTAATGTTTGTAGTGATATTAGTGAGGAAATTATGAAAATACAACAAAATTGTAAACAAAAGTTTGCGGTGGCGTAGTGGATATGGTGTCCGCCTAGTGATCGGGAGGTCCCGGGTTTGATCCCCTCTCAGGACGCGTTCTGAAGATCGCCCAAAAAGACACCAAGTACTGGTTCTACCCAGGAAACAGACTCGAGAGTGTCTCTATAAGCCTTAGGCTTTCGATGCAATGGAGCTAAAATAAAAGGGTTTAAACTAAACACAATTATTTTCTTATCACTTTAATCTGCTGTTACACTAAGCCTTTTCCTCTGTTTAAACTTAAAAATACTGATAATACTGTTTGGGTTATTATCATACAAACACAATACATCAAAGGGGAACATTTTGAGATTTAAAGGGGTATATTCAATATTTTTCTAGTAGCAGTACTATATTGATGAAATTGTTAAGAAAAAAATGTATACAACACCAAAAAATATTTTCCATACAAGGTTCCAGCAGGATTTGAACTCATGCCTACAAAATCACGCATTTGAATGGAAACTTTCCGACACTAGTCTATATTTATCAACAGTGCGCATGCGCGTAGCGGTACTTCATCTACATTTCATTCATATCCATTTTACTACTACTACTTATTTTCCCGCGCCCTCAAAAAGTCTCACTTTGACAACTTTTGTGTAAATATAAAAAATAGTTTACTGTTCATATAAAAACGAGACATATGTGAAGTTATCATTTAATAAATACCTCATAAAATAAAATTTTATTTTTAAAAATATACTGCATTAGGCATCAATAGGCCCCTTTAAATATATTTTCCAGAGCAGGGGAGATTTTCAATAGGGCTGTATTTCAGAATAAGTAACAATTCGCCACAATAACGATCAGCAACATAACTATTCAGCACAGTTTTTTTACGATTGTCATTCGCAACAGGTGCATAATGATTTGCCGCACTACTTTGATTAGTAAAACGAGGATATTTGGTGGAAATTGGTGATCATAAAAATAGGAAGGAAATGTGATTTTTTGTTAAATTGCACTTATAAATATATGATGAATACAACTTCATATTGATAATTAATACTTTATAATACCCTACAGTAAATTGAGTATGATGGTAATGTCGATGATAACATCGAAGACGATTATTGTAACATTGATTTTATTGTGTTAATATCAAGTTCATAGGATTGGATAGCTGCCGGGGTACCTGCGTGCCGGGTACATACTGTACACGCCACAGTGGGTACCCGGATCCATTACTCATGTCATTTTCTATTGATTTCTTTAAGTGTTGTACCAAATAAACATATAAATGCTTCATATTTAAATTACTTTATCATGTAAATGCCAAAATTCATTACATGACAAACTGCAATCATTCACAAGGCGTCAAACAAATCGATTATAATTAGCACCAATTGTCTTTGTTACAAACACCTAATTAAAAGTGTTATACGGTCCCACTAGCAACAGTTAATAGTGTGGCGAATCTTTATATGAACCTGTAGTGAATAATTATAAAACTGTGGTGAATTGTTATGTGGCGAATCGTTATAATACCATATTTCAGCCATAAATTTGCCTTAAAAGACGTTGGAGGCATTTCGTGGGAAAACCAGACTTTGTGCATGTGCGTAAAGTGTCGTCCCAGATTAGCCTGTGCAGTTCGCACAGGCTAATCCGGGACGGCACTTTCCACCTTCAGTGGATTTATGCTTAGAAGAGACTTCTTTGAAACAGAAAATACCATAAAAGTGGAAAGTGCCGTCTTGGATTAGACTGCACAGGCTACTTTACGCACATGTATTAAGTCCAGTTTTCTTACGACACGCCTCATTGTGTTTTGATAATCACCTTTCACAGTATACAGGCTACTTTACACACATGTATTAAGTCCAGCCTCATTGTGTTTTGATAATCACTTTTCACAGTATACAGGCTACTTTACGCACATGTATTAAGTCCAGTTTTCTTATGACATGCCTCATTGTGTTTTGATAATCACATTTCACAGTATTTTGGGGAATATAGTTAATGCTATTATTTATCAGCAAGCTGTATCACTTTTTCTTTCAGATAACTGCTGGCAGAGTAGGCGCTGCAACTGCTATTGTCGTTCCATCAGCAGTTCTATACGCTTCGTACACTCACCAAGTACCTTCCACTGGAAAGATGGTGAAAATATCGGAGGTATTAAAAACTGCGTCTTTAGAACATAAACCCATTTTGAATATACTTATATAATACTTTGGCATACGTAAAAGTTTTCTACATGTAATGATGTTAACATTTGATAAACTTTGTATTGAAGTATTTCCCAAGACTTAAAGAAAGTTGAAGTTTTTTTAGTTTAAGACGTACGGGTATTTCCTGCTTTGTTAACACACTCAATATTTTACTTGAATATATGGAAATGAAATAATAATTGCTTGACATATTTAATTTGTCTTGTTATTAACACTTGTAACACTTTATTTACTTAATTTCTCTTATAATCTGTTGTTTTTTTCCCGAACATTTCTGTATTTTTGGAATTTCATTTTACTGTTCTAATATTTTTGTCATCAGCAACATTAACAGTTAAAGAGTTTTGTGTTCATCAAATTTAAATGAAGGATGTTGACTAGAGAATGAAATGAATGATCACTAGATGCACATGTGTACGTTCAATTCTTAAATTGCAACTTCCAAAAAAAAAAAAAAATTGGAGCACACAAAGATTGCCAGTTCTCATCATTTCACTTTCCGAGATGGTTTGAAATTGTGCTCAATTCTGGCATGTTTTCCAGTTGCCAATATACGAAGTGCCCAAACCTGCGTCAGTTAGATTAGTACCAGAAGAGATTGGAATCATGCGCAGTGGATTTGCCTCTGTTAGAACAGCGATATGGGATTGGCTTGATTCACAGAAGGTAAGATCCAGTGGAGTTTCCTCAGTTAGAACAGCTATATGGGATTGGCTTGATTTACAGAAGGTAAGATCCAGTGGAGTTTCCTCAGTTAGAACAGCAATATGGGATTGGCTTGATTTACAGAAGGTAAGATCCAGTGGAGTTTCCTCGGTTAGAACAGCTATATGGGATTGGCTTGATTTACAGAAGGTAAGATCCAGTGGAGTTTCCTCAGTTAGAACAGCTATATGGGATTGGCTTGATTTACAGAAGGTAAGATCCAGTGGAGTTTCCTCAGTTAGAACAGCAATATGGGATTGGCTTGATTTACAGAAGGTAAGATCCAGTGGAGTTTCCTCAGAACAGCAATACGGGATTGGCTTGATTTACAGAAGGTAAGATCCGGTGGAGTTTCCTCAGTTAGAACAGCAATACGGGATTGGCTTGATTTACAGAAGGTAAGATCCAGTGGAGTTTCCTCAGTTAGAACAGCAGTACGGGATTGGCTTGATTTACAGAAGGTAAGATCCAGTGGAGTTTCGTCAGTTAGATCAGCGATACGGGATTGGCTTGATTTACAGAAGGTAAGATCCAGTGGAGTTTCCTCAGTTAGAACAGCGATACAGGATTGGCTTGATTTACAGAAGGTAAGATCCAGTGGAGTTTCCTCAGTTAGAACAGCAATACGGGATTGGCTTGATTTACAGAAAGTAAGATCCAGTGGAGTTTCCTCAGTTAGAACAGCAATAAGTTTCCTCAGTTAGAACAGCAATACGGGATTGGCTTGATTTACAGAAGGTAAGATCCAGTGGAGTTTCCTCAGTTAGAACAGCAATATGGGATTGGCTTGATTTACAGAAGGTAAGATCCAGTGGAGTTTCCTCAGTTAGAACAGCAATACGGGATTGGCTTGATTTACAGAAGGTAAGATCCAGTGGAGTTTCCTCAGTTAGATCAGCGATACGGGATTGGCTTGATTTACAGAAGGTAAGATCCAGTGGAGTTTCCTCAGTTAGAACAGCGATACAGGATTGGCTTGATTTACAGAAGGTAAGATCCAGTGGAGTTTCCTCAGTTAGAACAGCAATACGGGATTGGCTTGATTTACAGAAGGTAAGATCCAGTGGAGTTTCCTCAGTTAGAACAGCAATACTGGATTGGCTTGATTTACAGAAGGTAAGATCCAGTGGAGTTTCCTCAGTTAGAACAGCAATACGGGATTGGCTTGATTTACAGAAGGTAAGATCCAGTGGAGTTTCCCCAGTGAGAACAGCAATACGGGATTGGCTTGATTTACAGAAGGTAAGATCCAGTGGAGTTTCCTCAGTTAGAACAGCAATATGGGATTGGCTTGATTTACAGAAGGTAAGATCCAGTGGAGTTTCCTCAGTTAGAACAGCAATACGGGATTGGCTTGATTTACAGCAGGTAAGATCCAGTGGAGTTTCCTCAGTTAGAACAGCAATGCGGGATTGGCTTGATTTACAGAAGGTAAGATCCAGTGGAGTTTCCTCGGTTAGAACAGCAATACGGGATTGGCTTGATTTACAGAAGGTAAGATCCAGTGGAGTTTCCTCAGTTAGAACAGCAATACGGGATTGGCTTGATTTACAGAAGGTAAGATCCAGTGGAGTTTCCTCAGTTAGAACAGCAATACTGGATTGGCTTGATTTACAGAAGGTAAGATCCAGTGGAGTTTCCTCAGTTAGAACAGCAATACGGGATTGGCTTGATTTACAGAAGGTAAGATCCAGTGGAGTTTCCTCGGTTAGAACAGCAATACGGGATTGGCTTGATTTACAGAATGTAAGATCCAGTGGAGTTTCCTCGGTTAGAACAGCAATATGGGATTGGCTTGATTTACAGAAGGTAAGATCCAGGGCTTTTTTTGCCACCAATTGTGAAGAGGCCTAGGCTTTTTTATATGTGAAATGTAAGTGCGATAAAATGGTAAAGTGTGAAAAATGTAATGCACAGTATTTGTTCAATTGTTACCAAAAGGTCGAAAAACTAAATTGTATTCACAAATATCCGATTATATTTGTTTTTATATCATTATTATCTATGTTTTGTTAGAACATAATTTTAATAATCAATGAATCTGGTATAAAAATAATGTTTAAAAGTGAACTTTTACATTCGGATATCCATCTGACGTGTGAAGTTTTATTGCCACATGCGTGAAAAATGTGACATGTTTAGGAATGTGAAGTAGCCTTATATATGACTCAAGTATATAAGGAAAAAAAGCCCTGAGATCTAATATCTGAGTTGTTTAGAGTTTCATATAAATTAAGTAAAAATGTTTGGCAGGCAGTTGTTGGTTGAACGTCACCTCTAACATTAACTTCATTGAGGAATAAACTTACCGGTATTTAGAAATGTTAAACTTATTATATGTTTCTAAATATTCGTAATTATGTGTATAATTATGTACGAGCTTTCATGTTTTCATACTTTCATACTCATCATCATTGCATTTCTGTCCTAAGGCCCAGTTCACGAGTAAAATATTTAAAATGAAATAAAAAGATATGCATGCTAAATTGTAGGTACTATAAATATGAATATTGCACTTGCAAATTTGAACAGTCAGGTTTCATTGTATTTTGAAATTTATTACTACACTTTTATTCCTAGATTAATTTTGATCTTATGACATGTGTGACATTAATGTGACCTTTCAGAGAAAAATTCAGTTGTGTTCATTTTTGCAGGAAACAACAGAAAAGATCAAGGAGAAAATGGAGATTGGAAAAGCACACACTGAATGTAATCATTTGAAATGGGGCGCGTCGTGGGAAACACGGGCATAATGCATGTGCATAAAGTATCGTCCCGGATTAGCCTGTGCGGTCATCAGAGTCTAATCCAGGACGGCACTTTCCGCTTTATAGTATTTTCTGTTTCAAAGAAGTATCTTCTAAACATAAATACACTGTATACAGAAAGTGTTGTCCTGGATCTGCACATGCTGATCTGGGACAACACTTTATGCGTATGCTTTTAACCCGGGTTCCCATGACACGCCTCAAATGAATATTCCGAACTAAACACAGACCCTCCATGTTCCGTGGAAAAATTAGACAAAAAAGGATAAAATAAAATTGTTACCTGAAAACTTTGGGATTATTTCTTGTTGTTAAATTGTTAATTGTGTCACTGTTATGTACCATAGCATAATTGCAGTGATAAACAATATGCCCAATGGAAAATCTTAAAGGGACATGTTTACCAATTTTTTTGGTAATTTTTAGAATGTCATAAAATGTCTTGACTACAAAAATAGAAACACCTGACCTAAGGCTAAAAATGATCACTTGTGTGCTTTGGGTAACGCTCTCAAATAAGTTAGGTAGGGTCGGGATTGAGCTGTTTGTTTTAACTTTTTAGCTCACCTGAGCACAAAGTGCTCATGGTGAGCTTTTGTGATCGCCCGTTGTCCGTCGTGCGTGCGTGCGTGTGTGCGTCATCAACTTTTCATTCAAACAACATCTCCTCCTAAACCACTTGGCAGATTTTCACCAAACTTCACAGGAATGATCCTTGGGTGGACCTCTTTCAAAGTTGTTCAAATCTTTCCGGTCCGCTGAATATGTAGGTCACCAGAGCTAAAATATATTTAAAAAGTGAAAACTTTAAAAATCTTCTATGAAACCGCAAGGCTCAGAGCTTTCATATTTGATATGTGACATCCTCTAGAGGTCCTCTACAAAGATTGTTCAAATTAAAAACGGGCCACGCCCCGGGGGTCACATGGTTTATATAGAATATATAGCAAAATGACTTTAAAAATCTTCTCCTCTGAAACCACAAGGTCCAGAGGTTTCATATTTGGTATGTAACATCCTATAGTGGTCCTCTACAAAGATTGTTCAAATTATGCCCCTGCAGTCAAAACGGGCCACGCCCCGGGGGTCTCATGGTTTGTATAGAATATATAGCAAAATGACTTCAAAAATCTTCTCTTCTGAAACCGCAAGGCCCAGAGGTTTCATATTTGGTATGTAACATCCTTTAGTGGTCCTAGACAAAGTTTGTTCAAATTATGCCCCTGAAGTCAAAATGGGCCATGCCCCGGGGGTCACATTGTTTATATAGAATATATAGCAAGATGACTTTAAAACTCTTCTCCTCTGAAACCACAAGGCCCAGAGGTTTCATATTTGGTATGTAACATCCTATAGTGCTCCTCTACAAAGATTGGTTTAGCAAAATGACTTAAAAAATCTTTACCTGAAACCGCAAGGCCCACAGCTTTCCTATATTTGGTATGTAACATTGCATAGTGGTCCTCTCCAAAGATTGTTCAAATTATGCCCCTGGGGTCAAATCTGGCCACCACCCGAGGTTTATATAGACTTAAATAGCAAAGTGACTTAAAAACTCTTTACCTGAAACCGCAAGGCCCAGAGGTTTGTTCAAGGTTGTTCAACTTATGCCCCTGGGATAAAAATAAGCCACGCCTCGGGGATGCAAATTCCAATTGGGTTACAAGCTCAGGTGAGCGTCCTAGGGCCCTCAGAGTCCTTTTGTTGTTTTATAGACATGATTTTGGAAAAAAAAAGAGAAAATTATCTAAAATGTGATGAAAACGGATTTCACAGAATACTGTCATCACTGCATGACTGCATAATATTCAATTATTTAACATGTATATAATATTTTGAACATGTGGCATATACATTACAAATCGTGGTGTCTGACAGCTGATTTAAGAGGTTTTGCGCAGTCGGCACTTGTTTTAATAAAACTTGTACCCATTTTTAGACACTATAATGAAGCTGAAGGCAGATGATGGCGTCAATGTCCCAAAGATATCAGTCATAGCGGCATCAGGCATGGCTGGCATACTTCTTGGCTACAGGAGTAAGTAACGTTGTAGTGGATCTTGTGTCGGCATCAGGCTTGGCTGGCATACTTCTTGGCTACAGGAGTAAGTAACGTTGTAGTGGAGCTTGTGTCAGCATGGCAATAGGAAATCAGGGGTTCAGTCCGTACTCACGGAGCATGCAACTAATCTTTCTTAAAGTCACCAAGTACTGGTTCTACCCAAGGAAACAGACTTGAAAAAGTATCAAAAACACTCTCGCTTTCAATAAATGTACATACATATTAATATTAAGATCCATAAATAATTTACATTTCATGTAGTTTGTTAACTAGCAATTGTTTTGTGGCATTTAATGCCACAGCCACAAAAACAAACTGCTTGGTGGGTGTCTTCACGTTTTAAATATTTTTGCAGTTGTTTATTGTAAGGCAGCACTTGTCACCCGTACATTTTTGTCATTATTTTAAAATTGTTCTGATATTGTTTGGAAGTCATATAAATCAATGAATCAAATATCAGTGGGTGTAAATATTAGAATTACATATATTTAAACAGTTTAAAGCAAAATGCCTCCAGTATTTTATGAGATTTGTTATATTTTTTGCAGGCAGTGTAGTGAAGAAAATAGGTTTCAGCACGCTCGCAATGCTTACAGCGGCAGCCGTATGCTATCCCAAAGAAGCAGTTGATTTAACGAAAGAAGGTTTCAACAAAGTCAAGTCTTCTGTCACAGATGCCATGGGGTGAGGGGTTTTCAATAGTTGGTACAAAATGACAAATAACTTTGATGGACATCTTTCTTTTTTTTAAAGAGACAGATCAGTTGTCACATATTGATAAATAGCCTTCATTCTCTCGCATATGATGCCGAGTTATCAACTTCACATATAGAATGATGTATAATCAGCTGGTATAGTACATCGAGGGTTGAGCGTGAAACTATTGTATCTGCTGAATATATCTACGGGTATATCAGATACAATAGTTTCATGCTCAACCCTCGACGTGTATTGACAATGTTGTTTACCAGTAACTTAAGTTCACTTAAACTTGTATTGTATTGCAAATGAACAGGCTTGTCACATGGCTGTGGCCTTTTCTTTTCATTGTCCTATTTTTAAGATAAAGACTAAGTTTAAGATTATTCATAAGCATGGGGCCAGGGCCCATATTTATAAAGATTCTTAAGCCATCCTTAAGTTGAACATAAGTCAAAATTAGAATTTGTGTTTAAAACACTATGCTTTGGAACATTTGCATGACTTATGCTAGATATTAAAACACTTTGAATTATATTGCAAATTATGTGTCAAACTCTTCCAGAAATGCATGACTTTGTCAGAAAATCCAGTAATTTTAAATTTGAGATTTTCAAGATTTTTCTTAATTTTCTACTAAGATTCTTTATAAATACCGCGGTGGCGTAGTGGATATGGTGTCCGCCTAGCGATCGGGAGGTCCCGGGTTCGATCCCCACTCTGGGAGCGTTCTGGAGATTACCCCCAAAGACACCAAGTACTGGTTCTACCCAGGAAACAGACTCGAGAGTGTCTCTATAAGCCTTAGGCTTTCGATGCAATCGAGCTAAAACAAATAGGTTTTAACTAAACTATAAATACCAGCCCAGGGCCCATGACTACAAACATTCCTAAACATTTTCTTAGTCTTGATCTTAAATATTAACCAATGGAAATCCAAGCCTGTATGTTAGAAGCATTTTCATTGGTCAATATTTTAAGCTGAGGTTAAGTTTGAAATTGAGAACGTTGTCGTAGGGCCTGGTCTAAGTTTTCGAACAAACTTTAGTCACTAGGCTAAAATGTTTATAGTTTTAAACAAATTTCTGTGAACTCGTATTTCTATTTAAGGTCAAATGAAAAGAAGGAAGACTCATAGCAGCAAGGTTTGATCAGGATGGATCATTTGGGAGACAGAGACATTTTTGTTTATTTCTAATTGTTTGAGGCGTGTCATGGGAAATCCGGCCGTAATGCATGTGAGTAATGTGTCGTCCAGGTTTGGCTGTGCAGTCCGCAAAGGCTAGTCCAGGACGGCACTTTCCGCCTACAGTGGATTTATGTTTAGTGCATCTAGGTGGTTCTTTTACTGGGGCAAAATAGATACAAGTTGATAGATTTTGAAAGAGATTTCTTGAAAGACATTGTGAAAAAGAATTCTTTGCTTTGAGATAATATCCTTATAGGTACATGTAACATGTGTTAAGCTAAATGTTTCAAATTTTATGGGCTGTGGGTTGCCACTAGGTTCAGTTTACACATGTATTTGAAATTCAGAAATGTTTGTGTTAAATTAATATTTCCTTGTTGAAGGAATTAACAGCTAACATTGGAATATATTTTGAATGTTTATGGAAACTATTCATCATATTATATACAATTATATTTGTGTACAGCCAATTATTTTCAGTAACCATGTTTGGGAATTTACCAACAAATATGTTAATATGATCTTTACAATATTTTACTGAATACATTGAGAAAAACGTAGTTGCTTTTCTCATTTCATTCATTTTATGTTGAAGTATGTCAGAGAGGAAAAAAATAAATTCTGTTGACCTACGTAATGTGATTGTATACAAAGAAAGGCAAATTAGCAAACAATAAAACAAGCACAAATCATGATCTTGTCCATTTTTATTTAAAAATAATGTCCAACATACATGAGAATTTGTAAAATAAAGCTGTCAATTTTAAATAAAGTATTTTATATATGGTAACAACAACAACACCATGTCTAACAACTAAAACTATAACAACAATAAAGAACACCTACATGTATCTACAGGGACTATGGTTAAACTGACTGAAAGTTGTTTATGAGTCTCTAATACATTGAAATACATAATCTCTAATACATTGAAATACATAATCTATTGTCATCGATTCTTGTTATATTTTGATGGCATATAGAAGTTACTTGGTACTTTAATATTTACATAATGTAAGACATTTCTTCATTGATAAATAGGGGTGTGGCTATGCATGGTTGTTCAGATATTTTATTACCTTTCGGGGAAAAATACTCAGAACTGACATTTTTGTGTTGTGAAATGTGTGAAATTTAGCTTCCACAACATGATCAATTTTGGATTTTTAATAAATTTGTTATTAAAGCAGCAGTCCAGAAATATGTAAATGAAAATATAACTGCAGAAATCATTTCCAATGGACATCTTACTAATCAAAATAGAAAAATCCCATTGAAATCGGTAAAATAATGTTTTGGTAACTTTTAATCATATAGTTTCTGTATGTAATAGCTGGTGATGCCTCTGGAGTAAATCAGCATGTACACTAGTGTATATTCCGTTCGTACCAAGCGTTTTCGAACACAGACATTATAAAATACCTTCCATAAATAAGAAACAGTTTTCAGTTGAATAAACGTCATTATAAAGTTTCATTAAAATATCTCAATGCATTATCAAGTTATTGAGCAGAAACAGTTTTTCTATTTAATAACAGTGACCTTGACCCTATATGCAATCCCAAGTGAGGTCTCAATATAAGGTATGTATGTATTAAGTTTCATTAAAATATCTCAATGCGTTCTCAAGTTATTGAGCGGAAACAGTTTTTCTATTTTTAGTAACAGTGACCTTGACCCCAACCACCCCATATGCAATCCCAAGCGAGGTCTCTATATAATGAATGTATAAAGTTTCATTAAAATATCTCAATGCGTTCTCAAGTTATTGAGCGGAAACAGTTTTTCCGGAAACAGTTTTTCTATTTTAAGTAACAGTGACCTTGACCCCACCCACCCCATATGCAATTCCAAGTGAAGTCTCGATATAAGGTGTCTTTGTATTAAGTTTCATTAAAATATCTCAATGCGCTCTCAAGTTATTGAGCGGAAACCGTTTTTCTATTTATAGTAACAGTGACCTTGAACTTGACCCCACCCACCCCATATGCAATCCCAAGTGAAGTCTTGATATAATAAGGTATCTATGTATTAAGTTTTATTAAAATATCTCAATTTGTTTTTGAGTTATTGAGCGGAAACCGTTTTTCTTTTTGTAGTAACAGTGACCTTGATTCCACCCACCCCATATGCAATCCCTAGCGCGGTCTCGCGATAAGGTATCTATGTTTGCAGTTTCACTACAATAGCTTAATCCGTTAATGAAAAGTTGAAAAACTAGCTTAGCGAAAAACTTAAACGTGTCCATATAGATTATATGTAAAATTTCTAAGTGTAAAAAGGCCCATAATTTTGAAATATTTCAAACTAGACATTGAATTATTTGGCACTAACAAAGGCAAGTAACTCTTGTTATATAAAATTCTAGCTTTTGACATCATTTTGTGAAGTAAAACAGATGACTTCTGATCTAAAAAATTGCACGATTTTATGTTTTATGTATGGATTTCTAAAGTAAAGGCAACATGGATGACTTAGCTTAAATTGCTGGATTTAAACGTACAGGTTTCTGGTTAAATAAACATGTAGTGATCACAACACTATGTTAAATTGCACAGACCCCCACAAAACAACACCTAATACACAACTATTACATAAGCATACACTCTTGTAACACTAAATCTCTCTCTTAAATAACCTTATATTCCTGTTACACTCGATAAATGGTCCATGAACAGGTGGTTCAAAACAACACCAAATACACCAATCTTAAATAATCTAACACTATATCACTCTTAAATACCCACATTTTTTTAAACACTCAATAAATTGTCAACAAATATTTCACAGGTGGTTCAAAACAACACCAAATCCACCAATCTTAAATAACCTAACACTATATCACTCTTAAATACCCACATTTTTTTAAACACTCAATAAATTGTCAACAAATATTTCACAGGTGGTTCAAAACAACACCAAATACACCAATCTTAAATAATCAATACTAAATAATACTTCTGGGCTCGCAATTATAAGTCTAATATTAAGAAGAATATTAAATTTCTTCAATTTTATATTTGATTTTCTGACAAAAAAAGCTTAATTTAAAGGTTTTGAATCAGAAATTGCTATAACATTCCAAGTGTATTAATATATTTAGTATGTGTCATGCACAATTGTTCCAAAGCATTGTGATTCAAACACAAATTTTAATTGTCACCATTGCAACTTAAATTAAGAATAACACAAGAATCTTAATAAATATGGATCCAGTAACACTATAAAAAGATCAATACATATTAGATACTTCAGGGGTTACTTGTCAATTTTATCTTTTTTTTTTTCAAACTGGTTTACAAGCAAAGCTAATCTGCCCTTCACAACACTGACTGTTCAATGTCACACACAAAACATAAACACAACCTCTAGAAACTTGAAGGAAACTAGAAGTAACAGCAAGAACCTGTGCTTTATAATACTGTTGACTATTTTGATCCATTATTTACATGTACCTCAAAAGAGAACAATCAAAACTGATTAGAAGTTTGGTGTTATTTTACAAAATAAACAACCAAAAACAAAACAACAACTTTTGCTTCACATTGTTTCAAAAACATTTGAAAAACACGTGAAAAATACTGCATCTGCCAAACGCTTAAATATAGCTCTAAATATACCATAGATGCTCTGTACGCTAGTATCCAACGTAGAATTTTTTTTTTATCACACACAATCTTTCTAACAAGTCTCTCAACATCCATCTGTTATAAATCCATTTTGATTGCTAAAATACAACTATGAACATTTTGGCATTATCCACAAAGCATGAATAATTATACATGTACAATCAAAGCAATACTATAATGGAGGCAAAATCTTACATTACCATACTTGTCTGTAAATGACAAATAGTGTCAGCCACGTGTCTGTACAGTTCCAATATAGTAAATTATGGCAAAATTTCACTTGTCCATACATGCTTTTGGACATCAGGCCTATATGGACAATTGAGTGAGTGCAAATTTAGCCCTAAATTCAAGGTTTTTGGTAATCATCTGGTAACATGCAAGTATTTGAAAGAAATGATGCGCACAATTATTCAGCATGACATGACACATTGTATGTATTGCCAAAGCCATAAATGTACATGTACAATGCTTGTCTCTACCTGACAATTGTTTGGAAAAAACAGGTTTTATATTCCAGGTTTAAACTATTATTGACCTATTATTGCACAGGGATTCAATTAAAATGGGCTTTACTTTAGCCTATATTTCCAATTAAACTAAAAAGCAAAGGAAGTATCTGTTATAATCGATCACAAATCTACATATAACAACAAGTTATCTGTTCAGAAAATCCATAGTTTTTTTGCAATCCATAACTGTAAAATGTTTGTACATGATGGAAAATGTTTGTTTCCTAGGATTTAACTTGTCTAGACCGAATAGACGTTTTCACAAATGTCAGTCACATGCAAATTATTCTGCAACTTTATCCAATTATTGCACTTGGATATCACATGTTAAACGGTTCACCTATTCCACACAAAATAGCATATTTTAATGCTTAGGAAGTGTTTGTGACGTTAATAGAATGGAAATTAACCGAATACAAATAGAGGAATTCTAACTGATTGTGTCAAAATCTAAAAAGGTCTTTAATGACACCTATCACTGCTGGCTGTCGTCCTCGTAATCGTCAAAGTTATCTCCCTGTACGACTTCCGACTGGTGGTAGCGCCCCCTGCTGGCAAAGTCCTCGTTGTCCTCCGTCAGTTGGGCGGCAAGGGTAGTAACCGCAGGTGTGGACGGGGCCACGATTATCTCCTCTTGGTTTCCCTTGCCACTGAAATATACCAGTTAAAACTTCAGCTCAGACAGGTATGCTGATACACAAGTACAGCTGCACTTATCTCGAAGCCACTGAGATCTTGAAATGACTTTGACATTGACAGAGTCAATAACTCTGTAAACGTATTATAAATTGTAATAAAAATAGAAACCATGTTCGTATATCCGTCACTCAATTTAAAGACATACTTAATCACTTAAACCTGTGGAAAAGAAGTGGTAACAAGTTTGTAATGTGTGACGAATTTGAACATCTTGCCACCCGTATCATCACTTCAAGGTACATGCCTCAGACTGTCCGACATTTTACACAATGGACAGTCTTCAGCTTCATCTATTCATTAAAAGTTTGAGTAACCATATTTATTTTATATAAAATAAGAAAGAAGAAAGTCGGGAATTATTTTCCACTTCGTCATATCCGGAACTTTGACTTAAGTGACTTCACGAAGATCAGATGTTATTTCTTGTGAGATCAGGGTACTTATAACTATTGAGCACTTAAAAATGTTTAAGTAGATGTGTTCATCTTCATCCAAAAAAAATGTACATATCAAACTATTTACAATCCCAATGTTGTCATACCGGATACACCTCTGTAATCCTCCCTTGATCCAAGTGTAGAAGTTGAATTCAGCAATTCCTGAAAATGTAAGCAGGACAATCACTTACAAGACAGTCACATGTTATATCAAACATAATCTGCAGTGTTTTTTCACCTTAAGGGGAAAGGTGGCGGGGCCGTTCAGATGGGGAATTTTATGGCAAAAGGGGAATTATTTTTTTTTAGAAAAGCATTATTAAATGTTTATATTCTAGTTTGTTACAAAATATTAATCAATTGTTTTGCTACAAATGATAGCTTAGATTATGCACTTACTTGGTTTGATGAAAAATGCTGAGATTGTTTACGAAAATGCCTCTATCTTAGTCAATTTTCGTCCAATTTGGGTCAAATTATTTTCAACATAAAGCTTACATTCTTAAAAATATATACTTTTCAGCAGGGGAATCGGGCCAAATTTCGACCCCAAATCGGCCCTAAAAAAACACTGATCTGAGTAAGCCTAATTGAGAAAATAAGTACAATAATGTCTCAAGCTTGCACTCTTGAGTATGATTTTTGGGTAGAACCCATACTATGTTTTACTGAGAAAAAATTCACCTGAATACCATCACCCATGTCTGTCAAACAAAACATCCTGATGGAAGGCATAATTTTATCTACTCTAGTACAAAGTATACATGTCCATACATTACAGGGTGAAACTGAAATTTATACTTATAAATACCAAACTAGGTATGACATTGTTTAGACTGTTGTTGGAAGCCAACGGTCTTGAGTAGGGCGATTTCGAGAGATTGAATCGTGTGACCTACTTTTTACTACGCAGGCTACAAAGCACTAACAATCGATACCCACAAATTTATATGCTCCATCACTATTTCGGCCCGTTCAGGAGTAGTAGACATGTTGACTGTTATTCATATTATTGTGTTTACATTAAGTAGTTTGCATACAAACCTATATATCTACCAAGATGTTTAAAGTAGGTAGTATAACAAATAGTAGTAGTAGCATTGCAGACATTCAATTTCATTCAAACAAATGTGTCCTTTCTGTTAGAAAATGTTTGCACTCTATTTCTCTAGATTTTTTGTTTCTTTCCTTTTCGTGCCAACAGTCTTTCTATGATATCAGCATTTTGATTTATGATTATATCATGAACATTTAAAATGTCAGATTAAAAAAATTTGAAACTTTAAATGGAATTAGGCACAAGGAATATGGTAAAATTTAGTTCCCTGGGAACTAATGAAAATGTTTTGGAAGATAAATATGTGATACGTAACAGCTGCACAATGTATTTATTCAGAATTTCAACTTACCTGGAAAATACCCTGGGTTTGCCTGCCCGATGTAGACATAGACGATGAACGCCACAATAAATTCTACGAGGGCGTAAATCCACTGGGTTCCAAACATGATTACCAGGCATACCACAGTCTGTGAATAGATACATTCAGTTGCAGTAGGTATGGATTGGAGCTGAATGCTATGGTGCTGTGGCCTCTCCACAGAATATCAAGCAATCTAGTTTTGGAAAGAAGTAAACCTATTAAGGGTTTTAGTTACGGTGGATATTCAAAAAGTTTCTAAGAACAATCCAGAAATTGTACTTTAGCAAATTTCATATACTTTCAGATCAACTATTCTATGTTAAATCCAAAGATTTCTGTTTGCAAAGGGAAAAGTTCTCGGGTAAGCTTCAAAATCATTTTAAATGTAAAATGATCAAACCACGAAACAGCCACAGACTTTGGGACAATAGTGAATTTACAAATTTACTACGGTTTCCCCTCCCCTCGGGAACTTTTGAATCCTTTTTGAATACAGTCCTAGATTGCATATGCCGATGAATGTCATTCTTTAATTGACTAATAACTAACTTGACTTATAATTAAATATATATTTAAGTCTTATTGTTTAAAAGAAAGCAGGTTACCCCAAATAGTGACAGCCATCTGTTGCAGAGGATGCTGTACCACGACCTCGGCTGCTTTGTTATCTCCATGTTGGGAGTCCGTCTTGCGTCTGCAATGATGAAAGGAGTGTTAGTTTACTTCCACAGACCCTTGCTACAAAAACATAATGAATAACCTTGATCAAAGCAGTAGTCCAGAAAATATTATTAATAAAAATTAAACTTTCGATTCTAATGGACATTTTACCGATCAAAATGCAAATAAACGCATTGAAATCTGTAAAATAATAACTTTTTGGTAACTTTTTATCGTATAGTTACCTACCATCACCCAGTTCAAGACCCATAGGCATCAGCATGATGGAGGATTACTGGACAAGGCTTACCATGATGTAAAACTGTCAAAGATGTCAGTGTACAAGGCAGCTAGGGTCTATGGAGTGTCTGAAAGTACCTTGAGAGACAGGACCCTGGGGAACCAACCGGTTGGGTCTAGCTACTTGTATGCTGGACCTGGACCTGTGCTAAATAAATATGAGGAGGCCCAGCTGGTGAACCATGTGGACTACATGAGTCAAATAGGGTACGGCTACTCCAGGCAGGAGTTTCTGACTTCGCAATTAGCCTTGAGAACAAAAAAACCACTGACCCGCAGTTTGCTCCATCCTGGTACAATGGTTTTAAGAGGCGAAGCCCGACCATGAAGTTAGCCAAACCCCAGAAGCTTTCGATGATCAGAGCTAAAAGCACATCGGCTGAAGTAATTGATGCGTATTTTGCAGAGCTAAAGGAGGAACTTCAGTCCAACAACATCCTTGAAAAGCCACAAAATATATGGAATGTCGACGAAACAGGCCTCATGATGGAGCACAATCCAAGGAATGTTGTTTGCGTTAAGGGTCAAATCATCAACTCGGTGACATCCTCGAGAGGGAAGAATGTAACCATCATAGCAGGTGGCAATGGGGCAGGTGTGAGCCATTACAGCAGGTGTGAGCAATTATAGCAGGTGGCAGTGCGGCAGGTGTGAGCCATTATAGCAGGTGGCAGTGCGGCAGGCGTGAGCCATTATAGCAGGTAGCAGTGCGGCAGGTGTGAGGTTACCACCATTCTACATCTTTCCAGGGCAACGATGGAGGGATGACCTTTTTGATGGTGCATGTCAGGGATCAGAAGGTACTGTCACCAGCTGGTCCAACTCTGAAGTGTTCCTGCATTACTTGGAGCACCATTTCAAGAAGCATGTACCATGCACCGGTCCTCAACCAGTTCCCATTTTGTTTGACGGGCACAAGTCACAACAACATCATGTTCTTTGTTCTCCCCCCTCATATCTGCCATGTCACTCAGCCCCTTAATGTTGGATGCTTTGGGCCGCTGAAGAACGCCTATTATAGCGAATGCCAGTCATACATGAGGCAGCACCCAGGTATGCAAATGAACAGGTACAGCATTGCCTCTGTATCCAGCAAAGCCTACAACAAGAGCATCTCTCCAGACAATCTGATCTCTTCCTGCATGAAAACCGGCATATCACCCCTCCAACCATCTAAAATTACAACCGACAAGACATCTTCATCAACTATTTATGAAAAGAAAAATTACCCGCCAATCCAACAAGAAAACTTCTTAGACAACAAAAAAATTTCATCTGCAAACTCAGCCAAAAAGAGAAAATATCCAACATCTGTCCATGGCAATATCATGTCACCATCCAAACAAAAACTTATGAAAAAATCAGTAGATACCACTCCACATAGACCAAGAAATGCCACAACAAAACCATGTCGGATCCTTTCACCTAGGCCCTGCACATGTGGTACCCAAAATATACAAGCTTTAAGCAGTGCCACGGATCAGGATTGTGCTGATGAAGACCTGTGCTGCATGTTCCACCGATATTCACCAGAAAGGACCCACTTTGAACTGGAGTTTGTAACGTGGGGTGAATGCACGAAGTGTGGACATTGGACTCACTTAAAATACTGCACACATGTGAAGTGCCTGCGCAGGGACAGCTTCTTCCTTTGCCCCCATTGTGAGGAGTAAATGACATGACTGAGAACATGCACTTATCTCTGTGATAACTCTCATTATTTGTGTGATTACATTTTAATAAATAATTGTTGTTTTTTATACACATTATTTATACATTTATGTTGATATATTTATAAAAACATATAAACACATATATTAAAATGTTATAATCTCCTTTATATTTTGTTCAACCTACTTTCACTGTAACATTTAATGATGTCAACAAGACAGAAGTTTAACTCAGTACAAAACAAGGGAGCTAACCACGATTACACCGGTAGACAATTCTTTCACAACAAACAAAATGGCGGCCAATTGGCTGTAGGTTACAATATACTGATTCAATCCTTATGTCATTTAATGTAAAAGCGATAACTTTTAACCAAAAATAAATGCAACATTTTGCACATAGGGACCCTCATAATCATAAATTTTCTTAAAGAGCATTCTAAGCTGAATTGATTTAAGCAATAAAAAGGGTATGTCATGTGTTATGTAAGAAAGAACTCGACACTAAACAAAGTTGACTGTTTTATCACCATCGTTTTAGCGGCTACTTTCTAGTTGAATGTAACCTGCCTCAGCGCAAGTGTCATACAGTAGTCTCCAATCTTAAAACATATCATTGATTTATTTGTGCATACCAATGCTTACCCTTCCAACATCGCCAAAAAAGAATATCAAAGCAAGTGTCTAAACCTAAAAACATGTCTTCGAGTTAAACTTGTTGATTTATTTAGAGAGTACAGCCCTACATCTCTGATTTATTTAGTGTATTATGACCTAGAAGACACCTTAAAGTTTTGATATCGCAAAAAAAACAATTCTACATCATTATTAACATATTTCTAATGTGAATGCAACATTTCAGACTGATCCACAAAGTAGAAATGCTTGAAAACGCATTTGAGAATGATGCCTGATAAGCAATCTGGCTTGCGTTTTCAGTGCTTTGATTATATGGGGTGCCTGAGTCAAATTGTGTACTTAATTCATAGAAATCAGTCAAAAATACTAGCATACGTTTACATACTTTAATGCAATAGAGATAAATACTGTATAAAACGTGTTCATTTTTGGTTTTAGCATGATTTAGTGTGCTGCAAGATCCACAAGACGTGCTTCCGTACTTTTTTCTTTTCTTTTTACTTGAAAAAGCGGTTTTCGCTGTAAAAATCGTAATGCACATTAAAATCATGATATTTATCGCATGTTTTCCATGAAACTTATTACAGCCAATAAAACCACACAGTAACATGGTGATTTTATGTACACATTGCCCCTTTAGTGCCGCTCCCTGTTTTGTGTTTAGGTTACAATATACTAATTCCAATCCTTATGTAATTTAATGTAAAAGCGATAACTTTAACCAAAAATAAATACAACATTTTGCACATAGGGACCCTCATAACCATATATTTTCTTAAAGAGCATTCTAAGCTGAATTGATTTAAGCAATAAAAAGGGTATGTCATGTGTTATGTAAGAAAGAACTTGACACTAAACAAAGTTGACTGTTTTATCACCATCGTTTTAGCGGCTACTTTCTAGTTGAATGTAACCCGCCTCAGCGCAAGTGTCATACTGTAGTCTCCAATCTTAAAACATATCAGTGATTTATATGTGCATACCAATGCTTACCCTACCAACATCTCCAAAAAAGAATATCAAAGCAAGTGTCTAAACCAAAAAACATGTCTTCGAGTTAAACTTGTTGATTTATTTAGAGAGTACAGCCCTACATCTCGTATTTATTTAGTGTATTGTGACCCGTAGAATGCCGATGAAATAAGATTAAGTAATCATCAGCAAATGTGCATGCCACTGGTTTTTGGCAAAAATAAGGATAAATTATCAATACAAGTTGTAGTTTCAATTATTTATTAGTTAACAACTGACATTTATATTAAACATTAAATACACCGGTAGACGGTATCACCGGATACGTTCACCCAATTTTCAGAAAATTGGCTAGTACATGTTACTACATTTCATCTTAATTTAAATACACTACTAGATTGGTCGCTGTGTTTTAAATATGACCTTTACCTGATGCGCGCACATTGCATTACATGATTTAAGCATGTTCAATGGGAATACCCCTGTCAATTACAGCATACCTTTAAATAGAAACATATCCCAAAATGCACTCTATACTTCCGAAAAAATGGCAAATGTTGGTGTTTATGTAATTCTTAAACACATTCATCGTCAGTATTGGCCAGAATTTACTTTAAAAAATTAAAGTTGTGAATAAATGGAATTATTAATTGACTTTATAATATTGACAAGAATCTGGTCAGTTTGTTTGCTTGATACGATGTAACCTTGCCAATTAAAACTCAGCCAATATGGAAAAAACTCGGCCAATATGGAAAAACGTGGCCAATTAGATTCAGCCAATCAGGATTCAGGATTAGCTCGGCCTTATACGAGATGGCAAGTTTGTTTACGCCATTTTTTTTACGCCATTTTGAAAACGCTTAGCATAATTAACTTTGCACTTTGTATTTTTTACTAAAAGTTTCTACATGTAGCACTCCCATAAAATAAAATCAGCAAGGGCAACATTCATACTTATTAATGTATTGGACCGAATCTTCTCAGTGACGAATCATGAAATCTAGACGACATCTACCACGAAAACACACATTTACTTCCCTTGAAGTATTCTTCAATTTAGTGTTTGTTTATATGAACATGATGAAATTATTTGTGAACATTTGGATTAAAATTAGATTGGATGGCTGGATGCACCTCAGAAAGGGAAGGGAATCAGCGAGTTAGCTGAGCGTTTGCTCTGTCAACTTGCCGACAGCATCTTCACACTGACAAGAGAGGATTCAGCTGAAAAGAGACTGGTGGAAGGCTAAACGTAAGGAATTTTCTTAATAACTAAGTAAGTTAGTAAGTTATTCCTTTTATTTCACATTTAGTCGTCGTCTTTAACTTTTCAAGAATATCTTAAGCATACGCTGGAACATACTTGGACTTTTAAAGAATATTCTTAAACAAAATGCTGTGAATTACTGAAGTACACTTAAAAATATATGTTCTGGAGTTTTTCTATTCTTTATTCTTAAGACTAAGAATGGTTAAAGAATGTGTTGGTGAATACTGACAGGTTTGCCAAGACTCGGTCGGATAACAGTGCATATCGATTGGTGGTGTTAAACCTTTTGCGACTTTCTCGAAAAAAAAAAATTAGCAATTTTTATGTACTGTTTGGTTGTTATATTTCACAATACACAGTTAAAAGAATAAAAACATAGTTCATAATTGATGCTGGCATTGTTACATTCTATTTATATTGCCTATCAAAACAATAGTTATGATACATCTAACTTGTACTATTAACACTGAAAGATGCTGCATACTATTTCTATTTATATCGAAACAGCAGTTTTGATACCATTAAAACCGAAATAGGCTGCAAAATACTATAAAGTTAATTAATAAAATTGTCATTAATTAGTTGAATTCATATTGGCCTTGTTATTGGGCTTCAGACAGCTGTATTAGCCGTCGGCCTACAGTCTCAGGCCAATACGGCTGCCTTCAGCCCAATAACAAGGCCAATATGAATTCAACTAATTAATAAAATTATATTATCGGGTAATGGATGGCGACGGGAAAAGTCGAATATGTATCCAGTAATTGATAAGGTCCAGTTTATACCTCTCTATGAGGTAAATGGTTAAGCAAATATTTGGATAGAAATTTCAGGTAAACTTTACATTTAAGTATAATACGCACCCTCTACTTCTGATAAAAAAATTTGGATATAAAAGTGTGCATTATACTCGTAAGATTACGGTATATTAGTGTATATTGCGTTCATACAAAGTGTTTTCGAACATAGACATTTATTAAATACATGTCTTTCGTAAACATGAGATGTTTGTAAAACATGTATGCCCCCCGACTTGAAGCCAAGTTGTGAATATGTGCAATTGTTAAGAATTTTTGTTAATATGCAATCCCAAGCGAGGTCTCGATATATGGTATCTATGTATGAAGTTTCATTAAAATATCTCTATGCATTCTCAAGTTATTGAGCGGAAACCGTTTTTCTATTTTTAGTAATGGTGACCTTGACCCCACCCACCCCATATGAAATCCCAAGAGAGGTCTCAATATAAGGTATCTATGTATAAAGTTTCATTAAAATATCTCAATGTGTTCTTAAGTTATTGAGCGGAAACCGTTTTTCTATTTTTAGCAACGGTGACCTTGACCCCACCCAACCCATATGCAATCCTAAGCACGGTCTCGATATAAGGTATCTATGTATAAAGTTTCATCAAATATCTCAATGCATTCTCAAGTGATTGAGCAGAAACCATTTTTCTATTTTTAGTTATGGTGACCTTGATCTTGACCCCACCCACCCCATATGCAATCCCAAGCGAGGTCTCAATATATGGTATATACGTATGAAGTTTCATTAAAGTATCTTTATGGATTCTAAAGTTATTGAGCGGAAACTGTTTTTTTATTTTTAGTAACGGTGACCTTGACCCACCCAACCCATATGCAATCCCAAGCGAGGTCTCAATATAAGGTATATATGTATGAAGTTTCATTAAAATATCTCTCTTCGTTCTCAAGTTATTGAGCGCAAACCGTTTTTTCTATTTTTAGCAACGGTGACCTTGACCTTGAACCCACCCACCCTATATGCAATCCCAAGTGAGGTCTGGATATAAGGTATCTAAGTTTTAAGTTTCATTAAAATATCTCTCTGTGTTCTCAAGTTATTGAGCAGAAACCGTTTTTCTATTTTTAGTAACGGTGACATTGACCTTTGACCTGTTGACCTCAAAATGTATAGGCGTCTTCCTTTCCTCCCAAGTAACCAGCATACCAACTTTGATGATCATAGGTCAAAGCGTCCTATAGATATCGTGCAGAAACGAAATGGTCTACGGACAGACCGACCATACGCCCGCCCGCCAGCCCGCTCGCTTCATTAGAACAAATGCCAATTAAAGATGTATTGAATAATATTCTTTGGACTGCGGCTTTAGATGACATATGATTCCACAGGAAACTGGATCCTCAGCTGTATGATGGCAGGAAACTGTTACACTTCTTAACTTTCTGTGCTTTGAACTATATTAACATTAATGTTTAACTGTTGATTTGCATAGGGAATTAGTTTTGAATGCAATGAGAACGTCAATGATTTGTATATATTTTTAGAATGAACAACAATATAATAATATTATACATACAAATTAAATATTTCTTGTGCTATAAATATCAGCAACTGACAGGTATTATGAAAATATTTTGAATCTGGTGAATATTTGGTAGTCATGTCTGCCAGTCTGATGGTTTTCCGAAGTGTGGGTATATAACGATTTCAACAATCCCAGAGTAAACATATGGTGAAATGTCCGGGCTGTTTAACCTTATATAGGAAGGGTCGCATACAGGCTTCGTCCCCAAGCAAAATTTCTTTAAAATCATGTAGTTTTCCTCCAAAATTGACTTCACCTATGATAATTTTCCCCAAAACCTAGGGCCATTGCCCCATCCGCAGCCTCTGAAAAAAAGCCTGAATATACATGTTATTTTGCTAGGGTAAGTGGCCATAATAAAGCCCCTTCTATACAACATAAAAAAAAAAGAACTTGTATTACCTATACCCTTATAACAATATGCAGAGGCAAGAATACATACCACCCTCTTTTCCCAAAAGCACCTGTGAGGTGTCGCTCAACTCAGAAACATTGTCCAGCGATTTCGAAGGCTTCCTCGTATCGAAATCCGTTTCCGTCGGCGAAGCAGGAGGGGGTTGAGACACCTGCCCTGCGCCGTAGTGGCGCAACCTCTCGGGAAACAACTTATCTAAATCGTTCCTCATCGTCTGCAATGAGTCTCTGTACGGCGTCAAAATGGTGTCTACCGCACCGTAACCATGCTGCGACCTTGCAACATCAGATTGCCGACGGTGTTTTTCCCGGTATCGCAATTCACGTTCCTGTTGTCTGTCATAGCTCATGGCAAGAGCAAAGTATGCGTAGTTGACTGCCGTGTATGACATCATGAATGAAGTGGTCACGATGGGAGCTAGCGAGTTGACGTCACCCACCAGAATGAAGAGAAGGGCCACAAGGGTTATCACCACTAGTGCGTAGATCGGGACTTTGTTCGGCCCTCGCTGAAATAACATACCCACATGGAGAACGAAGCAACAAGATGTTCAAACAATGAATGGAGAAATGCAGAAAATGTCTATCAATATGGCTTTATGAGAAATGTCTATCAATATTTTTATCAACATTACAGAAGACAATATGTATGAACTTGTTTGGAAAGTCTAGACCTCATACATGCATTTGCGAAGGGCTGTTCCAGGAGAAAAGGTGATGAAGGGGCGGAACGCCGATGCATTAAAATTTAGTGGGTGGGGGGTGATAGAGGGGATAAAACAAATTATCAATGACTTTAAAAACAAGAGGGCCATGATGGCCCAAAGCTCTCACCTGAGAAATGGTACAGATGAAGACCATACTGTTGTGACAGGTTTGAAAATTTAGGTATCAGAACAATACACAGAGGGGGTAGGATCAATTTGGATCTTAAACATCGGTTAGTGCAAAGGGCTAACTAAAGAATGAGTTGGGTAGTGGATGTGCGTTTTTTTGCTAATGGTTCTCTAATCATTTTCTCGCTATTCTTACCTGACTCTTTTTCATTAAGTCATTGACAATATTGGAAAATGCACAAACAGTAGATTTTGATGTCTTTTCCGCAAACAGTTTTGGAAAACTAGTTGCAATGCGATAATTGCGATGGCTCAGCTATAAGGTAAAGTTTTGCTTTTTCTTTGATAATTTTCTTTCCAATGATGATAAATGATGTTAATGCAGGCTCTGAAGACATCAAAGTTGCATGTACAAATAACTATATGCAAGTCTTGCAACTGTTGGAAATCAAATATTATCAATCAATTTTTATAGTCATGCGCAAACTGTGTAAGTTAGTGTAAGTTTGGTCAATATTGAATAAAAAATCATGTGTGCAAGCCAATCATTGATAACCTGTTGATGTTTTTTTTCAAAAAACAAGGGGCAATAACTTCACCTATAGTCTTACGTTCATAGACAAACTGTACACGATTGGTGAAGATTGGATGAAAAATGAAGTCTCTATCCTGAATAATGTCCATTTTTGCATATTTTTTCCACAAACAAAGGGCAATAACGCTGGTGTTTCTGGTCCAATCTTGCTTATATTCGACTTTACATATAATATTATGGTCATAGACAAACTTTGCAAGATTGGTGAAGATTGGATGAAAAATGAAGTCTCTATCCTGTATAATGTCCATTTTTGCACATTTTTTTCACAAACAAAGGGCAAAACCTTTGGTGTTTCTGGTTCGATCTTGCTTATATTCGACTTCAACTGTAATATCATGGTATTAGACAAACTGTGCAAGATTGGTGAAGATTGGATTAAAAATGTCTCTCTCTATCCTGAATAATGTCCATTTTTGTATATTTTTTTTTAATAAACAAAGGGCAATAACTCTGGTGTTTGAAACACGATCTGGCCCATTTAAGGCGTCTGCTGAGATCTGATGGTCATACAGAAACTGTGAAAGTTTGATTAAGATTGGATGGAAAATAAAGGCTATACGTTGCAAAAAGGCACTTTTGCACTTTTTTTGCATGAAAAAGGGGCAATAACTCTAGTGTTACTGGTCCGATTGGGCCCATTATCGAACTCGTCCAAGATTTTATGGTCATACACAAACTGTGCAATTCTGGTCAAAATTGAATAAAAAATGTAGTCTTTATCGCGATAACGGTCCAAATTGTTGACAGCACCTTGACAAAGGAAGGACGGACAACGCCGGAGAGGTCCCCTATACCAATAGCTCACCGAGCACTTCATGCTCAGGTGAGCTAAAAATAAAGTTGTGTTGGTGGAACACCATTTTCGAACTGGCGTTCTACTCCCCCAGCACCTTTTTTCCTGAACAGCCCTGATAAAATTTTAATTTTTAGTAAAAAGGTGTATGACAATGGCTCCACATTCCAGAATTTAATCAAGATCTTAAAATGCACACATGCCATAATTTTTTCAGGCCAAAACGGGACATTGCCAAAAAATCGCAGCGACATTTGACATTTGACCGGGACACATTAATATTGTCATTTTGTCCAAAAAAAAAACGAGTAATAATAGCAGTTTATCGTATCTAACCTAGGTCGTATTTCGTTTCGTGGTCTATGTAGTTATAGTTCAAACAATAGATACCCAAAATGAATAACACAAACATACACATGCATATATTTTAATCATATTTATTCAATAATATAAATGATAACATGTATTTTTTATTATGACATCAAAGAAATTACACGAAATACGCAAATATAAACACTGATTGTCAAATAAACAAATGCGTTTACAAGGGAGACTACTCCAGCAGACTTATACCTGGGCTAAGTTCCACTATACACTGCGTCATTAACTGCATCAAATTTTGCGATGTGAACAATATGAGTTTAAAGAAAGTAATGATTGTTTTTGCATCTTTAATTGTCGAAAAGTTCTCAATTTATTTTCATACTTACCTTCAAACGTTACATAAATAATTATGTGATAACACGTATTATATTTAAAATCAAAATAGCAACAAACACAGTTCCTTTTTTATTCCGAAACAATGCAACAATCAGCAGCAATTAGCGACCGCAGATATATGACCCCCATCCCGTGAAAGTGTGACAAACAATCAATAAATTGCTAATGGGGTATCATTACTGCTCCTCTTTGACACGTGGCTAGCGGGTATTGTTGTCATAGGGACCGATCAATGGATTAACGATCTGAAGTTAATTGTAGGCCCAATGTAAGTTTTATGGTACACTAACATCGATTTTTGTGATTGACCGGGACAAAATGCATCTCACCGGGACGCCGGGACAGACCTCGCGAAACCGGGACAATCCCGGTGAGACCGGGACGTATGGCATGTATGTAAAATTAATAACAAAACTTCGATAAAAAACACGAAACCTTCTGCTAATTAGTTATACATGCACAGTTCTTACTCTCTGGCCTACCACACAAATGATGGGATAACATTTTCATACAATTCTTACCCCGTGGCCTAACACACGAATGATGGGGATGACATTTTCATCGGCGATTGTCTGCAGAATTCTCGGAGGTCCGTACAGGCTGCCCATGCAGGAGGATACGGATGATATATACAGACCAGCTAGCCACACAAACCCTGTTATAGACACCTGTCAATGAGACAAACATGGGTGAGTTAGAAAATAATTCCGGGCTAAATGCATGTGCGTAAAGTGTCGTCCCGGATTAGCCTGTGCAGTCTGTCCAGGACGACAATATCCGCTTTTATCGTATTTTCTGTTTCAAGGATGTCTCTTCTAACATAAATCCACTGTAGACGGAAAGTGTTATTCCTGATTAGTCTGTGCAAACTGCAAAGGCTGATCTGGGACAGTATTTTACGCACATGAGTTAAGCCCAGTTTTCCAACGACACGCCTCAATTTTACAATATAAAACTTCATAATAACAATTTTACGTACATGTGTCTTTTTATGTTCAACCAATCACACTTTAGTGATAAAATAACATGACTGTCTACATAGCTCACAAAGTCAGATACACGAGTTGTAAACTGTACATACGAAACAAGTTTGCTTAAATCTGAAGATATATTTGCTCCCACTATTTTTCTTGTTAGGTTGGTTTACTTGATTAATAAATGTTTTCCAAATTAGCACAAATAATCAGACTACTTCAAATCTCCAAGTACCAAACAAAAGCATCAAGAATATATGGCATGTATGCATTTTATGTGTATACTTAAACTAACGTGACATGGATCAATTAATTTTTTTATTCTATGTTACAAAACCAAACTTGTATGCAACAAAACTGAATGATTATCTGAATTTACCTTTTCTGATATCATGTAATCTGTCTGCAGATATGATCTGGTACAGGTAGCTCCTAGCACCAATGCCATGCACATATACAGCATCGTACTGAAATAAAAAACAGTCATTTAAATGTAGAATATATGATAGTACAACTGAAATAGTGGTTTAAATATAACAACTTAACAATGGTGATTTATGTATTTCGATCTAAAATGGAAGAAAACTTATTAAAAACCATTGCTAAAAATGAACATAGGGTGAGGCTTGGCATACCCTAAATAATTTTTGATTGTACTGTCGAAAACTGCAATATACCCGGTATATTAACGGATATAAGCTAAGTAGACTGTTGATCTAGGATATACAAAATAAATAACTGATGCAAATTGATATTTTAATGTTTTCTTCAATATGTGAATATGTTTCTCTATTTGATTGTAAGTCCTTTGTCATATTCATATCCTTATTTAAAACATAATTGATATGAACAATTGTATACACCCACCAACAAGGCTGAAAACAGTATAATTTAAGTTACCCACCCATGACCCAAAATAGAATGAGTGAGTCTGTGAGTGGCCAAACACCAACGTATCTGAAAATACAGCTGGGAACCTATGCAACACGTAAACTGTCAAATGGGTAACAAAAACACTTAAAATCACTTACCAAACTCCTATTGAGGACAATGTTCCACGCGGAATATTGTGGAAGGGTTCACGCAAATCTCCGCTCATGTTGATTCCTGCCAGGATTCCTGTCACTGTCGAGAAGAACAGACCAAAGATGGAGAAGAACGATTCTCCTGGCAGAAAATCCGGACCGGAATTGTTACGCAGATTTACTTCGTGGTACCCTGTCACACCATTGGCTGAAATATACAGCAAATATATATATTTTTTTTTCTGAAGGCGTAAGTGGTATAGGAAAAAGCCAGACTGTTTTCTTTTCATATATCATAATCTGTTATTATAAATTATAATAAAGGCAATGGTTACCAAAACAGTAGATGTATTCCATTTAATTTGTAAACAAACACTTACTTATGAATGAACATTTTCAAACAAATTTACACAGGCATTTAAGAAATGTTTTTATTGGACAAAACAAAATAGTTTTCATCTAATGAAAATGTTCAATATTTTTTTTTACCTGGGTCAGTGTGTACAAAAGATCCCACAAAGAAATCCATCATGGACAGGAAGAGCACAACCAATAGGACAAGCTGCAGTCGTATCACCCACTTCACCCCAGCAACATTGATACCTGAAATAAATAGCCAGAAACATGACTATTGCTTTATCACAATTACCTATTGTTGTTGTTATCATTGTTTTTGTTGTTGTTTGTTGAAAATGGCATGGGTCAAAATAATATTTCAAAATTTAAGCTTAAGCAACATTTGGATTAAAACTACGGATGGGACCGAATACTGATATCAATATTTGAATATTCGTTTTAGGTATTCGAATATATTCGAATATTTGTTTTGTAAATACTGCTATATACGTCACTCTGTCCGAATATTTACCTATCCCAAATATTTTTACTACGTGTACGTAGTTGTTTTACCTTGTTTCAGTGGTAAATGAACGATATAACTTAGTGAGTGTTAGGCAAATATAAACAAATGTAAGATATTGTTAAATGTATTGTTAATTAATTTGCTAATCGTTCCGTACACAAATTTCTCATTACGTAGATTACACGATGCCTGGGTTTTGTCTAATGACCACGTTAAGTACTTCCAAGCACATGATGGTGGCATTGTTTATTAATCAAGACTCTTGTATAATATACGGTGTTGATATAATGGAGAATAATTTACAAGTGACGTATATTAAGATTGACCATATCATGCTAATTTTGTTAAAGAAATTGATTGGCTGATAATGGATTCATTTTGATTGGTTTACTTAGAGAGTAATTGTAATTTATTGTAAACAAGTTAACCGTACAGATGTCACTTAAGGACAATAAACAACAATGTACGCCTTGTGCAAACTGTGAAACCGTTATCACAACATGGCCCAGTTTCCTTATTTGTTGATACACTTTGTCTTATTCGCGCCTCCTACAAACCGTTAATTCGCTGCCCTTGTAAAGACGTGGCCCCCCTGCCAATTATCAATAGTCGTTAATTGGACATGTTTGGCATGTGTTGTAAAAACGTTACACTGCCCCCTGCTAGGCAGGAAATACGACTGGAATTCATGTAAACTTCAAATTCAAACTGGACACAAAAACCAGATTTTTTAAAAGAAATTTTGTTCTTTAAATAAATTTGAAAATCGAATAATCGTATTCATTCTTTTATATTCGAATATTATCCGATATTCGATTATTCGGTCCCATCGCTAATTAAAACTTATTAACAGTAGCCAACATGCATATAATATGCATATCTACTAAAATCTTAAAGTGAATTCAATGACCAGTAATAGAACGGTGAAGACTTAAACAGGTAAAATAATAATGGCAGTACATTAGGGAAAGATCTAGGATCAGAAAAGGTACAGGGCGCAGCTAAAACGGAGCAGGGTGGAAAGTGGACCAGTTCATTGACATTTTCTAATAATTTGCTTAATCTTGGGTTTTTTATGAGTCCAATGCTTCCATATAAGGTTTTGAAACATAGTCTATTCATTTGACATTGAATATTTAAGAATTTCAAAATATATTCAACATTTATGTGTTGACCAGCCCAGAGGGGCAGCAGGCGGGAACCAAAAAGGAGCAGGGCACAGCAGCCTGCTATTTGCTCTAGATCTTTCCCTAGTACATGTATAGTGTACAGACATCAATGGTACCCAATTTTATACTGGCCCAAAGGAATACCATTGACCCTTACCTAACAGCAAGAACACCAGCCCTATTGCAACCCCTTTGGCAAGCCACGGCTCGTCCAGTCCTGTCAATCCCATTACAGACTCTCCAAACCCCATCACCGACATGGAACAGGCGACAGCCTGAAATCGGTTATGTCCAGGATTTTTATTCTGGTCTTTTGAATATGTTTAATCTACATATGTTCCACAAATACCGAACATGAAAACAGAAATGTCAAAGATTTCTTATCCTGCTTTTTTAACTAAATTAATCTATAAACAACATTATAAATTCATGAGTCAGAAAAAAACAACAGAAATGTCCAAGATTCTTATCCTGCTCTTTCAAGCAAATTAATTTACACAAACATTTAACTTGAACAGAACAATCAGAACTATTATCACACAGTCATAGGCTGTTTATTAAGCTACAAGACAGGTCGCAATGATGTAATGAATGTGGTGTCCGCCACGCAATCGGGAGGTCGTGATATTGACCCCTACTCGGGAAGCGTTGGAATGATCTTTCTGATACGACACCAAGCAGGGGCGTAGCTTTGGTTAAAAAAATGTATAGGCACAATAGGTGGAATCTACCAAATGACGCTGTTAGCGATAATTTCGACCCGGAGTGTTGATACTCGTATGTGGCCACAAACAACTAACTTCAGCTTAACCCCGATTCTACAAAACAATTGTAAAATAAGCGCTTGTTTCATGGAATTTATTTCATATTGACCAAATCGACTCGTTAAACAATAAAGTATCAACACAACCAAGAAAGATCCCCTGACCCCCAACCCCCCTCTTGTTTTTATTGCTTTTTTGGCATATTTAAATTTTTCATCTCTGAAAAAAAACAGTATAGGCACGTACCTATAGTGCCTAAAGGAAGCTACGCCCCTGCCAAGTACTGGCTCTAAACAATCAACAGATTCAAGAGCGTCTCAATAAGCATCAGACTTTCAACACAATCGAGCTACATGTAAAATAAATACCTGTTAGGTTTGAAATAACACACAGAAATTCAAAACTAAAGACTCAAGAACAAAATGTCTAGTTTTCATTTAATGGTTTAACATTTGAATATTGCTGGTGTATACGGAAGCTGGAAAGTCTGCTTTAGATAGAAATGGAAGTACTTAAGTAAACATGGATACTGTGTTCTTCATCTGATCTTGTTATATATTTTCAATAAATTGATTTCAATAAAAAATCATTAGATTAAATGTAACTATAATACTATCAAATGAATGATTTTAAAGGAAGCATAATTGAAGGATAGAGCATGAAACTATTGTATCAAATATAGAAACGTTAAGCAGATACAACAGCTTTATGATCAACCCTCGATAATTATGTGTCCTTTCAAAGCAACATGGCTATATGCGCAAACTTGCAATATACTATTTTTAACAAGGCACAACCACATACAATACAGTACCACCAACCTGTGCAAAGCAGTACACAAGCCCCACGCTGCCCCCTATTCGAGCCCCTAGAACATGTGATAACAGGAAGTACACGCCCCCACTCTCGACTTTACACCGCTCGCAGACGCCGATACCACTCAGCGCCACAATCAACACGACCATTACGGTGAGAATGATGGTCAGTATGGTCAGACTGATCCCCGCATTGCCCTGAAAAACAAACAAAAGGATTTATAAATAATCAGTACAAAGAAACGTAAAGTAACGTGATACCATTTAATATAGCAGGTACACTTTTTGCAACTTAAATACCACTTCAGGGTTAGAAATTGCCTATAAGCCACACTCATAATATTTTGCGAGTTACTTCTGTGTCAACTCGAAAAATGACAAAAATAGCAATACATATTTATTTTCATGTGGAATGATGAATAATTGAATGTTCTTAATTGCCAAGAATAACTATGTATTTTCGTTCTCTATAACACAAAAACTTTGTATTTTCTTTCCCTATAAGTTATAACACGCAACAAAAACTAGACAAGCACTTGGTGTCATTAAAACACTCCCCTAGAAGGGACAGCATTCATGACCTCCCTAGATTGCAAAGCGGACACCATATTCATTAAACCACTATGACTGCTATGATTAATTATGGCGATTTTGTTAATGAAAGTCCTTTTTGTTATTTGAAAGTCCATTTTGTTATTCAAAAGTCCACTTTGCTAATCATAAGTCCATTTTGTTATTCCAAAGTCTAATTTGTTATTTGAAAGTCCATGTTGTTATTCAAAAGTCCATTTTGTTATTTAATGGTCCATTTTGTTATTCAAAAGTGCATTTTGTTGTTTAAAAGTGTGTTTTGTTATTTAAAAGTCCCTTTTGTTATTTAAAAGACAATTTTGTTATTCAAAAGACCATTTTGTTATTCAAAAGACAATCTTGTTCATTGTGATATTCAAAAGACAGTCTCGTTATTCAAAAGTCCAGTTTGTTATTGGAAAGTCCATTTTGTTATTCGAAAGTCCTACCACAATCCATCCCATCCTGAGGAAGATTACCACACTGAGGAGATTCATCATGCACGACGTGAACACCCCATCCCAGGTGCCAAACAACACTGGCTCGCTGATAAAGAAGTTCGCTTTCCACCACATCTTCTGAGTGAGATTCTGTGAGAAAATGTAGACCAAGCATTGAGTGAGGATATTGGAAGAAGAACAATTAACCAATATTAACCTTTTTGAGGTTCTGAAAATTAACATTATCAAAGCACTGAGTGCAGTTTTCTACGTGAAGTCCTAAATATACATATGGTCGAAGCACTGTGTGCAGTTTTCTGAATGTGGTTCTTAATATGCATATGATCAAAGCACTGTGTGCAGTTTTCTGAAAGATGTTCTAAATATACATATGATCAAAGCACTGAGTGCAGTTTTCTGAAAGATGTTCTAAATATAAATATGATCAAGCACTAAAGGCAGTATTTTGAGTGATGCGCTGATAGGATAAAAATCCAATTACTGCATTTTGTATACAATTGTATGATTCCCTTCCTTGTTCTGTTCATAAGATTCTTATACAAGGACACATTTTCGTTTACAATATGTACAATTTAACAATAAAAAACAATTAAAGGTCAAAGGCAAAAAGACATCATTAATAAATATTGTGTATTAAAACTGTTTTCAACATGTACAGGCATACTATCCTTAGCATTTGACTATGAAACAATTTTTCCTAAAAACTCAAAGGAACCAACATTCTGTGTTTGATAAACACACATGCCCCCGGCTGGTGCTGGATTAGTTCAAGGTCAAGGTCAAAGTGAGGTTGGGTGATATTGGTGGATTTTCGATGGTACTAAGCAACAATTGTGCAAGTATCCAGGTATTGTAGCCAAAGGTGTTGGTGCTATATAGACGAAACGTTAAAATCTAGTTAACCAAGAAACAGCCCATTTGAATTATTCTTAGTGCAAATTAGGTCAAGGTCAAGGTCAAAGTGAGGTTAGGAGATATGGGTGGATTATGAACAGTCATAAGTAACTACTGTGTAAATATCCAAGTGTTGTAGTAAGCGGTGCTGGTGCTAGACGAAACGGTAAAATCTATCAATAAATGACACTTTCGAATTATTATAAGTCAAAATTAGGTTAAGGTCAAGATCAAAGTGTGGTTGGGTGATATTGGTGGATTGGGGATGGTCGTAAGCCACAACTGTGTAAGTATCAAAGTGTTGTAGTAAGCGGTGTTGGTGCTCGACGAAACGGTAAAATCTACATAACCGGACGGACGGAGAATCACTATAATTATGCCTCCTGCATCAAGATGACGGAGGCAAAAAAAAGTAATAAGTAGTTAAATAATTTTTTATCATCACAAATAATAGCAATAAATTTAAACATTTAAACATAATAAGTAACAGATCTTAAAGCAGCATTACACGATCCTCCTGAAATAGCTCATTCTTGTTTCCCGGTTCTGTATGCTGGTACCCCGCTTCCAGTCCGGCATCTGCATTGCCACCATGTCCTGGTTTAATTGGTTCCGGGCTCAAACCGAACTTGCCCCAGTCCGGAGCCGGGGAACGTTTCTTGCCACCTGGACTGGTTCCCTGCATTCCCTGGTCTACAGATGACAGTGATCAGAATCGTTAAAGCTAATGAATCTAGTGTATTTTTTTTTCAGGATAATTTAGGGCCGAAATTGGGCCTCATTCACAAATTCATTATTGCCTGTTATGCTGGACTCTTTTCTGCATTATTTTTACTTCTCAAATTGGGAAATTACACTACAAAACTTTATTTTTAAGTGTGTTTGTTATGAAACAATAGCAAAATGTTCAACTAAATTTTCAATCTTTCTTGGTGAATGCATTATTAATACAATAAATTAAGTAATAAAATTGTATACAACGTTGTGTAATTTAATGCTGATAGAATAATTGCATACATATGGGGTCGAAATGTTATTTTCACAAAATATGGTATTACAATGCTAATTTTCACAATTCCAAGGGCCCTGGACCCATTTACAAGGGTTGAAAAAAGCATTGTAATCAGTTTTAAATAACAAAATGTTTAACTATCTAAATTTATTTGGACATGGAATATAAATTTATAATAACATTGACCTTCATACATAATGTAACCTAAGAAGGTGAGATGAATAACATAACAGTGTTACTAATTCTGCTATTACAGTACCAGTTGTCCTGATATATAGTTTTGTATTTATATGACATAACCCATTTCATAAAAAAATTCAGTTTTGGCATAATTTATTTGCTAATCAAGGTAAAGTAGCTTAAAAAATGGTTGAAGTTTTCAGGGTTTGATAATGATGGATATTGTCTGCACATGTACTGTGTACTATAACACTAATCTCTGTATAACATTTTTAAAATTATTTTAAAATGTGTCATACTTTCACCATGTCCTAAAATACCTTTCCTTACATATTTCATAAATATTCAATTTCAATTTTGATAGGTATTCTTTCAAAAGAAAAAAAAACATGGCTTTGTTTATTTCTAATTGTCAAGCTAGCCACTACATTGAAAGTTGTACTTATCATGATAAAATGAACTGATATGTAATGTAACACGTAATATGTATGTAACTGATTTGTTACCAGGCTGGGATATCAGACTGGATCGCTCTGTTTCGGACATGGCTGGAGTGACCCGTCAGTTATTCCTCTCAATGACCTGTTCCCAGATGCTGACTTGCAGAGGCTTCCATCAACTTACTCAGTCAACAGTTATTATTTAACCTGCACAAAATATGACAAAATATGAAAGTCAACAGATTTTTTTCTCTTTAAAACAGACTTCAATCCCAATCCTAGAACTTAATAATACCATTATAATTGCTGCATTAAGCAAAAACATCAATTAAATATTTATTATCATTTGACTCTACACCATCAAACCGAAATTACATGTATTAATCATTAAATAACTTCCTACTATTTCAAACCAAATATATCAGCTATAATCATTTGACTTGCTATCAGAAACAAATATATATCAATTACAAACAAATGACATAGATGTTTCCACATATTTCAATTTCCACATATTTCAATAATATGAAAACAAATCTAGTATTTTGTCCAACAATTGTACTCAAATATCGTGTATTTCAAGGTAAACCTATAGGTAAACCTAAGTTTCATAATGATTGCACAAAAATATCTTAAGTTACCGTCTGCACAAGCTTTATTTGAACTTTTTTTTTAATAAGAGGGCATAATTTATTTCGATAAGAGGAATTATGCAGAAAACCGAACTTAACCATCCTTTTATGCCTTCTAACACTTCCATAAAGTTTCATAATGACAGCACAAAAACTTCTCAAGTTAATGTCTGCATGAGCCATATTTGAACTGATTTTTTTTAAAGGGGTCATAACTCAAGTAGGATAAGAGGAATTATGCCGAAAATCGAATTTAACCTTCCTTTTATGCCTACTAACACTTCCATAACGTTTCATAAAGATTGAACAAAAACTTTTTCAGTTATTGTCTGCACAAGCTTTATTTGAACTTTTTTTTTAATAAGAGGGCATAATTTAAGTACGATAAGAGGAATTATGCAGAAAACCGAACTTAACCATCCTTTTATGCCTTCTAACACTTCCATAAAGTTTCATAATGACAGCACAAAAACTTCTCAAGTTAATGTCTGCATGAGCCATATTTGAACTGATTTTTTTTAAAGGGGGCATAACTCAAGTAGGATAAGAGGAATTATGCCGAAAATCGAGTTTAACCTTCCTTTTATGCCTACTAACACTTCCATAACGCTTCATAAAGATTGAACAAAAACTTTTTCAGTTATTGTCTGCACAAGCTTTATTTGAACTTTTTTTTTAATAAGAGGGCATAATTTAAGTACGATAAGAGGAATTATGCTGAAAACCGAACTTAACCTTCCTTTTATGCCTTCTAACACTTCCATAAAGTTTCATAATGACAGCACAAAAACTTCTCAAGTTAATGTCTGCATAAGCCATATTTGAACTGATTTTTTTTAAAGGGGGCATAACTCAAGTAGGATAAGAGGAATTATGCTGAAAATCGAATTTAACCTTCCTTTTATGCCTACTAACACTTCCATAACGTTTCATAAAGATTGAACAAAACCTTTTTCAGTTACTGTCTGCACAAGCCTAATTTCTTAAGAAAAGGGGGCATATATAACTCAAGTACGATAAGAGCAATTATGCCGAAAATCGAACTTAACTTTCCTTTTAAGCCTAGTAACACATCCATAAAGTTTCATCATGATAGCACAAAAACTTGCTTGTAAAGTCTGTCTTCACAAACTGAAGGGGACGCCGCCGCCTACACCGCCACCGAGGATACCGCCCCCGCCACCAAAAGTAACCCCTATATGTCGCCTTTTCAGGCGACACAAAAACTGGAATGGTCTATTGTCCTCGTGCATGCAAGAATGTTTACACTGTTTGTCTCCTTACTTTTTATCTGTTTTTCACCCGTAAATATACATACATAGCACATACTACTTCTACTGCAATAAAACAAATGCATGAAATTCCTATAAAGAATTTGAGCCACCAAGCATTCACTGATAATAGTATAATTACACATGAACTAATTATCTTCAAAACTGTTTGCAATTATCAACAACTGTTGCCTCAGCGACGTCAAAACTGCATGCTCCTGTTATCACATATTTTCATTATCAATGAAAATGTTGCACCAACAAACTGTTCTTTGTAAGTGTATGAAAATTAGGGCTAAACATTGGGGAATTTTTGTTTTTCATTTGTAAACTCACCGATGTGTACCAGATATATATGGAAATAATGCTTGATATAAAACGCTTTAAAATGGGTACACAGATAAGGGCAGACGTAGAATGTGAAATACTCTAACAAACAATTTTAGATACTTACTCATTATTGCCATTTGTTCACAGCAGTTTTCAGGAAAGCATTTTGGTGAATTAAGCTCCGTTTCGAGGTGTTTGTTGTTGTTATTTGTTGTTGTTTTTTTTAGGCTGCCCGGTTCAAATAAGATCACTGGCAACACCAAGAATGCTATTTTTTATCTCACTTCGTCCCTTCTGCCCACACAAAGTCACACAAACTCGCAATTTAGAACTTGCTCTTTTTTATGAATAAAATTGAAAATAAAATTCTGTTTATACAAAACAACATACTATCAGTTTAAAACTATCATAATTACTACCAGTTTAAGACCATCATAAAAGTTTCTGACATGCATGATATTTAATAATTTCTAGTGAACTAAACAATACCTAGCTGTGAGCACTGTATCTGATAACAACAGATCCAATATTATCTCAAGTACAAGTTGTTTAAACCGTTACTGTGAGAAATATAAATATTTTCTAAAGAAGCATTTTTATTCAATACAAAAGAAAACAGATTTAAAATTAGTAGATCAACAATCCAGATAACATAAAATGTATCTAACTATATTTAAAACAACCATAAAATGCACAACAAATATTTACTTAATATGCTTGTAAAAAATGTATAAACCATTGCACATACTTTCCCTTCATGTACACGTTCTTCATACCTTACTAAAGACAAATGGGTGACGTAATACACTCTAGAAACAAGGTAACCTAGGATGGTCTGGTAACATATGGTGTTGTCAAGATAATGTCACTAACAGTGTTTAAGATAAATGACCACCAGAGATGTCAATGTAAACATGAGCAACAGACAGGAGGTGCATCAAAGCAAGATGGAGAAAATGTATGAAAGAGGCCTAGAATTGTATATAAGATAAATCCATTGCTTCATATTTGTAAATATATTCATACCACTGAAGTTGCCTATTTCATGTTGCCAAACAAATCATCTGTTATCTAATGCTGTACAATACCGCATTTCAACCAATATGGCTACATAAATATATAGCTACACTGTATTCCTAAAAACATACCTTATCTATTCCTTTAAAAGAAACGCACAATGTAAATCCATACAAAGACTGTGAAATCTATTAATATCCTAAGCAGCTGACCACCATCCATAAATGAACCTCCATATTTTATGAGAATCTACCTCTATTTCCAGGGCCTATTTTATCCACATCCAATAGGAAGAAAGTCACCACTACATACCACTGCAAGCCTGTCTTCTCATGAGAAGGGAATAAAAAGAATCAATATGCCAATATCCCATGCTGCTGGCTATATGCTCCTTCCACTGTTACAGTGTAACCAGCATTGATCTAAATTGCTGTAAGGGAGGCAAATGGATAATTACACTGTATTCAGACACGTATAATGTGCATACATTTCGGTATACATAAGGGCAAAGGCACTGTAATAAGAAAGGGACGTAATAAAGAGGAGTATAATAATTAGTAATACAGACATGTACACAACCCAGTATAAGGATGGCAAGCCGCAACTGGAATGTATAATTGAAATGTATAATTATTATGTATCAAGTCTCCAACATTTATCTATGGAAATATGTGCATTCCAAACTACAATGCTTCTGTATCTGGTGGACTCGTTACCAATAATTTAACTTAATGCAACTGAATTACCAACAAGAAACGTGGAAATTCCATAAGAACCAAATTTTTTGAATGCAATGCCTAAAAGTCAGTGCTGTAATAAAAGAAAGTTCTTTATATAAGGTTCCTATATAAGAAGTTTCATTACAATATCTCCCCTGGACCTCAAATTATTAAGCGCGGAAACCATTTTCCTAATTTTAGTAACAGTTCCTTGACCCCCACCACATTTGCAATCCCAAACAAAATTAAGGTATCTGTATATGAAGTTTAATTGCAATATCTCAAGTTGTTTAAGAGTTATTAAACGGAAACCATTTTTCTATTTTTTACAGTGACCTTGACCCCACCCGCTCCATATGCAATCCCAAGCGAAGTATCACAAGAAGATAATGTATGAAATTACACTACTGTATCTCAATTTGTTCTCGTGTTATTGTGCGGAAACTGTTTGATCTATTTTTAGTAATGGTGACCTTGACACAACCCACACCATAGGTAAACCCATGCAAGGTCTAAATATAAGGTATCTATAAATTAAGTTTTAGTACAATATCTTAATTTGTTCTTGAGTTAATTTGCACTGAAACCGTGTTTCTATCTTTAGTAACAGCGACCTTGACCTTGACCCCACCCACGACAAATGCAATCCCAACCATTTTTCCAAGAAAGTTCTAGTGGCTGATTTTTTCAAGCTAGCGACGCAGTTGGCTCGTAATCCCTAGTTGTTAGTTCATATCCCTGTGTACAACACATACCCATGTATATTGCGTAGTTATGTATAACACGCACCCATATTTAATGTGCATCCGATTTTTAAGCCAAATCTGAGGAAACAAATCTGTGAACAATTTGCAGCTGGATAAATACTTGTTTCTTGCACGAGGTAATTATGAGTGCATATTTGAAATTTAATATAATTAAGTTTTTTGTTTTTTTATGAAAGTAAGTTTAAAGTGTATATTACAGAACAAAAAAATAATAAAACAAAAACACACACACCAATAAGCAAAATAACTTCAACAGACAAAATGTGGCCCTATACTGACAGAGGGCTGTCTGGCCTCGGAGACTAGCCAAAAATGTCCGAATAGCTGTCCCAGGGGACTGGGTCATCCTGTTCAGTTTAATGCGATGGACTAGGGTACTTTCGTCCTTAACAGCAAGTCGCTTGATCGCGCCCAGAAGATCGGTCTGCCACGATAGGGACATTACCTTAAGATCAGGCATTATGTCTGTACGTAGATCCGTGTTGCAGCAGTAGAATAGGGCTGTGGGTAGGACATTGTTAGCGATAGACATTCCCACTTTGTACATGTCCCACTGTCATGTGAATGCAGACCATTGGTCGGGGTCACATCCGGCACTGATCATTGGTGGGTCCAATTTGAGTTTTGGTGGTGCCTGACGGTTCTGTGCTGAATAGTTCTATCATGAATCTGGAGGGCGGCAGTTAAAGCAGCTGCAAATTCTGCACCAAGATCCTGAGATGTCCAATCGCACCGTCAACCGGGCACTGTAAAGCTGGCATGACTCTTGGGACTTCACAGTTGTAGGGCTTCAAGTGAGGTAGCAGTCATAAATGAACATCAACACCTTCCTTGAATCGTATGACTTTATTAATCTAAAGGATGACTGCTACCTGCAATATACAAAAACAATTATTAGTTACACTACTGTATCTCAATTTGTTATCGTGTTATTGTGCGGAAACTGTTTGATCTATTTTTAGTAATGGTGACCTTGACACAACCCACACCTTAGGTAAACCCATGCAAGGTCTAAATATAAGGTATCTATAAATTAAGTTTTATTACAATATCTTAATTTGTTCTTGAGTTAAACTGAGCAGAAACCATGTTTCTATCTTTAGTAACAGCGACCTTGACCTTGACCCCCACCCACGACAAATGCAATCCCAAGCATTTTTCCAAGCAAGTTCTAGTGGCTCATGATTTTTTCAAGGTAGCGACGCAGTTGGCTCGTAACCCCTAATTGTTAGTTTATGTCCCTGTGTAAAGGACTGTGTACAACACATACCCATGTATATTGCGCACTCATGTATAACACGCACCCATATTTAATGTGCATCCGATTTTTAGGCCAAATCTGAGGAAACAAATCTGTGAACAATTTGCAGCTGGATAAATACTTGTTTCTTGCATAAGGTAAATATGTGTGCATATTTGAAATTTAATATAATTATGTAATTTGTTTTTTTATGAAATTAAATTTAAAGTGTATATTACAGAACAAAAAATAAATAAATAAAAACACACACACAAATAAGCAAAATAACTTAAACAGACAAAATCACAATGACAAAAAACAGCTGCAAATTGTTCACAGATTTTGTTTCCCCTCAAATTTGGCTTAAAACTTGGACGCGCATTAGAAAAGCATTATTAAATGTTTATATTCTAGTTTGATATAAAACATTAATCAATTTTGCTACAAATGATAGCTTAGATTATGCACTTACTTGGTTTGATGAAAAATTGCCGGGATTGTTTACGAAAATGCCTCTATCTTAGTCATTTTTTATCCGATTTTGGTCAAATTTTTTTCAAAATAAAGCTTACATTCTGAGGGGAATTTTAAAGCAAATATAGGGGAAAAAATTATACTTTTTAGCAGGGGAAATTGGCCCCAAAAAAAACCTGTCATGGCATTTTTAAACAAATCTTGCTGTCTTCCGTTGTGTAAAACTTTAAGCGATAATTCTGCAACACTCTAGGCATTGCATCATTTGTATTGGTCAGTTGCCTTAAAATGATTTTAATATTAAATAAATAGTTAAGTCATTCCAATTGGCTGAAGCATATTGGAAGGTTTAAACAAGGCAAGGTATAAATAATATGTACATGAACATAGATTTAATGCAGATTTATACAAGTTTAACTCATTTTTAATGCATGTCCTAGGTAAATGTCGGCACATGTTAAGCAGTGTAGGTGTTGTGTATGTAAAGTACATCAATGGGTAACTTTATTGTTGCAATTATAATAGGACTTTATGAAAATTTAAACTTTCAGGTTTCCACCATTAAAAAGGTCCTTTGGCGATAAGACATTCCAGGCAATTTAGCCCTGTATAAAAAGTAAAACTATATTTATTGCATGTCTTGTAAATAAGAATATATCAGAGGGTGCAAACACCTTTTCAATCAGTGTGTACATTCACATGTAGTACAAAGTCTCCAATATTTGTCACTGTTTTTTTTTCACTGTAATTTTTTGTAGACAATTGTGAATACAGCATGGAATCTGAATCTATGTTATAGTAAATTAAAAATATTGGCTGTTCCAAATAATCAAGTGGATTTTGTTAGAAACAGATTCAATGATTTATGATGTGTGGTCAATTTGTGTTTATTTGCTTTTCAGACCTGTCACGAAACATTGAAAACGCATGTAAAAACAAGACAAATATTACAAGACATGTCTTTAAAAAAGACAATCGGCGTAGAAATTAATATTGAGATGTCATTTTTTTGCCCTAAATATAATACAAGAGGACCAAGCTGTGACTTCACGGAACCCATATTTTTCGTTCCCTACTAAGGAGACTTCTCGGACCCCAGATTTTTCGGTCCCTACTAAGGGGACTTCTCGGACACTATATTTTTCGGACACTATGAGAAAACGTATCGGCCCCCAAAATTAATTTGAGATAAACTCAATAATTATTAATATCTGTAACGTGAATAAACCGATCATATACCGCCCTATGTTTTCACCAGTGATACATGAATAAGCTAAATACTAGTAATTTACGTAAACATAATTGATATTATGAATTTGTCAGGCAAATTTAACAAATTGACATTGTCAGAAAATTATAATGGGAATAAATGAGCAGTAAGTTTATGAATTCTCCATTTATTGCAATTCTCTGGTTTTGGCTTCTCCAGATGCTAACTGATGTGCATTAACACAGCTTCACAGTGCGCTATTTTCAGAATGATTCTTCTGCTGGAGTTGTACTCGCTAGAAATAATTCACGGTTACAGCGTATATTTTAAAACAATGATACAATAATAGGAAATATAAGCTCAGTCAAATCTGCTAATATTTGTTTTGCTTATTTATCAGAAAAATGCCAGAAATTTACACTTTATATTTTGTGCTTGCGAGCTCAACAGGCAACATTGTACGTTGTGACTTACTGTCTCTACAATATCCGAATACGATATCCGGAACTATGACTGTATGAATAGAGGATGCTGACACAATTTCCAAAATATTTAGATATTTAAGTAAAATATATTATAGAATTATAAATTTGTTACAAATGGATAGCCCGGTTTGGCAGGAAATATCGATTACATTACACTATTTACCGTAAAGCATAGTAGGTCATGATACACTAACAACTAATTGTTAAGATTATTCGCAGTTTGATAAGAGGGAACAGTTTGGTATGTATGATAAAGTAGTTTTTATGAGATGTTTTAATAAACTCAAATGCTTATTGTTATTGATAACGTGATTTAAAACACTTGACTTTTTTTCTTTCAATGCGCAGTGTCACAATGTTTGTGTGCTTTCTTTCCGTTATATTCTCATTGGGTTTATTGGTCATCAAACTTCCAAAATGTCGGGTGCATTGTTTGGCAATACGAGTGGTCGCTCGCAGAGCAAGAATTTAGTAGAATTTCGAGCCGGAAAAATGCACATGAAGGGGAAAATGGTCCACCCAGACAAAAGGAAGGGTTTGGTGTATGTACATCAGTCAGACGACTCACTGATGCATTTTTGTTGGAAGGATAGAACGACCGGAAATGTCGAGGATGTGAGGATTTTGATTTGTCATTTTGAGGTTACATTCTACTTATTATTAATTCCTGGATGCGCCCTGATCTAATTGCCAGGGGAATGGGTCAGTTTGGTCCAAAAAGGCCAACTGCACACATATGCCAGTCATATAGAGTGCAGTTTTATATCACGTGTTCAATTATTTTATTTAAATTTTTATGTTGGATGGTCCGTTTAAAAAAAACAACATCTAATAATGGTCTAGAGAAAAATCATTAATATTGTTTTATTACCTCAGTCACTATTACTAGTCACTAGTCAGATGTTTGGGAAAAACATAATATAGGGATTTTCTTAGAGCAGCAGTGTTTTTTTTGCCTCATTTTCATGCCGATATTCGGTACCATTTACAAAGCCAAAAAGTATAGATCTACTTGTTTCACAATTTTTGGCCGAAAATTCACAAATGGAGAAGTGGATAAAAAAATATGAAATCTTAATTAATTTTGTGAATTTTGTTTTCACAAGATAAAATTTCGGTACTAGTTTTATGTCTACACCGCTTTGAAAGGTTACTCGAATTTAACAGGACTCGTGTCACGTTTTATCGATATTTTCGTGAACCAGTCGGTTAGTGAAACACGTGCTCATTGGGTCTCTGTAAACGCTCATTGGGTTATAATCTGTATTGAATCAACCGTTTGAAGGATGTTTAAAGTGTAAACACTGCAGATTATTTTCTTCTTGTTTTTTTTTTTAAGTAATCACAATGCATTTTTCACGAAACTCTCAGTACTATGTGAATTTTTTTTATATGAGTCATCGTTTCAAACAGGCAATTTTAAGCGAGAAAATAGTAAGTGAAGCCCCCGAAGACAATTTGTGCTGCAGTTCAACAGTTTCAACTTTAGTGTCTTCACAAGTAGATTAACTGACAGTAACGAGTGCAAGTTGGTCAGATTCACATACTGATAGTGGTGACAAAAATAACATCGATGAAACCCCTGTTTTGTCCCTTAATGAGCCTTTTACATCTCAATCATGTGACATTTCTATTGACTCTTGTGTCTGACTCAAGTGAAGCCATTGGACATTTTGCTTATTTAAAGAATAATTGACATTATCAAATCTACAAAAGACAGAAATTTAACTGGAATGTTTCATGGTAAGGTTTCATGAATGTAAAGATCACACTTTAATATCATGTGTTTGTACGTTAAGTGTGATTAAATACAACAAAATCACTCGTTATTATTTGATACTACATGTAGTTTGTATTTCGCTCTTCACAATTTTGGCGTTTTATGACGCATTTTTCACAATTTCACAGAAAAGGGCATATTCCAAATCACTGATAAAAAACACTGAGCAGAATAGCGGGGTGGCCCGCCCTGCCCCTTTTTGGTCCTGCCCTTCTGTACCTAGCCCCGCCCTCCTGTGCCCTAATCTATCAAAACTACAGACCAATCAGCAAATGGTAATGGCCAGTGTCAATCATATTCATGTGTATTTGCCAATAAGACCCATTGTCTCATAACGTGATAATCGCTGATAGCTCTAATGGTCTGAATGACACCTTCATTACCACATTCTTATCCCGAGCTCCAAATAACTTTCTAGGGCAATTCTTATTTTACTCCCTAATTTAAAACTGAATTCTCAAAAACGATTGATCAAATCATTATTTTACAATTGAATATGACACATCAATACTTAGTTCTAAATCGGACACTTAACCACCCTGTTTGTTGCCATGATATGTGAAGATTTCATACTGGTTGTCAGTGTGCAGATAACACTATTTGCCCTACCTATGCAGGTATAGTTAATAAGTAACTCAATACATCAGAACTTATTAAACGGACGTCATATTTTGACTAACCACAATAGCTAACCGTTGAGTACTCTTTGCTCAGGTCATCTAAATTGGTTCTAAACGATTGCTCATCATCAGCAGTGACACCAAATTTTATATTATTTTAATCTGAAACTTCAAACATTTAGAAACCTGCTTTTTTGCTGTTAAAAAGTGTATCCATGTTTCTTTTGTTTTGCTGACAGTACCACAATGCTTTATGGCAGCTTTTGATTAACCACTTCTTTTATATTGGGTAGAACTCTGTTTTGATTACTTATTTCTTGTGGTTATGATTAAAAAAAGAAAAGAAAGCATTAGCCTAGTTTGCTGGCCACTAACGGGCTTTTGAAGCCTTTCACTCTTCGATGAACTGGCGTTCTTCACCATTTTGATTTTTGTTTACCAACTGCACAAAACGGTCCACTTCATTTCGGCTCAGGAAAAGATGGTCACATGGTCGTGGCCGAAGTATAATTTATCAATTAATAAAACGTTAATTTTATTAAACTTTCTATCTTTCCCATTGTATGATAAATGTATTAAAAGTATTATACTACTATGATATTAATATGCATAACAGTCATCGAACAAGTGATTATCAGCTGTCTACACTATTGCCCATTTTGAATTTGGGCTCTCATTCCAAATAGAAAGCGCTTAAGTGATGTCATGAATCACAGTGAATTTTGCTAAATATCTCTTATTGAGCGCCTAGACGATTCAGTCATCGTGAGTTTCTGCCACTGCCGAAACTGGTTTACTAACATGTTACGCGCGTTAACGAATTTCGAATTCTTGTTTTCATTTTTTCAATGCGTAACTTTACGCACAGATTTTAAATCTAAATAGTTTTTTGTTTATTTAAATGCGTATTTACGCCTTTACGCACGTTATCTTGAGCTCTGCTTATCACACCATTTTGATTCATTTGTTTAAAAATATTCTACTAAAGATACTTCAAATGAGCAAATAAAGGTTTTAAATGAATTCTTGATGTATAGTCTGCCAAACTTTTAAATTGTTTGAAGGTGCTAACAACACAATCATGTCATTTTGAAAACAAAGAATTTCAGTTAATAATGTATACAAACACTTTTACCTAGTTAGATAATGTTTAGAATGTTTATAAAACAATAATAATTAAGTTCAGGTAAAGGACGATTTTTTGCAAGTGGCTACAATTTCGGACGCTTGATTTCAGTGACTTGTTTTACCCTATATTTTGCTTGTAACAACTTTTTTAACAGGGTTGGTTAAAATTAGGTTTATATTTGAGACTATTTGAATTACTGCACTATTCTTGAAATATTTTAAAATAAAAATATTGTATTTCCAATGCAAAAATATCATCATTATTTTTTATTTTTACTGTTCTTGTGTCTTTTAAACACTATCAAATACATAATTTAATTGATACAATGCAATGCCATTTGTGTAGTATTAATCTCTGGTACATTTATATGATAAGGTTTCAATGTACTTTGATAATACTTTGATAAATAAATATGAAATGAAAATAAATGTATTTCCAACAATGTTCAAAACAGTACTTAATTAAAACAATTACCTATTATATTTTTATACTATAGAAAAACTAAATTGTATCATGTGTGTTTTATCTTATACAATGTTGTCATAAAAATAAGAACAACAACAACAACAAAACTGCAAACGTTATGCGTGGCGCATGAAAGTGCCCTTCTAAACAAAAATGGTTCCTGCCCCTTTTTGGCTGTACCCTGCCCTTTTAAGGGTTCGAGAAAAATCCCTATAATACTTAATAAGCCATCTAAGATACAAAAGAAACAAAGGTCTGGTTTGAGTTTTAGTCTTTACTATTTTAATACTATTTTACTTTTATTTCAGGATCTCATCATATTCCCAGATGATATCGAGTTCAAGCATGTGAAGCAGTGCACGACTGGACGTGTGTTTGTCCTGAAGTTTAAGTCTTCTACCAGGAAGTTCTTCTTCTGGATGCAGGTAAGATTGGTACAGCGGTACAGTGGCTATACAGACCACTTGCACCACTTGCAGATCAAGGGGGACGCACCCGACGCGCCCCCCCCCCCCCCCCCCTTAAAACTGCAAAACAATACATTTATGGGCATATATAAAACAGTAAAACTGGATAAATATGCTAAATACGCTTCGCTCGCTCAATTTTTTAAAAGATACACATCAACTTACGTAAAACATACCCGGCCTAGCTCGCTCCCTATGATTTCTTACATACACCGTAGGACCAGAGCCAAAGTTCATCGTAAACAATAAATGTATATATACCTTTATTTGTGGATGATATTGTTTTCTTTTTTAAATTCATATATTATAAACAGATGTCAGATGCAATACACCGTTGGCACTAGAAACTGCATAAAAGACATTTATACGTTTCGAAATTTAAAGTCGAAATTCAAGTAGAATCAATGACTACTTTGGAGTTGAAACAGTTTTGTCTCAATTAATAGTTTAATTCCCAAAAATCTAAATAAACCTTTTGTTCAGTGTTCCATTAATTAGCAATCACACCAAATTGCATAGTGTTTTTATGCATTCATAAAAAAAAAAGTGATAAAGTAGAGGGGTGTCCACAACATTAGCTCCAATTCCTGGCAATTTCATATTTTTTTCCCGCACCATATGTCAGCGAAATTGATACTGCATCGTATTATTGCAGTATTATTTCACAACGCAATCATGTGTATCGTTCGTCTGTCTGTCTGTCTGTCGTTAGTTCCGTTCGATGAAAAAAACACAGTGCATATCACATTTCAAGACAATTGATGAGCATGACTATGAACGTGTGAGTTATTTAATGACAATCACTTTGAAAAGAGACCATTACATTTCGGTAAATGAATAATATAAAAATTCTTGATGCGTGTGTGTTTGAATTGAATCATGTTAATACATGTATAATACATATTGTTACTAAAAATAGTAACAATTTGCCGTTGATTACGGGCCGTTATGCGGCTCCGCTGAGCCGATATAATATAATTGGCCGCGGCCGATTTTTCGATAATCGAATAGAATCCGATCGCGCGACGTCAACGACAACGAATGGCGTATTTAGTCAAAATTAAACGGTTATATCCGAAAATGCAAATACTGAATATTAACGAAAGTTTGTAGTTAAATTGATTAAATATATAGGATCTATACTAGCCTATGCATCTTTGAATTTGAGAAAAAGAATCACTGAACAAAATTGAACAGATTGGAAACTTTTACTGTACCTCAATTTCAATCCATTGCTTCCAACAATAAAAATCCAACAGTACTGTAAGCACTTCAATTCCCTTTTCTTGTATCCATAAGCCTTAATTTTTAGCAATCATGATATTAATTGCATGTGAACCATTCTGACCAGAAACACGATTTACGAAATCGCAATGACTGGTCAGAACGTTTGATTTTATTCCGATTCAAAGTCTCAAAATATATTATTTATCCAACTGACACATTCATCATTCAGAATTCGTCCATGCACGATTTATTAAACTTATTGTAATGTATTTTACTAAAAATAAAAGCAAACACGACATTATCGTTGTCACAACAAAACAACAGTCCAGCGAAAACTGGTTTGTTTCGTCACTGTTTTTCTGTTTACTGTATAAATTACGTCATTCGTTACAATTGCGTCACGTCTTGCGTAATTATTTGAATGTTAAATAAAAGTACGGAAAGTTTGTTTGGTGTTTTTGTTAACATTTTGTGTAATAAAGAAAGTAACATGATTCTTTTCTTGTGACAGGATAATATGTATTATAAACGATAATATACAGCAGAGCTGGGCCGGGCGTTTATATTCGGCCCTAGCCGTATACGGCCCTCGGGCCGTTATATCGGCAGCGGGCCGATTATAGACGCCCGGCCCAGCTCTGCCATAATTATTGTCTAATTCAAGATGTTTCTGACGTATATAACATTGAATGTCAAATACGTATTAAGTGGACAGGCACATCAAACAAGGGCAATTTACTGCCAAAACAGGTGCTTTACGTACAGATAAACTAACATGTCTTTCTTATATAATATGGTGAAGTATGAATTTATTCACAGTGAACCGAAGTGCATTAATTTTGATGATGATGATAATGAGTTTTATGATATATCTTTGATACAGATCTGTGGTTGATCACTGAGGCCCACGAATACATACCAGTTGCCCATATAGCCATTGGCTACTAAAATTTCTCATTGGATACTAACAGTTATGAGATTATTTTAAAATGAAACATATTTTGACAGTTTTTGAGGGAGAGATTTCTAAATAACAGGTGTTTTTGAAAATTTAAAATGTTTGGCTACTAAGTAGCTAATCAATATTTCTAAGCGCCAACATAGTTGAAGAATCAAATGAAATAAAAACAAGTACTTTTAGACACTGTTACATGAGACTCGTATGTATTCTTGATAGCTTCACCTAAAAAATTTGAGTGAAGTTATATATACTGGGTGTTTTTTGGCCAATTTTAAAGAAGTTATTGGGTCATATTCCTAATGGCAAAAGTACCTTTTTCCCAAATCCGACCCCACAAATCCCAATTGATGGTTTTACTTCCGATGCTTGGAAATAAGAGTTGTTTTATTAAGAAATTAAGCCTGTAGAAATCGTAATAACGGTTTTATTGGTTTGATTTTGTTCACTAGGTATATGTAAAAAAAAAAAAATGTTTAAATTCTGTGATATGTAGTATTCCGTAGTTTTAGCAGACATTTAGACAAGTATTAGGGGATTACAGAATATTCAGTCTTGCATTTGTGTTAGAATCACAGGACCGAATTCACGTGACAGGACATAATTTGATATGATTTTAAAAAATGCATTGTTTGAAAAGTATGCATATATGCATTATTTTTATCCAATTTCGTCAATAGTTTGGTATGCATATATGCATTATTTTTATCTGATTTCGTCAATAGTTTCGTCATCATATAAAGCTATATTAAAGATACATGTTCCAGAAACTAAACCTATCAAACATCAAAAGTCATTTATTTACTTGCATTGGTGCAAATTTTACAAGACATTATCTTTCACAGGACTGGGTGGAAAATATCCAGTCAGGTACGGTGGGTCAGATACTTTTGGAATGTCTAAATTGTTAGTAAAAAAGTATGATTACTTCTTTCAGGAACCCAAATCGGACAAAGATGAGGAGTACAGCAAGAAGGTGAACGAGTACCTCAACAACCCGCCCACCCCCGGGTCCAACAGGGGCGGGGAGGGGTCTCTACCATCCGACCTCGCTAACCTGGGTATGGGGGCCTCATACAGTTCACATATTTTTCTTTGCTCAACACATTGTTTAAGTTTAAATTTCATTTTCAAGACTTATACATGTAATTTGATTTTACCAACAGAAAATAAACGGCAACAAAAATGTAAGAATTTTATTAAACAACAACAAAACAAAATTCAGAGTTTGTCAGCTTGATAACATAAGGTTCTGCTGCAGCATGCAACTTTTACATTCAGAGCTTGTCAGTTTAAGAACTTTGATAACTTTAAGTTAACTTTTAGTAAGTTGTGTCAGTTTAATGTCACAAAGGTAAACAAATGGTGCAGCAAGGCTGGCACTCGAACCAAGGTGCCATAGCTTTCATTAGTGACATAAATATCTTTGGATTTACGATTGCTGGGGGTGCTCAGACATTTTGTCAATTTTATACGTTCACTGTGGGTTTCTCTCTGAATATCTTTAGGTTGTACTTACAGCAGGCGACCTGGACATGATGAATGTGTAAAAGTTCACTGTGGGTTTCTCTCTGTTGAATAACTTTGGGTTGTACTTACAGCAGGCGACTCGGACATTCAGAGTATCCTGGGCGGGATGAGTCAGCAGCAGCTGATGCAGCTCCTTGGAGGAATGGGCGGGCCTGGCGGAGGGCTGTCCGCTCTCATGGGACGACCGGGCAGTGCCCAGTCCACAGCCTCAGAACCGTGAGTAGTTCTAAATGCTTGCTTGAGGATATGCAGTATGCTCCCTTCTTTTTTTAATGCCCACAGCATCAAGATGCGGGAGGCACATAGTGATTGTCCTGTTCGTCCGTCTGTCCGTGACACGGTTAAGTAGATTTTACCATTTCGTCTAGCACCAACACTGCTTACTACTACACTTGGATACTTAAACTGTTGTTGCTAATGACCATTCCCTATCCACCCTATCACCGTACCTCACTTTGACCTTGACCTAATTTGCACTTAGAATAATTCAAATGGGTTGTTTAACTAGATTTTACCTTTTCATCTAGCACCAACACCGCTTGCTACAACACTTGGATACTTACAACATTTGTTGCTTATGACCATCCTCAATCCACCCATATCACCCTATCTCACCTTTACCTTGACATAATTTGGACCTATAATAATTCAACAGTGTCATTTCTTGGTTAACTAGATTTTACTGTTTCTTCTAGCACCAACACCGCTTACTACAACACTTGGATATTTACACAGTTCTGAATTGTTACTTCTGACCGTTCCCAATCCATATCACCATATCACCCATCCTCACTTTGACCTTGACCTAATGTGGACTAAGAATAATTCAAATGGGCTGTCCAGAACTAACCGGGGACATGTGTGTTTATTGAACATAGTGTTTTGTTTATGAGTTTGTTTTTTTTTCAAATTTTGTCTTGCAGATATGCCTTGAGCCATTCACTTTAGCTTAGCTTTTACAATACCTACTACTTACAAATTTAATTTTGTGCCTGAAATTCAAAACATCAAATTCAGAATATATTATCAGGGCTTTATTTTTAGAGACTGGGGGTGAGACCCAGGCACTAGGTTTTGGGGGAAACTATCACAGAAATTTTGGTAAAGGAGAACAAAAAATCCAGATGTAAAGTCTTCTTTTTTTCTAAGTGCATGATTTTAAACAAATTGTGCTTGGGGATGATGCCTTCTATCGGCATTGATTTATCATGTAAAAAGGCCCTGATAGCATATTTTTGGTTAGCATGTTGCAGGTGCTGGTAACAATACTCAAATTGTTTAAGAGAATTATTACTTATGTTTAGTTTTTGTTAGATATGTAAGTATTCATGTATTTCTGTGAAATTTACTGATGATAAGATCATTACCAGAGCTGCACCTTATATTAAGTTTACATGTTGAAATCATGATCTCTTTATTTATAACGTTTTATAAAATATCTGGCTCGAGTTCATATTGATTCTGAAAATCAGGCTCAACTTGTTTTGTGAATGCAAAGCCTGAGGTACAAAGAAATCATTTGATGTTTGTCCTTCAGACCACTCCGCGTGCAGTCTTCCCCAGGTACCCGCAGCGCTGCCTCGGAGACTCCCACCCAGCCCAGACCTGTAACCGCGGTAGCCCTGCCCTCCCACAGCACCACCACCACGTCCGGTGCGACTGGTAGCACCACCACGACCACCCCTGCCGGGCAGGGGAGCGGAGCTAGCAAGCCGGCCATCCAGCTCAGTGACCTGCAGAACATCCTGTCCAACATGAATGGTGAGTTTAGTGTCGTGGCATTGACACATTTTCGAAGAATCTTATGACCATTCCCTATTCACCCATATCACCCACCCAACCCAATCAGTCCTCGAAATAACCCACTTGTTCGAAGTCCAGGTCATGTAAAAATCTGTGCTTGCAAGTTAATTTTTTTTTTGAAGTTTTGCTGTAAGTTTTGCTGTAAACTCGTAAAAAACATGCTTTTCTTTTAAACTGATCTGATATATAAAAACAGTGTAAATGTCAAAGAGTAGAATTAAATATCTGCTAGGTAGTGAGAAAAATTATTGTACCATTCAGTGTGTTTAAATTCAAAATTGTTCATGTACCTATCTTTTATTTCAGTACCAGCTGATAAAGAGGGTAAGACCCAGTTGAATTATAATACATAATATTAAAGAATTGACAAATTGCAAATGGCATCGTCTTAAAATGATAATACCTGATAGAAACCAAGTAAACTTAATTCACATCTGCACTTAATTCACATCTGCACATTTTCCTTTTGCCTCATATTATTGTTTGAAGTATATATAGCATGTTTAAGGAGAAGTAGGTGTGTCTAGGTTTGTGCTAATAGAAATTAACGAGTAGCAAACAATTGTGATTTAACAAAAATACATGTGAGAGAAAAATCTCTCAAAGTGTGAAAACATGTTTCATAATTTCAAATAATGAAATATTGTCAAAAATTTTTGTAGCAAATTAAAAAAATTAAGTAGCCATTGGCTTTGTTGGCTACTTGTAGCACTTAACATAGCAGTGTGTGTGTTCATAATGACTTGATGCAATTGAATTGAATTTCAATCCACATTTGTTTATCAGAGTATTTAGAGTATGGCTTTCCATATATGGAGTCAAGCACATTCTCCATAGTTGTATTCCTTCAGCAGTAGATCTGTCGAAAGCACTGGAGCCCGAGTCCATGGTCCCGATACTGGCCAACCATGATGTCCAGCAACGCCTGATACCATTCCTCCCGGAGGGCGAGGTTCTACCCAAGTCTGAGGAGGAACTAAGAGCCACCATCACATCCCCTCAGTTCAAGCAGGCCCTTTCCTCGTTCAGTTCGGCCCTGCAGTCTGGTCAGCTCGGGCCCCTCATGTCGCAGTTTGGTCTCGGAGAGGACGTGGCTAATGCCGCGGCTCAGGGAGGTAGGGGTCATCATACAATGAAAGCAATATTGAGGAGTTAGTAGATAAATATAATATTTAACAAATTACTCTCTGAGTATTGCCTTGCATTCTAGGCTGTATGGTGTTAAGGGTGGCCACTGATTATGGAAAACAGAGGAAAAGTGTGAAAAAAATCCCTAATGGGGAAAAAAAGGAAATTTAACAATTTTTTTAAATAATTATGAAAAATCTGGGAATTTTACCAAAAGTGGATGAAAAATTCCAAGGTGAAAATGCTGAATACAATTGTTCCATGATCATTTAACTGCTTTGACAACAACATCATATTTCTGCATGTGTATGCATGTAATAAAACATCGTTTCGTTAAAAATGGCTAGAAGGGGAAAATGACTGCCTTCTATTTATATACACTGTAACACGTATGCACTAATTGAACTATAAATGTGAAAGAAAGCCTCATTCTGTTCAGGAAACAATTTAGGGAAACATCAGTGAATTTTGCATCATAGAAATTTCAGGGGCCACCTTTTATTAACCCCCTGGTTTTGAGGTTTAATGTTTTTACATTGCCATTGACATTTATTTGGAAGAATGTTTTAGCAGTTACCACTTTAAGTAGATCAGTGATGCCATGCAGTTTTCACTGGGAGAGGCACTGTGATTTTACTTTGGGTGTTTAGCTTTCATTGTTTTTTTCATGAATTCTCTAAAATGTGCCACATAACATTTGCATAGGTAGCTTATGCCTGGTCTACTCCACAGCTTCCTTCGTGTTATCGCAATTAAATCAATATTATAGACCTTTCAGGTTTTCCCACGAATAGTGCACAAATCACAATTATTACCACATGCTCGTTTGTCAAATTGTGTGAAATAGATAACTGTTTAACATGTGATATTCGAGTGGAATGGTTGGATAAATTTGCTGATTAATTTGCTGATGATTGACATTTGTGGAAAGGTCTATTGACTACTGGCCAAACTAGATGCATGTTTTTGTATTTTTACGAATCCCTCTCCATATTTACTATGAAGCATTACAACATTCGTTTTCCTTTACAGACCTGGAAGCATTTGTAAAAGCAATGCAGGCCAACCAGAAATTTAAAGACAAAAAGGATGACCCAGAGGCCATGGACCAGGATTAACAGCTAACTCCTACCACGGAGTGCATCACTTATTTGATGACCTGGGGTGGTATTCGCAAAGCATTTTAAGTTAAATTTTATCCTTATCTTAAATGTGGAAATTTCCTTATCTGTATAATTTCATGAAGAAACAGTTTTGCACTAAGTATCACTTTAAAATAGGATCATTATTTAAAGAGTTATTTGAGGAATATCAACAACATATTCATCTGTTTATTAATTAAGAAATATAAAACATTCAAATTTTGCACTTAAGTGAACATTTGTAAGAAACTACTTACGATGCTTTGTGAATACCAGCCCTGTTTACCAATACGATAAAATAAGACCTGGAACCATAGTCCAGAAACTTCTTACAAGTTAAATCTTGTTTATACTTAACATTAAAGTACCGGTATATGACATTGTGATCAGTGTTGTTTCATTTTCATATATACATGTATTCTTAAATATTGTTTAAGCGATTCACACATTTATATGTATTTATAGAAATATTACATTGCAAAAAAATAATTTTTTTTGTTTATACTTAACATTAAAGTACCGGTATATGACATTGTGATCAGTGTTGTTTAATTTTCATATATACATGTATTCTTAAATATTGTTTAAGCGATTCACAAATGTATATGTATTTATAGAAATATTACATTGCAAAAAAATAAATTTGTAACTCGACCATAATATTAAGTTAAACTTGAGATGTTTCTGAAATAAAGCCACAGGATTAGAAACCTGTTTGTGTACACGGAATACAGCACTCGTATTATGAACCAAGTATCAGTAACAAAATGGTTATTGTTAACCAGTACATTAAGGAAGACTCGGCATTGTTTGTGATGACTTTTAAACTTATCTTTATGACACACATTTTTCAAATACTAATGTGACCTACAAATGTCTATAAAAATATGTTTATCCGAATATAAGAATTTGATGTGCAGTCTTAGTATTTATTGAATTATTTGGTTTTGACATGAAGTTTCATTGTTGAAAAAAAATACAGCTTGTAAATTGAATATCTTAAACTGTACACTGAATAAATATATGTTGCTTTAACTTACGGCTTATGTTTGTGTCTATTATGCAATGACCTGAAGTCCATATTTGGTGAAACTTGTCCACAAATTTATGCGTCTCAGGGCCGCTTGGGCTCTCTTGTTATCGTCACGACATTTTAAAGAAGTACAATGCACCATTTACAGTCACTGTATCTTAATAACATATTTGCGACATCCATGTGCAAATTTAGTTGAATGTATCCGTTGTTTCACCAGACGTTCTCGTCTCTTATTAAGAAAGTGGCTGCAAGGGTATTGAGAGATACGAAGAGTGGGGTACTCGCTGATATGTAGTCTCCCAGCGGGTCACGAATTATGCATACAAAAAATTGTCATTACACAAATCCACTTGAACAATTTAAATGAAGGAAAAAACATGGACGCCAGGGTACTGTCTTTTCCCCCATATGATGGTAATAATTATATATTAAAAATATTACAACACACGCAGGATTTAAAATGATTTAATCGAACTGGTTATTGGTTGACAATATACAATCACGATTCATTAAAAAATAATTGATCTCGGACTAGAACAGTTACTGTGCAACTTTTCTTATAATCAGGTGAGCGACCCAGGGCCACTGTGGCACTTGTATTACACAGCATTTACGGAAGACGAGAAGTACTATGCACCATTTACATAAACACGTACATTATTTCACAGTTGAATAAGTACACTCGCGACATATAACGTTTTATGATGTACGTACACTGCATATCTAAATAATATACGTGCGATATGCATTTACATATTTAGTTCAATTAATCGTAGGTAATGTGATCGTCGCTTTGTATCACCGTCATGGCTGCAGCCTGTTCCCGTCTTGTATTAAGCAGGTGTAGGTTCAACGTTAGTGACTAGACCCTCGCTTTGTTTCACTTTCTTCACTGCAGCATGATCTCTTTCTGGTTTCCTTATTATGCAGTAGGGTGCCAGGTTGCTTAAATCCAAGTTTAGTTGAATGTATCCCATGTGGCGTGATTCTCGCTTTGTTTCACTATCATGGCTGCGGCATGGCATCGTCTTATTAAGCAGTGGCAGCGAGACTGCTTAAAATGTTAAACTTGAGTTGAATGTATCGTATGAAACATTATCCTCGCTTTGTCCAACTAAGGCTCTAGACTATTCTCGTCTCCTTATTAAGCAGGTGGCAGCGAGGCTGCTGAAAGCCATGTAGAGAAATGTGCCCACTGCGATATAGAACACCAGGCTGTAGTCTCCCAGCGTGTCTCGAATTGTTCCTAAAACAAAAACATAGATTGCTATTGCTATGCTATTCACAAAGGCCGAAAACTTAACTTATAGTTAAGTTAACTTCCGATCCAATTTTCTGTGTGATATCCAATGATTTATGTTTACAAAGGAGTCAATATTAAACATTTAAAGCAGCAGCCCAGACATTTGGTAATAAAAATGAAACTTTGCAGAAATCTTCTTATGGACATCTTACCGATCAAAAAAAAAAAAAAACGCGTTGAAATCGGTTAAAAAATAATGTTTTGGTAAATTTTTTATCGTACAATTATCTGTATGCGATAGCTGGTGATGCCTATGGAGTAAATCAGCATGCACATAGTGTATATTCCGTTCGTACTAAGCGTTTTCGAACAGTAATTATCAAATGCCTTTCGTAAATAAGAAACAGTTTTCGGTTGAATTAACGTCATTAACGTTTATAAGAACTAATGTCTACGAAAGCCTATTAGTGTCACACGAACGTTAAAAATATATTTTAATGCGTAATAACGCAAAGAAACGCGTTATAACGCAAACCAAACAAGTAATAACGTAAATCAAATCACGTAATAACGCACAGTTACACGCAATAACGCAAAACAAACACATTATAACGTAAATCAAAACATGTTATAACGCGAATAAACACGTAATAATGCAAACAAACACGTTATAACACGAAACAAACACGTTATTACGCGAAAGCAAAAACGCAAAACAAACACGTTATAACGTAAAACTAAACTCGTAATAACGCGAAAAAGCACAAAATAACGTAAAATAAACACGTTTTTACGTAAAACTAAACTCGAAATATCGCGAAAAATACGTGATTACACAAAACAAACACGTTATAACGTAAAACTTAACTCGTTATAACGTGAAGAAACGCAACGTAAATCTAAACTCGTAATAACACAAACAAACACGTAATAACGTAAAATAAACACGTTATTACGTAAACTAAACTTGAAATAACGCGAAGAAACACGTACTTACACAAAACAAACACGTTATAACATAAAAAAACTCGTTATAACGTGAAGAAACACATCATAACGTAAACCAACACTCGTAATAACGCGAACAAACACGTAATAACGTAAAATAAACACGTTATTACGTAAAACTTAACTCGTAATAACGCGAGAAAACATTTAATATCGTAAAATAAACACGTTATTACATAAAACTAAACATAATGCATTTGACAAAGATTTCTTTAAATTAATGAATAATGCTGTCTTTGGAAAGACCATGGAAAATATGAAGAAGAGATTGAACGTCAACACACCACAAAGGCTAAGAAAAGTATGCGCAAAGCCAAATTTCCAATCTTTGGAATCATCAAAGAAGATTTGGTGGCGTTCAACTTCAGAAAAACAAACATCGTGTTAAACAAACCCATTTACGCAGAATTCTGTATACTTGATATTTAAAAAATATACACGTATCAATTTCACTATGATTTTATGAAAGCTAATTATAGCGTATGATTTTATGAAAGCTAACTATGGCGAGTGAGCTCAGCTACTCTTCACAGACACTGATTCTTTGGCTTACGAAATAGCTACAGACGAATGGTACTCTGACATGAGAGAGCACCATGATCTGTTCGATACGAACAACTTCCCTAAAGTCCATCCTTTATACAGCGACAACATTTGTACGGTCTTGGGGAAAATAAAGGACGAGCGTGGGGGTATACCAATTGCATCTTTTATTGGGTTAAGACCGAAAATGTATTCATTTATGTACGACGGAAAGCAAAAACAAACAGGCAAGGTGTTAAAAATGTGTCATTGAGAAAGGCTATGTTTGACAAGTGTAGCTGTCATTGGGTTTGATAAAGCTATGTATGTATTGAAAATAGGTACTTGTTGTGTTTTCTTTCTGTTGTTAAATGTCTAGTATATATACATACATTAATTCAAATGTGTTCAACCATGTGTTGTATTTAAACATTTGCTGTGCGATTGTTGTAGTATAGTCTGATTTACACCTTGCTAGTATGCATTTAAACACATTATATTATTGCGTTTTTGTTATCATGTCTTTGATGTACAAATAAAATATGTATTTAACCTTGCGATTTGTTTTTTAATATTGGGTTGACAGGTGGGTCTATAAAATGATAAAGACGGCAGCAAATTTTATTATGTGCAGTATATACAATTGCAAAACAAAAAAGTACAGCGTACCGTATGCAATATATATCATAAATAGAGTGTGTATTATATACACGTCTTAAAGTCGAAAACACAGTTGTATAAAGTATATATTCGAATGGTCACACATATTATTCTGTGTCTGACTCATCGTCAGTATTGTCCTCCAACTCCTTCTACATTTCGCTTTCATCATCCTCATTATCATCATCCAAAAGGTCCACAAACTGATTGCTTTCTCAGCGATAAACGAATTGCTCGCTCCTGGTCCATTCCTCGTTCCACGTATTCGCGGATATTAGACATATAAATGTTGGTATGGATAATTCCCCCGCGCAATTTCAACCTTTGAGAAATGTATTTTCCGTATCACTGGAAAAAGTCCTTGAGTTCAATTACCTTCATGTTAACACTTTTGTTTCTTTCTCTTCACTCGCACCAAGTCCGTCTATTTTATGCTTGTCAACTTTCTTCCGCCAAGCGTTTTCATAACGTTGCTTAGCCAGGTTGGCAAACGGCTCGTATAATTCGTTTTCTCGATCATACGTTGTGTCTGAGTTTTCATCCTGTTTAAGGAAATTATATATAGGCACATATAGATATATATTGTACAGTAACTTATTCATCTACTTAATTTTCGGTATCATTTTTGTTACTGTATAATTATTATAACTTAAAAATATTACATATTGTTTTGTACTATACCCCCGAATAAGGATAACAAATCTCAGAACACACAACATATACCGAAGCCAATACAGTTTACGATGTTTCAAGACTTGTTTTGAATATAACGGTGCACGTAAATTCAAAGATCAACATACCGCCACACCTGCATACACGAGCATATATTAAACATGTAGAAGCTATTTAACAATAAAATCAATAAAGTCAGAATAATCCAAATTTGAAACAACAACCACTAGTCACATCATTTCGATTTCGGTACATATATATATTCTTTGTTTACGTTATTACGAATATCTTCGCATAATTACGCGTTAATTTTTACGTCATAACGTGTTTGTTTTGCGTTAAAACGTGTTTCTTTGTGTAATAACGCGTTTAGTTTTACGTAATAACGTGTTTATTTTACGTTATTACGTGTTTGTTCGCGTTATAACGAGTTTAGGTTTACGTTATAATGTGTTCCTTCAAGTTATAACGAGTTTAGTTTTACGTTATAACGTGTTTGTTTTGTGTTAGTACGTGATTCTTCGCGTTATTTCGAGTTTAGTTTTACGTAATAATCTGTTTATTTTACGTTATTTTATGTGTTTTTTCGCGTTATTACACGTTTAGTTTTACGTAATAACGAGTTTATTTACGTTATTATGTGTTTTTTTTCGCGTTATTACGTGTTTAGGTTTACGTTATAACATGTTTCTTCGCGTTATAACGAGGTAAGTTTTACGTTATAACGTATTTGTTTTGTGTTAGTAGGTGTTTCTTCGCGTTATTTCGAGTTTAGTTTTATGTTATAACGTGTTTGTTTTGCGTTATAACGTGTGTTTGCTTTCGCGTAATAACGTATTTGTTTCGTGTTTTAACGTGTTTGTTTTGCACTATTACATGTTTATTCGCGTTATAACTTGTTTTGATTTACGTTATAACGTGTTTATTTGCGTTATTGTGTGTTACTGTGCGTTATTTCGTGTTTTGATTTACGTTATTATGTGTTTGGTTTGCGTTATAACGTGTTTCTTTGCGTCATTACGCATTAACATATACATATTTTTAACGTTCGTGTGACACTAATAGGCATTCGTAAATGCCAATTTAAGATGTATTGAATTTTATTTTATGGACTGCGGCTTTAAGTAATACTAACTACGGTAGATTAAAACATTCGAATTAAAAAAGACATATGCATGCAACTGTCAGAGACGTAAGGAATTTTATGAATTTGATAAATTTACTGAAGTTTTCCCTAAGGAACTTTGTGAATACGGGCCCAGGTCACCGAAACTAAATACGTTCTGAGATTTACAATTTAAAGAGACTTGTTCAAAGATGTAATTAAAAGTATGGAAGTGAGAGTCGTGCATTCAATGGACTTGTTCACAGATTAAAAACAGTATTAACTGCGAGAATAAAGCATTTAGAATAAACTAATTAACATGTCAATAAAGCGTGGTGTCCCCTACCGGGACACAAGCCAATGACCCCGGAAAAGTTTCTCTACGTCCAATGTCACCTGGTCAAACAACCACGACCAGGTTTCGTCACTTGTTAAGCCTGTCTCACATCATTCTTGCAGCAGCCGTATGTAACTGTCTGCGACCAAACTTTAGCTGCCTCAAGACCTCCGTCAACATCCGCGCAGAGATTTGACTGGTTCCGAGCATAGCTCTAATCAAACCCTGCCGTCATAACAAACCACGCGATGACGATCGATTTAAATCTTCTAGAAATTATTTATGGTTTTAATTAGTTATTTTCTTTTTCTGTTTTCATTAATGAATGCAAACGATATATAAAAAGTCGGATTATGTAGAAAATTGCGCTGAGTTGCATTAAATAAGTAAAAGTTACAAACACGTAATCCATCCAGATCGAGAAGATTTTCCTTGTGATGGCAGTGGTTACCGTTAACCGATAGGGGAGGTAACCACTGCGAGGCGTTTGGACCTCCGTACGAATTCGCAAGGTAGTCGCAACGTCGCAAACTGGATTTTCGACATGCACATTTTCTTTGCTTAGGATCTGAAGACATCGTATAACAGGTCAACTTCAAATGACCTTCCGAACAATAAAACATCGGCCCTGCTGCGCCCAATGGAATTGCCTTTTGCACAACAATTTTAGGCCACGGCTTTTGAAAAGTGATGCATTTCCAGGTGATAATCGGGAATAAATCATTTACATATATTTTTTACGGGAATAACAATGGATATAGTGGTACCTTAGGCGAGTAAACATCCAAAGTTGATGTTAATTTTGTGCAGAGCATTTGTGGTTTATATATGAACTTATACCGCCAAATTTTGAAGGCAACAGTTTGAATATCTCCTAAAAAGGTCATCTACACGTGACCCCTAATTTGATGTCATCAGATCCAGTCAGCGGATAATATAGTAGCGTCAGACTGGAGATGATTTTGAAGAGATTGAATTCTATCATTAAACACATCTTCTCAGTGCACGCGTCTTAGGAATTTCTTTGAACTGTTGACTCGTTCTTCTTTCTTTGCATCCTTCAAAATACGTCGCCCCCATCTCGCATACAACCTTCTCATGCCTAAATGTTTATCCTGTCATTGTCCGTACATTCCAAAATAATGCATTGACAGCCTCCGAAATACCTCTTATTGAGCGCCGCCGACCTTGTTCAACGAAATTTTTAACTGACAGCACTAAATAAATGTTGCGTCCATTGTCGTTGGTCGGCCTCTCCGATCATCATCTATCACATGTGCCACTTATAGACTGCAGTTTTCAGTAGCATGCCAGCTTTTTTTCAGCTCTTGAAGAGTCTGGGCCGGTGAAATACCGCTCTGGACGCAAAGCTTTATAGCTGTTCGTGGATCTGTTTTTCAGACAATGCCTCAGTCCTCGTAAATGAGTGTTTACAAACGCTGTCTTGTGGCGGGTTAATTAAGGGATACATGTGCTAAAATCACTATTGTATATGAAATAAAAATTTAGGACCTTTATTTCGGTATTGAATATTAACTAAAGTAACAAAAGTGCATCAAAATATTCGCGAAACAGCAAAGTTAAAAACAAACTGGGCCCGTAGTCCCCAACCCATTCTTACTTAGACTTAGTCTCAAGAAGAAAAACTTGTGTGTTGGCAAATATGCCGAGTACAAATGTCGCTTATGTCATGAAAAATATTCTAAATAAAGAATGCTAAAATTTATGTTTATGAAACCCAAGTAAGAATGAAACAAACGGCGTTTTTAGGATATAAACTTTTCAAGAATATTGTTTATTGTTACTCTCATTCTAAGAGGAACTGTCTGATTTGTAAAGAGTTATTTTAGGTCTCTTTCGTTACCCACTAACAAAAAATGTTTTATAAATTACATAAGGAACGTCAACATCGACAAAAAACTATTTCTTTTGTCGAAAAACGCTAATATATTCTGTCGATACCGACCCGTTTTTCATGTATACAGCAACGGCTACATTTGATTTCAAATGGGAAAGTAAGAACGGCGCATGCGCCAACAATCGATCTGACTCGTATATACATGTATAGAATAGTTCGCTGCACAGCGAAATATTATTTTAGTTTAAATTTCTTTCTTATTACGCATTTCTGAACATAAGTTATTCTCAACATTTATTATTATTATTATTATCATTTAAAAAATATACTGACATCATTAGAATCAATGGATGGTTTCACATAATAATATTCGTACAAAATCTTACAGTCCCTCTTTAAGCCTTAGAATGGATTGGTGAATACCACCACTGTACATTACCGCCTATGATGTTGACGAAGACGTTACCGAAGCCATACATCACATTGACTAGACTCATGGCCTGAGGGTATCTTGCATGACCGGCCGCCTCATATGAGGGCCGGCGTATGAGAATTGGTGATTCCGAAGAATATACCTTGCAAAATGCAAGCACCCATGATACCGTAGTAATCCCGTAGATTGGCGACAAGCGTGTGGGCGACCGCGATCACCGGACATACGTAGATCCAGTGTGTTATTGTGGGGATTTTACTGAAACATTGAAAGATAGAAAATTTAAGTAGCTTTACTCCTATAAACTTTATATATAGAGTATTATAAACATCATAACATAATTACATTAGTTTATAATTGACAAGAAATGCTCGTAACTTGGATGTAAAAAGCTTCTAAGACAACGTTTGGAACAGAAACCTTCTTATTGGCATTCCGTCTCACAAGACTGACAAGTTCACGACCATGTGGCCTTACATTACAAAGCAGAAACATGCAAGACGTAAGATCCCACAGTCAGTCCATGCATATAGAGGGTCACTGTAGTTTAAAGATCATTTATGTTGATATACCTATGAAGCAGTGTGATGATCGAGTGACTCTATCAACCATCTAACTTTCCCGCAAATCCAACCGGTTTCAATTGTATTTCTTAATTTGGTTCTGGTCAATAAAGTTTATAGAGAAAATGATGAAAGCCAGAGTTACGGTAATTTAAAGCGGCCAACAGCTCCAGTCACCCGACCGAGGAAATTGGCGGCGCCAATTATTGACACGAGAATGGAACCGGATTGGCGAGAAAAGCCTCGTGACGTCATAATGTCCACAATAAACCACGCCTCGACGTTGCATGTAGGGACACAATGGAAGACATTCACATGCAAAAGAAATTAATTTTCCCATATTAATGAATGAAATTCATGAAAAATAATATATATATTTGGCTGCAATGTTATAAACTAGTGAAGGTTTTTAATGAAAAACGGAAATTAGTTGTAAGACATAGAATCTGTTTAATACTATATACTAAATACTTTATAATATATAGATTAACAATTCATATGCCTTACCCATACAGCGCATTTTATAGTTGAAATTAATGCGTTTTTAAATACACGCATTTTTGCTACGGTACTGGGAAAAAATTAAACCACTTTACATGTTTTTGCTATATCGCATGCATTTGTTTAATGGGAATTATTTGAACATAGCACACAAGTTGATGTCCTTTCAGTTATGGATTATTATGAATGAGTTTTACTGACCAGTTATGGCTATCAGCAAACAGTTCGTCAGTAGAATCCATATCAGCAAGTTTTTGAACAAGGTAACGTCGCAGGTTGGTTGTCCACCTACGGATGTATAAACTATTATTCCGCTGGAATCGATTAGTAAACGTAGATAATACTGATAACGTTTATTGAATAGTTCCCCGGACATGTGGAGATAACAGTTCTAAACAAAAATACTTTCACAACAAGTTCAGCGACCAAGTCGAATACTTTCACAACAAGTTCAGCGACCAAGTCGAATACTTTCACAACAAGTTCAGCGACCAAGTCGAATACTTTCACAACAAGTTCAGCGACCAAGTCGAATACTTTCACAACAAGTTCAGCGACCAAGTCGAATACTTTCACAACAAGTTCAGCGACCAAGTCGAATACTTTCACAACAAGTTCAGCGACCAAGTCGAATACTTTCACAACAAGTTCAGCGACCAAGTCGAATACTTTCACAACAAGTTCAGCGACCAAGTCGAATAATGGTCCTGTTATTGTCAGTAATTGTGACAGTAATTACAAGAATTATGACACAAATGTAGATTAAAATAAATGATTCACGCGGGTAATTGTATTTTAAAAAATACGTAATAATACCTTTTGCATTGGCCTCCTTCGCAGTAACATAATATTCTTTGGAACGCAGAATGATAACACCGAACGGTATACACTGGAGCGAGATGCCGGCCACCATCAAGAAAGCGCCGGCCGAGGCAAAGTTTTCGATGAACACTTCAAACAAGTACGGGATAACAAACTGGCCCAAGCTGGAGCCGATGGTGACGCAGACCAGTGGCACCCCGGGATCCTTGTGGAACACCCAGCTCACCGTAATGAAGGCCACTAGGTAGCAGGAGCACATCCCCATACCTGTTAGCATAATACGCAATGTAATTCTTACTTCTGCAATGAAGTGTATGGGTCATTGTTTTGAACGAAATTTCAATTATATACATTTATGTTATGCCAATTTAAATTATTACAAAAATATTAACATGTAGGTGTACCAGCAGTAAAAACTATTATTTAATACCTCGGTGTCCTTTATGTAAGTGACTTATTAACGATACGACGCCGTACACAACGCAAAAAAAACAACAGAAAAAATGTTCAATGCGATTTATCATCAATGTGTGCTCCTGTTAACCCATTTACTTTTCTTGTATTTAAGAAAAGAAACAGCACAAATAGACCAACTGCATGGATTTACAATGTATTAATGAACAATAATTATGCTGCGCTGTCTCAATCCAATACAACTGTAAATAAGTACAAAGGATATATATTATTTTTGGTGGAACTGCGTCTTCTCTATTGCTCAAGGCAAATTTTGATCCTAAACAAACTACGAAACATAATTTTTATTACCTGATATAACGCCTGTGAAAAGCACTATCACCCACAATTCTTCGGCAAACGAGCTTGCCACAAGGCCAATGCAGCAGACAATCGATCCTGTGATAATAGCGGGACCGGGCCCGTATCTCCGTATCAGCGGGGCCCACATGATGCCTTGAAAATAAAACAAAAACAACAGCAATAGCACATTATTATATTGTTGTTGCATTACCGATTGTTAGCTTATATGCATTATGCGTTAAATAAGGCAATTTCAACAAAAACTTTGAAAAATAATTCGTAATTAAGCTAAAGACTTTTCCTTAGAAGATGAAACCGACTTCATGACACGTGATTTTAACACGCTGAGAACTAAGCACAATAAAACTAATCCACAATGAAAGAATATTTCAGCTCAAAAATTAACTTGTTTGTATTAATATATGTAAATAACAATGAGTAATCTACATCATTTAAATTAATTGAGGTAAGTCCTCACCACCGCCCACAGAAAACCGCATATACAATCCCTGTATCAAGGCGGCATTTGAACGTTTTGCATCGAAGACGCTGATCAGTTCCGGGTACATCACCGTAAGACCAAACCCCAGTCCGACACTCACAAACTGAAGGACTAAACCGGACACCAACACTGCCACCTTTCGCCATTTAGGGGCTTCTAAGGTGCTGTAAAATTAGTAATTTATAATATAAATGTTAATCAGTCAATTGGGTAATACATGTCTTGAGCAGAAGTTTCTACATCATTTAAATTAATTGAGGTAAGTCCTTACTACCGCCCACAGAAAACCCCATATACAATCCCTGTATCAAGGCGGCATTTGAACGTTTTGCATCGAAGACGCTGATCAGTTCCGGGTACATCACCGTAAGACCAAACCCCAGTCCGACACTCACAAACTGAAGGACTAAACCGGACACCAACACTGCCACCTTTCGCCATTTAGGGGCTTCTAAGGTGCTGTAAAATTAGTAATTTATAATATAAATGTTAATCAGTCAATTGGGTAATGCATGTCTTGAGCAGAAGTTTCTGTCATAACAATCTTTTTTCTTCCGTTGCAAGCCATGTAAAAGGCTTTTAATTTATTTTATTCATTTAGTTTTATATTTTTACAACACAATGCTTTTATATTGTGATACATATTGTACTTTCATGAGAGTTGTATTATTTTACAATAAAAGGTTTTACAATTGGAGGACAAAGCATTATTTTGTAAGACATTTAGTTTATTTATACGGGATGTCATGTTTAATGATTATTAAATGTACTAAATGGAATGAAAATACTAGTGCGTAAATATCTTCTCATTTCAGAATAACTTCATACAACGCTTCCTCTTACTTTTAGTTAATAACGGTTGGCTTTCTTTAGACCCAGCATGCCTCACTTCTGTACTTATTTGAAATTTACTAGATCCCATTTTTTAATTATTTAACCACGTAGCATTTATGCTCAATGCGCTTATTGCACCAAACATTTATTTAAAACTGAATCAATTTTACTAATGATACATATATATAAGTCCGCGGTCGGCACTTAATTCAACAAAGTCCATGGTACCGTTCCGTACTATAACTTAACAATCTTAGTCGATCGAATGTTTTTATATTTATTTTCAAAGTAATTTGCGTTAATTTACCTGTACTATCAATACGTAAGTTAATTTAAACATTTCACTTTCAATATTGTTCATCTTACACATATGTCCTTGTTGAACAAAAATACGTGTATTTCTTACTTTAACTTTACACCAATTATACATGTTTAGTATTCATAATCATGCAGTCAGTTAGAATTACAACGTCAATGTTTTATCACGTTCTACCAAATAGTTTAAGCCTAACCGCCCTGAATATATTATAAATATGCCTTAGCATACCTCATCACAATTTAAACTCTATAGTACGACTACAATAGTACATTATCAAAAGGTAATTATCATTAAAATCAAAATGAAATTTATACACTTGTTTAGCAAATACAGTTAAAATTATTATTATTGTGTATCTAGTCATCATAATATATATATACATACAACCATTTTATTAGCGGAATGTGCAATAAATATACAATACATGAAAAGCATCAATGTAAAAAGCAATTAATTGTACTAGCAACCATACAAGAAAAATAACATGAGCAAACTATTATACATGTACAGAAATTGGTAAGGATAATTGTAAAAGAATGGAATTAATTTTAGTGGTCAACGTACAAGAAAGTAAAATAAGCAAACTGTTTCAATCAAGGTAAATACATTTGTACATGAACATATGTAGCGTAGCCAATTATGCCTCTAGCCTCAATATTTGGGAGTGAGGGTTTCTTTACTACAATTAAGCCTCTAGCATCAATATTTGGGAGGGAGGGCTTCTTTACTACAATTATGCCTCTAGCATCAATATTTGGGAGTGAGGGTTTCTTTACTACACTACACTATTGATTTTTGGCTTGTGAAAAAATATCAGCAGCATAAAGCAGTAGTGAAAAGTTTAAATTGTGATTAATTGGAATAGTCAGAATTAGTATGCTTACACATGAAGATACACACAATATAAATTATATATACAATGCAATAATTGTCTTATATGCTAATGGTGTTTTCACCAATTTAATAGAGGAACACAATCTAAGTAATAAACTTAAAGTGCAAGTATACATCAATACATGGTTTAAATTTTATAATTGCAATTGTGTTGAATATATTTGAATAACAGTAGAAAAAAGGAAGGAAAAAACTGCCTATCGACTATAAATTGTCCAAACAGCCAAAAACAATAGTTAAACGACTGAAGTTCGGTAAAATGGATGTTTCCTGATGTTTAACTGAAAGAGAGATCTAAATAGCAAATTATGGGAAGTGCATTATGTTCATACATTGTGTAATGGAAAGTAAGTGGCATACATTGTGTAATGGAAAGTTACCGTCTATACAATTAATTGTTTAATTAATTTAATGACTATCTAAAATATAATTATGATATTGAAAATATTAATGGAATATAAAACGTAACCAAACTTTAAATCAGCGATCCTTATTTAAAGTGCGTTTACATTTTTGCATTTACGATTTTTACCAATTGTTTTGCCTTATCAAAGGTTTAACTTTGTGTAATTTTAACTGTATATACTTAATCATAATAGTTTAAGTAGATTGGATTATACTTACACATTCTGTTTGTAATTGTATTATGAATGTGATGGGTAATTAATGTATCTTTCATATGGATTATTTGTATTCTTTACAATAATCTTTAAAAAATCTCATTAAAATAATATCAGTAGAACCACAAATCAAGTGCATGTACACAGTGCAGTTTATTTAACTGATTTATACTTGAAAAACAGTCGATATTTGTATACGTTTTATTCAAATGGCTCGCTAGGCCATTATTGCCTCATCGGTTGCACATATTGTCTGCGAGCAGGGGCGTAGATTGGGTATCAACATGTATAGGCACAATAGTCAGTGATTCACAATTGACCAAATTACCCTGTAATTGATAAATGGATTATCAGGGAGAAACAACGATGTTAAAAAAATGTCATAACCATAATGAAAAATAAAATAAACGTAATAGTGTGTTACTATTAACGCAATTTATTCAATATTGACGTAAGCATTATGCAATGTATCAACGCAACCGACAATGGTTCCCCTCACCCCATCCATCTCTTGATTTTATTTTTATCTTTCAACTCTGGAAAAAATGTATAGGCACGCGCCTATAGTGTCTAAAGGAGGCTACGCTTCTGGCGAGGAAAGGTCGTAGTACGGAATGTGTCAGTTCCCACCAACCCAGGTCCAAGATCCCGCTACAATCTAACCTATAGGGATCTACAATCATGACATAAACTCGTATTTCGTGTGATCTACAGTGTACTGGATGTTTCACAACGGCCAACAAAATACACTATTCATGTAATCTTAACACAGATAGGACGACGAAGATGATAATTATTTGTCATGGTAAGCTTCCAAAAACTTAGTGCGAAAAACACTTGCATATTTTAAATATTTAAACGGTGTTAAGTACAGTTTTCAGTATATGAAAACGTGATGTAATTTTTTGTTTATAAGATGTACATGAAAACACTATACGGTCAACTGTTTGAATGTCATCGGGGCATCAACCGTACTTAGTTTCATTAAATTGGATGTTTAAGTTGAAATTTGCGAGGTTTATCATATATGGATTACAGTATTGGCGTTCTTTATTAAGAGTACACATAACTACTCTCAAGTACACATAGGTCATTGCCAATCCTATGACCAGAGTGATCCGGTATACAATTCTATACAGGCTACAAGAATGATAAACGGAAAAGATAACCATAAACTTAAACTATAACAGCTAATGCGGCCCATACACTTACAATTTATGCTCATTTGTTTGGATTCAGTAAAATTGACATTCAGTTTGTGCCACAAACGATACAATTATTTTACACAGTACCATCTATTTTGTTTCTTTTGTTTTTTGTACGCTCTTCTGGCATTGATTGATTCTGTCATAGTTAATATGTTTCTATGCTTGGCATTGAAAGGCATCAACAAAAAAGATAAAAATAATGGGTGAATAAATGGCAGTTGAAAGGAAATACTTTGCTATCCATTCATTGTATTAACAATTCAACATGCGATAGTTGTTCTATTTTCGATCATTTTTTTTTCTTGTGCAAGAACGTTTGGTTTGTCATAAGGCCATAGATTATATATTTTTAGTTTCCCGGGCATTTTTGAAAAACTGTCCCGTTGTAGTAAAAAAAATTGTATAAACACGTTTGTTTTTAAATACACATGACAGTAACAACAGTAATTCAATGCAAAGTTTGTTATATATAAATTATAATTATAAACTTGCATATAAATTCAAAATGATTTACGTTGAATTAATATCTATGTCTCCCTGTGGTTATATATTGTAACTGTCAGTTAAAAACACTTACTATTCACAAGGAATATGACATCAGTTGAAATAAATGATTATATCAATGCTTATTTTTATATTGGTTTTGTTCGAATATTTATTTTTGCATTTGGAAAACAATCCTGTCGGCGGATCCAAGAAACTAAAATCGACTAACTCTGGCCTAATATACATGAAGAATCGTGAATCTTTGTCGGGGCGTGACTGTCAGAAGGCGATAAGAATTCAAAACTGTGAAAATGTCCAATTTCGGCAACCGCATGTCACATATTAGCAAGACCAAATAACAGTTTACCTATGAGAAACATTTTCTTTTAACCATCTCTTTTTAAATTCTATTTCCGTTTCGACTACGTTGTTTAATCGGTATTTATTAATTTTATTTGTAATAATTTGTAGAGATCAATATTTCGTGCTATAAATGTAAGTGATTTTATTATCAACATTTTCTTCTTGCTTTTTGTCGGGTTTGTTTACGTTTTATTAAGATAATATTACCGGTTTTTGTTTTGTTTAACTAATTTTTCACACGATAAATTGTGTAAACATTAAAGGAGACTTAGTCATATTGTGTTTGTAACAAAATAATTACGGATACTAAAATATGAATAGATAAGTATGCCTCAGAATAAGAACTGGAACAACTTAAACTATTTTATGTCGACTTTATGTAAAAAAAATATATATATCAGGGGCCATAGTCCAGAAACATCTTAAGTTTATTTTAAAATAGTTTCACTTAAGTTCCAATTTTATTAGGTAATACTTTTAAAACTACATACAAATTAACTATTCCAATTACAGTTAAGTCAGTAGTAGTTTATAATAAGTTGATAATTAGTGAACATTTACCAGAATTTCATGTTTACATGGAATATAATGCTTAAGAAAAATGTCGATTTTAAGGCTAAGGATAAAATTTCACTTAAGATGTTTCTGGAATTCGCCCACATTGAAGAAACATCGTTAGTAAAATCTTATTTTTAACTGTTTTCAATATAGCGTTTTAAAATGACAAAATGACTCGACATCAAATGCAGAAACATAAAATTAACGAATGGAAAACTAAAACATGGCACTGTCGACCATATTTATATACATGTACTGGAGTTTTCTACTGTGCACTGGAATAATATTTTGGGCTTAGACATTCGCCATATCTGACGTTTGTGTTTTCAGCAAAGGATCTCTTTGTCAATCCTTCAATTTATATCGATATACATAATAATTAACTTTATTTATATGTTTTAATGTATACATCGCATCTATATATTCAACCTTTAAGATATATTATAACCACGGATTAATTTGTCCTCCTGACGATAGCGCTTCGATGTACGTCCCTGGTTGCTTCTATTGCAGTAATCTTATACAAATAAATAATGTACAACAAAACTGAATAAATCGAGTTCTATGTACATTGTTGTCTTTTTAATACCGTTTTAGTTAGACTGACAACTGACCACTGAAGCAATGAAGAACCCGGTCGCAGAATGTTTTCTTATGATTTCCTTGGCGTGCTACGCAGAAACTGCATGGGCAGGTGGGTGACTGTACGAAATACCGGTGCTGACTCCATAATTCTCATTTCATAATTACGATTGTGAGCTGTGAAGAACAAAACAAAATCATTTCTGTACACTTCACACAGCTACAATGTATGGCACGATGTAGAGCGACTGTGAACTTTGCATATACACATTATAAGATTACTGCGTTGTTACTCTAAAAGACCTCACCAGTTTTAAGCTCGACTATTCGAAGAATAGGTGAGCTATCCTAATACCCCCGGCGTCGGCGTCCGCGTCTGAATTGGTTAAAGTTTTTATTTAAAAGTCTGGTAACTTCAAAACTACTGCACAAGTTGTTCACTTGAAACTTGGAACTAATCTTTTTCATCAACCCCAGTATCAGGGGCATTATTCCCCATAACTCTTTTTGTATTTTGAGAGTTATGCCCCCTTTTCACATAGATATTCTGGTTAAAGTTTATGTTCAAAAGTTGTGTAACTTCAAAACTACATAAGTTATTCACTTGAAACTTGGAATTAACCTTTGACATCAACTCTAGTATCAGGGGAAACATTACCCATAACTCTGTTTTGTATTTTGACAGAGTTATGCACACTTTTTACATAGATTTTGTGGTTAAAGTTTTTGTTCCAAAAATGTATAAACTATACAAGGCTTCACTTAAAAGTTTTGTATTTTAACAAATTTATGCCCCTTCCACTATCCAAAATATGTACCAACTGAATTACTTTAAATAGTCGAGCGCGCTGTCCTCTGACAGCTCTTGTTTACACTAGCATTTTAAATTTCTCCCCAGCTACTGTTATAAGATAAATGACAATTTACAAGCTCTTTAAAATCTTAACCGCATGCATATTGTGTAAACTAGGTAAACAGTTAAACATGCGAAATCCGATTGCAATGATATGGCTTAAGGCCGCGTTTCCATTAGTCCGTATCCGTATCCGGTTCCGTATCCGCATACATATCCGCAAAATTTCATTTGGGAAGCCCGTTTTCATGCATCCGTATCCGTGTATATATTATTGTCTTTCTGTTTCATTCTGGCTATAAAAATGTCAATATTGAACGAGAATTCTCATGTTTAATGATAGTTTCTACTGTGAAATCAAACAAATTCTCTACAATTATTGATCATTTAACCAATTCCACCGAAGTCCTTATATTTTACAGCATTTTCTCAAATTCAGCAAATTCCTTTCAATTTGATAGCATTTAACAAAACTCCCTAATATTTATAATATATAAGTAAACTCCTATATTTTGTAATATAGTTTATAAAGCATGCAAATTGCCCTTCATCTTGCTGCATGGCGTCCGTATGTTGTCCGTATCCGCATAAAATCGCTCAGCCAGCGATTCTATACGGACACACTTTACGGACACGGACATACGGATACGGAGACATGAAACTGGCCAAACGATTTTCATTGTGTTCGATTTTTATACGGATACGGATATACTGATACGGATGCGGATACGGACTCACGGACTACAGAAACACGGACTAATTTGCATATGAGTGCCATTTGTGAAACTGTTAATTAGGGTCAATGTCAACGTCAACTGACAGTACGCCATGTGATTTATAATCCCTCCTACTTAGGCCAAACTCCGGAACACACCGTTGACAGTATACGAATTGTTTTACAAGACATGTCCATCAGACAATTTAAATCCTAGCTTTCTGAACTCTCAAGCAAATATTTTCGTAATATCAATTAAGTCCTATCTTTCTGAATGGCTAAATACACTGACAATCAAATTTCGTCATATGGTCAATTAATTACTAGTTTTCTGAATGGCTAAACACTGTCAATCAAACCCGTTAAATGGACCATAAAGTCCTAGCTTTCTGAATGGCTAAATACACTGTCAATCCAAGCTCGTCAAAAGTTCAATTAATAAGTGATAGCTTTCTGCATGGCTAAACATTGTTTATCAAACTCGTCGTATGGTCACTGAATTGTTAGCTTTCTGAATGGCTAAATACACCGTCAGTCACATCTCGTCTTAGGGTAAATTAATAACTAGCTTTCTGAATCGCTCAACACATTGCCAATCAAACTCGTCGAATGGTCAATTAAGTCCTAGCTTTCTGAATGGCTAAATACATTGTCAATCAAACTCGTCGTATGGTCAATAGAGTCCTAGCTTTCTGAATGGCTAATTACATTGTCAATGAAATCTCGTCTTAGCGTAAATTAACTCCTAGCTTTCTGAATCGCTAAACACATTGCCAATCAAATCTCGTCGTATGGTCAATTACAGATCATGAGCACGAGCATATCCACCCTGTGGTGAGAAACTTTCAGACGTGGATCAGCGAAAAATTCCCATCCGATGCTCTGGACGATCAAATGCCGAAGTACATGTTGAGAATTGTCTTTGCCAGATTGAACACGCTACGTGCGGAATTCTCGTGCAGGCACGGTGGCGGGGACGATAAGCGCTCAGATAATGCAAACCAACTGGATCGGGTTAGAAAGCATTGTGTACACAACGATCACAAAAGATGCATTCGCGCATGATATTCTGTGTTATTAAACATCTTTCTTATCGGTCCACTACCCACTTTATAATTTCAATCGGTTCATTGCCCACTAGCCTGGATCTCGGTCCGTACTAAGATACTACGCCTGGCACAAAACAAAGAATGCCGGACTGTGATGGTCTGTCTGCAGTAATGCATTTTTAAATAAAAATGCGTTCATCCAGAAATCGCACGGCCTTGTTAAAGCAAATATATGTTAGACTAGAATTGGGCCACCTGTTAATAATAAATCCCTGGAGACCAGAAGTGGAGTGTATTTCGGACATATCAGTCCAGTTTATAAATTTGATAGATTACTGTCTGTGTTACATAAAGAGAGTTTGGCCACTGTGGTAAAACTAATACTATTTTCAAATATGAAACGAACATGCTCCATGAAAGATCACATGTTCATTTCAGTATTCACATTTTTGTTATATTTATGACCACATTTAACATAGAATATCCTATCAATATTTTCATGCCACACTTATAAAGTAAATCAATAGCCACTGCATACGTTTGCTAGTATCACATTGACTCGCATATATTTAAAGTCCGATTAGTGGGTAAGACTTCCGGTTGAGTGTCCATGTGTCAAAACAAAACCTATTGAAACAGCATTATTTATGGCATAGTTATTCCGTCCCAACAATTTATGTGCAGTTTAAATGCACTTTTGGTATTACAGAAAAAATATAATCATTCTATCTTACTTTACTAGGAACAAAATTATTGTTTTACTGGATGGAGATTAAAACATAAGACGCCACAATTTGTTAGATTGTTTCTTCTGTAACTGTTAAGATGGGTGCAGAATTCAAGCAGTTTACACAGATACATTTTCCATCATCATAACTTGAAAATACGTTCCTTGTATATCAAATAAATGTAAATAATTGCATTGTTCTAAATTTGAACTCATGACAATCCTTTGTTTTCCATTAGGTGGTCAGCTATTGATAATATCTAATTAGCTCAATGAGAAATACAACTGGAGTGCATAACAGATGTAGGGAAAAACGCATACCACAATACATTTGACTAAATGACTTAAATTGGGTAAATATATATAAACGTATAAAAACTGTACATGCGCTTCTTATTGTACTATGTGTGTGTTTGTTGTTTTAATTTTTTATTCTTGAAATGTTCAAGTAGATTGTTTAGCAGACAATATTTTCAAAGCAGACTTATAAAATAGTCCCAAATATGAAAAATTGAAATTGAGAAGTGTAGCATGAACAAAAGCCACGAAGACTGTAGAAATGCAGACACATATTTTATGTTGTGAGACATGCAAGAAATTACCCGAATTTGCTAGCTTAGGAAATATATGAAAAAGTGCTATATAGGAAATACAGATTCAAAACAAAGAAACACTGCTTAACTTTATTCAGCAGTACATACATTTCTATATATATATGACGAGGTAGAATAAAACATGTTCGGCAAATAGTGCAAGTCATGTGTATCCACACCACCATGATGTCTCTTATTTTGTGATAAAATGAGTGGCTTTCTCAAAACGTGCGTGTGTTCTTGTTGGCATTGTTATTTGATTCCGCAGATCGAACAAAGCATCCTGGACCAAGTGTGCAACCACTGTCATTTTAAGGACATAGTGAGGAACCCCGAGTACCTGAAGACGTTTTGCAAACTGACTATGGCAACAGCTTTGTTCCCGGAGCGCATTTGTCACCCGAATTTAACGTCTGTTGAAGAATTTGATAACGTCTGGACGTTGATGACAAAGGTTCGAGGGCACTATCGCAGGGATGTAGCCTTTCTGAACTGGCGGGGATCTAGTGTGCTGAGTCTGGTCTTCGAGAGGGAAGCTTACGCCAACAGATTTTTGGTGAAAACCTTGAACAAATATTGGATGTGAATAATTATTTAAATAACTGTAACAATAAATATAGATATGAGCGTGATAAACTGTACGATAAATATTAAATCAGAATAATTATTTAATTTAATTGTTGATATTAACAGTATATAATATATACAATAAGTACTATATACTATATATATACAAACACTATATACTATATATATAAAGTTCTGTTGCACTGCAGTTTGTCGTGCCAACTGATTTTCGTGAGAACCTTGCGTAAATAATTAATCTGAAAAATTAGTAATTCGCTGACAGTTACTGTTACAATAGGCATACAGATCTTAACAGCTGTTGACTGGTGGGTGTGCCATGCAAACATATTTTAGTGAGAACCATAAATAATTCGCCACCTTACTATTACAATAGCCTGATTCTTTTGTACATGTTCGGCCCTTTTTATCCTAAGTTGGCGATATATTAAATCTGAATCATAAGTTGCCTGACTTTATATACACAGATATTAAAACATATTGCTTGGCAGGATGCTATGCCAACATATTTAGTGAGAATCTTGAATAAATATTAAATCTAAATAGTCATTTATTTGCTGACTGTTACAGTACAATAATGAAGGTTTCATTATTACAGTGTATACGCGACAAGCATGTTGGTGAAGCAATAGCGATGAACAGAGAGGCACGTGTAGATTTGAGCATTGCGGTGATCTTTGTCATCCAGAAAATTTTAGAAGGTACACTATTTGTAGAAATATATATAACAGCAGGTATATAAAAACCCTAGGTCCACGATTAATTCTTCTTCAAGGACCTCATAAACATTGAAATACACACTCTCTTAGTAATACTTAAATATGTCGTAAGAAACTGGTAGTTTTATCTTGAAAGTGTCCACAAAAAAGAAGATACGTTATGAATGAAAACATGTACACATCTAACAATCAAAAAAGACTTATAATTTATATAAAAGTCAACACACATTTGTCTTTCTTATCGTTCAAGAACATTTGTTTTAGACTCCGTTTATTTCAGGATACAACTTTATCAACAACTCATACCCATGCCCGATGGATTTTCTTCACGACTCTTATTCTACTTTACAACGACGAGGCGGCCCACATGATCATAGTATTGTAGCATTTGACATGAAGAAATAGAACACAAAAGAAACGAATACTATAGTGAATGTGTAACACTCCGTCTGTAAACTTGTAACATATGAGTTTCAATGCATAATTAATCCATAAGACTCATTCACACGATATTTGTAAACACTATTTTTTTGTCAATAATTATGATAAGATAAGAATTGCGTTCTGTTATTGCTGTTTTTATTTCACCAAATATTTTGTTATTGCAACTTTGTAAATGTGATGTATTGGAAACAAATTGACTGCGTCGCACCGTTGTAATGTTTTAAATACATAAATAAAAGAACCCATTGTGTCGATATTACAAGAACAATATTGTTCTTAGCTTCAGGATTAGACAGAATGTTACAAAACGCAGCTATGCTTACGAAGAACGCCATTCAGCCACGTGACGCATCACGAAGGACCTTATTTCCAAGAGTCCTCGATGCCAAGGGTTCGTCGCCAAGATTGACACAAATAAAAGAGTTGAATAAAATTGGCCAATGGCCACCTCTTGGTCAACCTCATGCCAAGGATTTGACAGTACTGAGTGCACGACGCGATATGGAAAACGGCAACCACTTTGCAGGTAACCACGAGAGCCCGTTTCTGCACGATGAGGCCAGTAGGCCGGAAGGAAACGATGCGAGGACAAGGGTGTGTATAAGACATGAAGTATTTTTGCTCAATGGGTATTCATTTAACAGATTGTAAAGTATTATAATTTAGTTTGTCACACTGCAAAATAAGCTGTCGGTCATAAAATGAGTATCGATTTGTATCAAAATGTATAGACTAGTTCATCTACCGATGAAACAATAACCACAAATAGACATAAAATACAGAAATAATTTACCAAAATCAGACATGTGGTATCCATAAATAATTATGATATATTCATATGAGAAACATGTTCCTACATACACTGCTCAATAATCTCTTTCTGCTTTACAGAACTGTTACAATGGTCGATCATTGATGGAAATCTACACCGGTCATCGTCAGTACCAGTACACAGAGTTCATTCCACTGTCGTTGTACCTCGACCTGTGTCCAGCAATTCTTGATCAACTAATCAACGGCGCTACAGAGTGCTGGACACTATCCTCCGAGACTCATCATGCGTCTACGCCTCCTCATAGCCAGTCATCATCTGCATCAGCCACAACTAAGATTCCTTCAGTACAAGTGTCTACAACATTGACCTCAAATTTAACTTCAAACAACACTGCACAGATGTTTGCTTCATCGAGATCAAAAACAAATAGTAAGTTAGAGCTGGCATGGCCTAATGGTTAATGACATGCTATGACTGGAGTATTGCTGTGGATTAACTTAGACGGCGGAAACTTCGTGTTTCATATATTAAATATTAATCAGGATTTTTCGTAAATTCACCTAAAGAGTTATACAGACGCTAAGTTCAATACCATTTTTCAGGTTTTAATAATTATGATTATTTTTAGGATTATTTGAAGGCATTTTTACAGAACATACTATTTCTTGGCACTCAATGGAAACTTAATAGAATATCACACTTGAGCAAATCGACCAAACATATTAGTTTTGTTTGTAATTGATAACTGCAACTTATCTATGCACATTTTTTGAAACATTGTCAATACATAATACATTTCTGACACATGCATACGATAACAGTATGGACTTCCATTGTCTAGGTTACGTGTCCGGCTCTGTGTCAACGCTGGTTATCAGCATGTTCAGCATGTTCGGCGCCGTGTTCATGAAACTGACCAAGGTCAATATCCGCGTCTATCTCATGGCGTTCATGCTCTCCTTGGCTGTCGGGTGCCTCGTTGCTGACGCCGCCTTGCATTTGCTGCCAGAGGTAAGCCCATCTTTGTACGGACTTATTATAAAGTTGCTTAAAGGAGACTTAAAATGTTGTACTATTAGCAGATGCAGAAATGCATTTGCTGCCTGCAGTTATAGCTGCAACGATTTAGCCATGACTCGATAATAGATTCCATTTTGATTTTAAACACCATTTAGTTAAATATTTCGAATCGATTTTTTTTTCTTTAACATGCTTGTTTTTGCGTATTAACGAGTCATTACTTACAATATAGTAAATGTGTTAGTTAATGTCAACGTGTCTGCCTTAAATATCAATATAAATACAACAATGGAAAAGATGATTTCACAGCTAGTTCAATATAACAGCAGTCGTGATAATATACAATATATCAATTAACATGATTCGAAACTGGTTGGTTTAGTATAGAAAATCGAATCGGGCCATTTTACAATTGAATTATCGATGCATCGAAGGAATCGATTAAGCTCTACCAGCTATAAGTTCACTTTTGTACGGACTTATTATACAGTTGCTTAAAGGAGCCTTAATGCTGTACTATTAGCAGATGCAGCCTTGCATTTGCTGCCAGCAGTAAGCCCACTTTTGTACGGATTATTGATATAAATGCTTAAAGGAGCCTTAATGCTGTACTTAGCATATGCCACTTGGCATTTTCTACCAGACGTAAGCTCACTATTGTATGGATTAATTGAATAGTTTCTTACGCGCTGTACTATAAACAGATGCCGCCTTGCATTTGCTGCCATATATGAGTTCACTTTTGTACAGATTAAGTATAGTTGGCTATAGGGGCATTACGCTTTATTTGCATTTCACAGCAGGTTGCACAGTTTTTACTATTTTGTTGTGTTTTATGCTTAGTTTTTTTAAAGAAATAAATGTAATGTTCTGAATATTTTCTATCGCAATTTAATTTGTTTTAAATGGAAGATTTCATTTTAACTTTTACCAACAATTGCAATTATATAAATGTATTGACATTTCGAACAAATAGCCATTTATAGTTCTACTAGCATTTTGGTGTTTATGACCCCGAAGGTGGCATACTAAAATCGAACCGTCTGTACGTCTGTCTTTCCGTTAGTCCGTCCGGCAAAGGTTAAAGTTGTGTATATAGTCCAATATCTAGAATACTATCAAAAGTATTTACTTGAAACTAAGAATACAGCTTTACTATCAACGTCTCCACCACGGAAAGCAATCTCCATCATTCTGTTTTCGTTTTGACAAAAGAGCATTCGGGGCATATGTCACATTATAGTGACAGCCCTTGTTAATTCTAAATATTTGATTTTTCGGTCCTTTCTAGACGGACCTTTTTGTATACAGTGAACAACAATTCATCATACGTCTTCATTCACAGGGTTAAAGCTATGGATCTTTAAGATTTTGCTACAGTATTGTGGCCTGACAGCTTAAGGGTTAAAGTTGTCTGAATTGAAGTTTTATTATAAAATAATAGCATTAGTGCGTTATTGCAATGGTTGCCGAAATGTATTTTGTCATCATTCAATATGCTGAAATGGTTGCCAGAATGTGTGGCTTCATCATTGAATATGCTATTTTGGTTGCCAGAATGTGTTTCTTTATCAATGAATGCGCTGTTTTGGTAGCCATAATGTACTGCTTCATCATAAGCTGCTTTTAATACATTTGTCCGCATTGCTTACTTGGATACGCAGACTAGAGTTCAAAATATAAAAATAGCATATTGAACTCACATTTTAATTCTCTGAGTGAATTTTGCAACAGCAGCTTTTTACGTAGACAATGTAAACTATTGATAATGTGCTTTATCTGCGGTCGTTCAAACATGAAATCCACATATAAATTACGACGGAAAGCTACCATATCTACACAATATATCATAGTCGAACTGTATTTTTCTGAACAATTGATGGTGGAACAATTATAAATCATGTCTTCATTCTTCATTCTACAAATGGTATGTTCAACCACAATGCTGTAATTATCGATGTATAATTAAGTTCACAATTTGAATTTTGATTAGTGTGAAGTTATATGTTTTAGTATCGATACAAACAAATGAATACACTATTTAATGACCAATTATTGGTTGCCTCTGAGCTTACAAGTAGTTTAAAAAAACAGAAAGAATATAGACAACAAATGCAATCGTTATCGGGTCGTTAACCACAAGCTGAATTATATTAACATTGTGTATTCTAGATAATTGCTGAAGTGGAAGCTGAAGATGAAAACGAACTACTGCCGAAGCCCCTTCTGAAGATGTGCGCTTTTCTTGCGAGCATCTATGCGTTCTTCATCCTTGAGCTAATGCTGTCCACAAAGCACGAACACAATCATGGAGATCAAAAAGATAAAATATCAGAACAAGAGGTACACACGCAGTAGGGATATTTCAGCACATACTTTAATGTTTCTGTAACTGACTTCGTCGGTGTTGATTACCAGGGTACATATTCACTAACCCATTCTTAGACTTAAGAATAAGGAATTGACATAGAGTCCAGAGAAAAAAACCTTAACAAACACGATGCATTAACAAACACGATGTCGCTTATGTCATTAATAAATCACAATAAATAAAGTGTGCACAAATTAGCTTTGCTCAATACTAATTTAAATTAAAATTAACAGTGTTTTTAGCATAGAACAGTTTCAAGATTATTCTATATTTATTAATCTTAGAATAGGTTGGTGAATGTGGACTTTGAATTATTTAGTATTTGATTGGCAACATTGTCTGAGTCATCGTTTTTAGATCTAGCAGACATCTCAGATATTGCAAGGTTTGCACTGTACTGGAGTTTCCAAAACGATGTTTAGTAAAAATCCATTTGAAGTAGATTGGGCACGGAAAGCGTCGTTACAAAACCTGAATCACAATTAATGTATATTCAAACGAATCTTAGGTTGTAATTTCCAAAGAAAAACTCGTTTTTTTTTAATTATAGGTAAATTTAGAAACAAAACTTCTGTCCTTACTTAAATACCGACGTTTACAATTTAAGTTTCAATCAATTAAGTTTCAATCAATTTATTATTTTCAAATCGATATGTCCGAACAAAGAATCAAATAGAAGTGACCACATATAAAAAAAAAGTCAGCATATTTATATAAACATTCGACTCCGCTAAATGCAATTATAGAAAATTTCTATAAATAGGAAAACAAAAACTGGACATACCTTTTCAAAACTTTTTGTTACACAACAGCGTATTATTTTGACATAAATGAAACTAATGAAAGTTCGTGAAATTAACGACTGCATTATAACAATAAAACCATAGAAATTTCAATATCTTTAAGACTACTGCATTTTTACCAAAATCTTTACAAAACGGACCCAAAAGTGAGTTATCAATTGAAACCTGTGGTTGTATATGTAGTTACAGATTGTACTGAAGAGTATGAAACCGAACAATGAGAACAACGTTAACAACCTAACTGTGGTAAGGGAATTGTTTTTACCCAGTTCTGGAAATGTTAAATGTTCTGTGAATTATCACTTACTATAATGTTTAATGCATTACTGATATGTTAAACACTATAAACTGTAAAGTTTATGTGTAATTCAATGTTATATTCTGTTTTGTTCTGTTCGGTTCTTTTAACGTGCACGAGATTTCCCACAAATATGTGCATTTCGTTCTTTGTTTATATAATGAATGACGTATTGTATTAATATGTGCATGGATTATTGGAGGTATCGATCTTATATATTATACTATGTGACTAACTTAAGCGGCAAGCACAAGAATTATACCAATTTGTTATGGATTATTTCTGATCAAGGTTCTTCCATGGTCAAATGATACAAATAGCAGTACCTTTGTCTAACATACACGGATATTTTTATTGTTGCATGTCTCATGAAAACAACCTACAATAAAAATATCCGCACTGAAATCTAACTGTCTTATGCATGTATATACACATATGGTTTCGTTTCTGAAATTTGCAGCACAACAAGATAAACAACCTCGAACGAGACGGATCACAGCGCTCCATCGCTCCTCAAAGCCCGGTCCTTTCGAGCAGGCACACCAACCAAGTTCACCACGGTCAGCCGCTGGCCTGCGCTCGCACCAGCAGTCTCGATGACCCGCATTGTAATTCACTCAGCGCACGGAACTCTAATGCCAGCGATAGGATCAGCGTACACGACATGCCCACTAGTAAAGTCAACTTCACTGTAATAAACATCACGTACAATTAACAGTAAAAATCTCCGAAGCTGGTATCGAGGACTTTTACCATAAACATTACGGTAAATCTCCCCTCAGCTGGTTTCCATGACTATTACCATAAACATTACGGTAAATCTCCCCTCAGCTTGTTTCCAGGACATAAAATAAAATTACGGTAAAACTCCCCTAGGCTGATTTCCAGGACTTAAAACATACAATTTACGGTAAAATCTCTTTAGCTGGTTTCCAGGACTGGTACCATATAATTTACAGTAAAACTCCTTCAGCTGGTTTTCAGAACTGTTATCATAACATTGACGGTAAAATCTCCTTTGCTGGTTTCCAGGACTGGTACCATATAATTTACGGTAAAACTCCCCTAAGCTGGTTTCCAGGACTGGTATCATTTAATTTACAATAAAATTCCCCTTGGCTGGTTTCCAGGACTGATATCATATAATTTAAGGTAAAACTCCCCTAGGCTGGTTTCAAGGACTGGTACCATATAATTTACGGTAAAACTCCCCTAGGCTGGTTTCCAGGACTGATATTATATAATTTACCGTTAAACTCTCCTAGGCTGGTTTCCAGGACTGGTATCATATAATTTACCGTTAAACTCCCCTAGGCTGGTTTCCAGGACTTGTAACATACAATTAACAGTAAAACTCCCTAAGCTCGTTTTCAGAACTTTTATCATAACATTTGCAGAAAATTCCCGTCAGCTGGTTTCCAGGACTGGTACCGTAAAAATTACAGTAAAAATTCCCTAAGCTGGTTCCTAGCATTTATATCATTAAAATTACGGTATAACTCCCCTCAGCTTGTTTCCAGGACTTATACCTTATAATTTACGGCGGTAATGTCAACTCAAAGTACGGTTCATTAAGTTATTTAGATATCTTTATACTATACATCCCATGTGTATTTGTGTTTCTGGTCAAGGAAATAAACTAAACTCATTCAATCCAAAAAGAATATCCTAAATATCGTAGACATTTTTTCCAAAAATACCACCGTAATATTTGGAAACAGGTCATGTACTACCGCTGAATATTGTCGCCTTTTAGGCCATACATTTTATGGTAGTCATTGTTGTAAAGACACTTTAATTTCCTTTATTTGTTATACATTTTACGAGTGCATGTAAATTCGCTAGATATTAACGTCATACTTGAGTTTTTTTTTAAATAATACAAAACTGCTATTATTTCAGATATCAAGGCACTTGCATGGATGATAATAATAGGCGACGGAATTCACAACTTTGCGGACGGGCTTGCCATCGGTGCCGCGTATACCGTGGCCTTCACGAAAGGTCTCTCCATCTCTATAACCGTGCTTTGCCATGAGGTGCCACATGAGCTTGGTATGTCCTTTAGTAGCACACAATATATGCACCATAGTCACATATGAATTATCGCCGCTTATGCCGTGACTTTCACCAAAGGTCAATGATAGAGATGCCACAAGACTGGGATATATCCGTTTGTAACACAGGAGATATGTATTAAAGTCTCACCTAAATTCGCGTTCACGGCTCTGCCAATGCCCTTTCCTTCATGAAACGTCCATGAACGAGGTACCACTGGAACTCGGTATGTCCGTTTGTAGAACACAATACATGTATTCAAGTCACACCTTAATTATGGCCCCCTATGCCATAACCTTTACCAAAGGTCTCTCCATATCAATAACTGTGCTCTTTCACGAGGTGCCACACGGAGCTGGGTATGTTAGAATTGGTATGAATAAGGATATATCTAGCATCCGCACCCGTATTCGTGGACTTTTTATATACTTAATGATTAAGCATTACGAATAAACAAAATTTGTATTTGTTATTGTTTTTAAAGAATAGTCCCAATTTAATAAAAAGAACAACAACAACAATAAACAACATTTTTTTCTGCCTGAAAACTGGAGTCAATTGCTAAGTCTCGTTAGATGTACTTACTCAAGGCTTTCCTACTATTCCCCTTGTGTGATTAACATGAAATTTTGCTTTACTAATATCAATCAGGATGTTATGAATATATCCCACATATATTAAAGGATATTTTGCTGTACTGATATCTACCCTGTATGCCATAAATATTATCCACGGAGATTTTGCTGTACTGATATCCACCGGGAATGTCATTAATATTATCCGCGTATTTTACAGGAAATTGTGCAGTACTGATATCCATCGGTGATGCTATTAATATTCAATACATATGTTACAGGAGATTTTGCTGTACTGATATCCACCGGGATGTCGATCAGAAAGGCGCTGCTGCTGAACTTCCTGTCAAGCCTGACGGCGTTCGCCGGCCTATACATCGGCTTGGCACTGGGCGCTCAGGAGGAGACCTCCAAGTGGATTTTCTCCGTCGGCGCCGGCATGTTCCTTTACGTTGCTCTGACAGACTTAGTGAGTATTGTGTTTTATAATAAAGTATAGTAGAGGCTGTAATGAAATATGTATAGCTTAACTTCCGAAGTCGCGGTGTATTTGGAATTACTTCGATACGTTCATGTTAGCGCAACCAGGAGCCAGAATACTTCTGCCATTGGGTACTAGAAATATAAGGTTTTTATGTAAATAAGGCATATTGCATTATTTCTATAATTTTTAATTTAAAAATGACAATGATATTTTACACAATTGTGTAAGTTTCCTACTATTTTTATTCCTTTAGGCCAGCGCAATATTATTGCATGTATTAAACAACTATCATGTTATTTTCTTCATATTGTGTATACAGTCTGTGTTATTTCAACTACGGATAAGTAAAGGCAATGCGAAAAAGTTATTTTAAATCTCTGTTTTTAATTGCAATTTGTCTGGAGTAAAACACGCGTAAACATTGTTGTAGGGCGAAATGAATACCTTACAGAACTGCTGTTTCGCGAATGCCGAATTTGATCATGAAAACGTGTCTTGTGTTTGTATTTCAGATACCAGAGTGTAAGGAAATCTACAAGAAAACGCCGACATTGAAAATGTTAGTCGCAGAAAATCTGGGGCTCCTCTGCGGCTACGCCACCATGTTGTTGCTAGCAATGTACGAGGAAGACATGCAAATAGACATTTAGTTGTAAAATGTACAAACAATAGTTAATGATTTTTTTTCTCAGAATCCGTGATTCCTTTCTATAATATGTACAGTAGATCTAGTTAACCTTTATTAAGTGACAATTTTTAAATTATGTTTGACATTGGTTTTGTTGCCCTGTTAGGGCAGGTTTTATAAACCCTTTAATACGAAATTCAGATCTTAGGGGTAGAGTTGTAAGCTCCTATTAAGGTAGAACACGTAGCATCTAAACTGGCAAGTTCCAGGCCTCCGGTAAGTCCGGGGATGAAATTATGACTTAATTTTCTCTTGAATGACGCAACGTTGGGTGTACGCATCCTATAAAAGTGTGAGCCGAAGAACAGTCTGACTTAAGAGAGCACAAATAATGCGTAAAAAACATCGAAAGATAAAAATACAATGTTAGTTAAGTTTAATGCAGTTATTTGTGTTTTAAACTTATGAATAGTTAAAAAAAATAACCCCACGTGTTATTATGTATTAATGTCATTAAAAAAATAACAAAACCCAAAGGAAATAAACAAGAGCATTACGAATTGTCGTATTTATATAAAAACACGAAAATCAGTGGAAGAGCTTCTGCGTATAATGTCATCAAAATTGCCCATGACATTATAGGAAGTAAAACAAAGAGCAAGGTCATTGTTGGGTAATGTTATTTTTCAAGTAAGATTACGGATTTCCGATAAAAATATTGGCAATTTTGATATATAACGTTGTTAGTTTATTTTCAGATGGATTTAATGTGATGTGTTTATGTTGAAACAAGTGGGGTTTTATGCGCATGCGCAAAGTCGAATGCTTAACACCCACGAACTTGCAGGTATAGACTTATTAACTTTTATTTTCAATTATTAACGCTTGTTCTATGAATGGAAGCGTACGTGTGTTCAATGTACACCATTAAGGCGTCCGTTGAAAGGTACATACCCCTTTAAAACCATAAACACATTAAGAATTTTACAGTTAATTAATTGACAACTATAGTTTAAAAAATTATTATTGTATACATATAGTCAAAATAATAATACATAAATGGAACTATGGTCAAAACGTTCGCATTAATTGTGCACACAATTTAACGGAACGTTAACATAGCGAACCACCCCTTTTAAAGTTTTAATTTAAATATTGCTTTGGCATTTAGGCCACACCATATATTGAATAATTGGTCATTGGATTTGTTTCGAAAATATTTCGAGCGAGTGAGTGCAAAACAATAGATAAAAATATTAGTTTTTCAACTTTGGTTAATTTGGTGCGAGCGCATAATGTTCGCGAATTTATAGATATAAAAATAAGTATTTTTGCTTTGAAGATGATAAGTTTAGGTAATAATGAACTATGAGATAAACAGACCTAACATCAGATATTTCTTAATTTGGAAAGTGTTAAAAGTTTAACAAATATCAATGAGCAGTTTACTTAAGTATTCATTTATGAACTTGTTCAGGATTTAAATGCAAAATGAAAGCACTTATAATATGTCCAATAGTCATGGATTGGATAAGAAAAACTAAACAATTTTGAAATGCAAAAAATATTCAATATACAAATATACAAAAATAATATTGCATTTTATATCGGTTTAAATCTGAAATGCTTAGCCAAACATAAATTACTAAATTATGTTATACGTGTGGTGTTTCCATCATAACATTTAGCCAACAATCAATTGAATTGTCCATTCACTTGAATAGTTGCAAGTAAATTGTCTCATAGTAATTAGTCAATTTTAATAAAAGCACTGCATACTTCACCCTGTAGTATTTAAAATGTGATTTACTTATAATTTTAAATGGTAATTTGTCTTTAATTATGCACGTAGGTTTTTCATGAATTGTTGTGCCTTTGTCTAGGCGGAGACCTTTCCTCCAGGATTCGTAGAATACTATTTGAGTGTACTATACATCTTTGATACAGATGAGAGAAGCTTTTTTCATATTCATATAGTACATAGTTAATAAGTAGAAACTTGGTATAGTACGATTTCCAAGAGTTGGCTTGGAATGAAAAAAAACAACTCTTTGAAAATTATTGTTACTGCAATAATTATTGAATGAATGAGAGAACTATTTTTATCAAACAAATTTTGGTTACATATATGTAGAAATACGTTACCAAAATTAAAAAAAAGAGTATTGTTTGACTTGTTTTATTGTTTATTTGAAATATTTATGGTATGATGTTTACTAGAGTATTTGGTTTATAAATAACGAATATAGATCTATTTTTGTTGCATTTCGTTTGCTATGAAACTGTTGTTTATAATACTGTTGAACATACTATAACATACTATAACTATTCGTTTTAAATAAAAAGGAAATAAAAATCTGTTCGTCTTTTCTCTAATGGCAATTCATACGACATAACAAAAACGGGAGAGATGAGAGGTGAGTTGAGGATAGATCAGAGGACAGGAGAGTAGAGGAGAGGAGAAGGGGGTCAGAGGAGAGGATACATCAGACAGGAGGGCAAAGTAAAGGAGAGAGCAGAGCTGAGAAGAGAACAGAGGTTAGAGGACAGAAGTGAGGATAGACCAGAGGAAAGAAGAGACCAGAGGAGAGGATAGACCAGAGTAGAGGTCAGAGAAGAGGGCAGAGGAGAGGGCAGACCAGAGGGGAGATCAGAGAAGACAACAAAGAAGTGAGGGCAGACGAGAAGAGAGGACAGAGGAGAGGATAGAACAATGGAGAGAACAGAGGAACGGAGATAGCAGAGAAACAGAGAGAGCAGAGGAGAGGAGTGGTCGTAGGAGAGGGGAGAACAGAGAAGAGATCAGAGGAGAGGCGTGATAAAATAAGAGTGGTCAGAGGATAGGTGAGAGCAGAGGAAAGAAAATGACAGAGGAGAGAACACAGAAACGGAGAGCGCACGGGAGAGGAAATTGCAGAGGAGAGGAGAGGTCACAGGAGAGGAGAGGGCATGTGAGAAGAGAGAGCAGATTCGAAGATAGAACAGAGGTACGATCGAAGGAGATGACATTGTTGAGGAGAGATTAGAAAGCAGTAGAGACGAGGCAGCGCGGAAAATGAGTGAATAGATAAGAGGGCTCAGGGGACTGCAGTGGAGAGAAGAGAGCAAAAAGAGATTAGATAGACTGGGATTGAACAGAGGGCCCATGAGATAATATACAGTAGTAGATGACCGGAGAGGTAGAGTTGGTAGTGACAAACTAGTACGTTTAAGGAAAAACATTTTAAACATTTTATGCGTTAATAAAACGTTCAGAATATTTTGGAATAAAAATGTTATCTTTGGAATAGGATAGTAATATTACTGAAAATGTTAGTGAAAAACAGCAGGCTACCACGACCAATTCCCGACGATGGTGGGCTCGAGCCCGGGCAACCTTATCCACCGGACAGAGTATAAGAAACATAAGCAAACGCGGACTGCGCTGCATAAAGCGCATAACGTTTAGCATTGTCGTACTTTCCGTCCCATTTTTATACCGCATTCGGTATATCATTTAGCCGGTTATGGTTGCAAAAACGGAAAGAAAACGAATAGAGACGTATGTAGCTTCCATTAGTATTAATATTGACCATTCAGACCTTTGTGTCAACGAACAAATGTTGTATTGTTATGCTTTAAGATGTGCGAAGTGTCCGCAAGCTGATAGCGACCTAAGTGTGTTCTTGAGATAAAAGAACTCATTATGTATTATTGTATTGGTGTAGTGCTTGTTTATGAATATAATGAATGATAAACACATTATTAGCATACTAGCATTAGTCATATTAATAAGAATGTGAGGATATAAACTAAAATAAACATTCCATTAAATGGTTCAATTAAATTCTGGAAAATAAATACTCGTATAACGTATGTTATTCCTTTTATTACCATTCACGGGTTTTCACAAGCTATATGTATTTTGTATCGCTATTTCATTCGGGTATACGATGGTCTATCGTATTGCTTATGTTAAGCCCCGGTCACACTGTCACGATTTTGGCTACGATTGCCCACGATTTACAAAATCTTGGCGAAGCTTGGTAAATCGTGAACACATTCGTACTGGCATCTTTGTGAATCTTGAAGATTCTTGGGTGATCCTTATCGATCGGGAAGCGCTACGACAGTCGTGGCTTATCGTAGCGCCGCCACAATTTTTCTAAAGCGTAGAATAATCCTAGTGCCATCGTGTCTCAATCTGGCTTATTCTTACCGCCATCGTAGCGGCATTCATGGTCTTTCGTGTTAAACGTGATTAATCGTGACTGATTTTATGACATGTATATTACAATACTGTACTACGTTATGGTACGTTTTGATATGTATATGGTACGGATTTCTACGCTTGCCCTACGGTTCAGCTACGATCCCAGTAGGATCTTTAGCGTCAACTATCAAGACTACTCACGAATATACACGATGGACCACGACAACGCAACGATTGGGTCACGTTGCCTGTACGGTTTATGGCGATGTTACTACGCACACACTACGTTTGCATACGTTGGTGCTACGATTATGCACGAGGCATCGTGATGTCCAAATCGCTTTGTAGCGTAGGGAAGCGTGATAATTATTGGCTGCTCGTAGTTTAATCGTGATGAATCTCAGTTAATTTTACTACAATCTTAGGAGAAACGTAAACAATCGTCTGTAGTCGTCTGTTACCGTAGCGTATACCTGACGCTAGCCTAATACAACCGTAACAGATCGTATCATATATTGGTGAAACCGTGGTGAATCGGCTGCGGTAACCGACAAGTGTCGTCGACATTCGTAGTCTCGTCCTACAACAACCGTATGCATACGTAGGAAGATACAATCGGGACACTGTGCATCCCGACTCATCACGATTAACACATCCACGATCAATCGTGAGCTATTGTAGCCAAAATCGTGACAGTGTGACCGGGGTTTTACAGATTCGTTATTTACGAAATAATAAAGGAAGTCAGAGCATTGTGAAGTTCGGAACGACAAATAATTGGAACGACATGAAATACCAATTTCGGATTTATCTGTTTCTCTTTTCAATTAAACATTCAAATAATCTAATAGGCAGTATTCACACTCAGCTATTGTTAAGTGTATTACCATGTTGTGTCGCATTTGATTGAATGCATATTAATGCCAAAGTATTTATCATACCTTGGAGGACTGCAGCCTGTTGATTGCTTTTCAAAAATAAAGACATGTGTATTCAAACATCGATTTTATGATAACTGTAAACAATTACACAATCAAAGGCTCATAGCGACAAGACCACACAAGGTCTCCGAGATTTGATTTTCAATACATTTAGCTATTTAAAACAACGAGTGCCTGTTTGACGTAGATGTCTAGTAGAACATATATTATGTTTTCTTTAAACGGTTTTATGTCGGGGATTTACCTGAGTAGGCGTGATTATTAATATACAAATCGATTTATTTATTGTTAATTGCAGAACGCTTATTTTGCATATACTTATATATTTGTTGGATATATATGTATGAAAAAAATTCGGCAATAACATAATACACAATTATTCCGCTTATTTAGGCAATTTACAGTTGGAATACTTATGGGAAATATTATGTTTGATTAAATATCGAGTCCATCCAATTTATCCATTTTGGGCTAATAATACTTTGCTATGCTCGCCATACATGCTGTGGAACAATTCACTTCTTTTTTTTGCAAACATGCAATGGATTTAAATTCATTCTTTTAAATTCGCATTCAATTAATCAGCATCAATGTGTATGAGATCGGATATGATTTCAATAAATTGATAGGTTGAAACTCGGCTATTTTAAACTTAAAATATATTACTGACAGTCTTCGACTACACTTTTGAAATTGTTGTCAATTTTGGGACACGAGTACCTCATAGTGCGGAAAATTTTATTGTGTAGCAGCTGTACGCAAAGGTTTATATAACACAATAAACGAAAATTTTCACCGGCATTGTTTACTTTTTCACATATTAACAGACTAGATTTGGCATTATTTTATTCAAGTTTATTAAAAGGTGTAACTATGTCGTTTTAATAACTGATTTATTGTACAGCACATTATACGAGTATAAACATAATATGCAAATGTATAAGAGTAACTACAACATGTTATAAACGACTATCTTACAAATTAAGTAACAGTATAGTATTGGGTGAATGCATTTTTATATAGTTTAGTAATGTGAAAGGTTTACTCGGCATATACTTGCATCTGGACCAACATACATTTTTAAATATATTACAGGGCAAAGCATGCAGTGCTTTTATTCAATTGACTTTTATCTAAGGCGTACAAATATGTTTGTTTCAGGTAACATGACAAAAAAATATGGGTAGGTATGTAGGGATTAATTTATCATTATTTTATTTATTTGGTAAATGATCAACTTGAAGATTCTAAAACTGAATAAATATTCAAAACATATCAGAAGTATCCTTAAACATCGTGCATTAAAGAGGTCAACTAAAATAAGTTCAAATATCTATGTAACAGTCGTTTTTGATATCCAAATGATCTTTTGGTTAGCTGGTCCGTTTTGTTTTTCTGGAAGCTGTTCGTCTATCGATGAAACTTTGTTGATTGACTTTCTGTACCTGATTAAAAGATGGAGGCATATCACTATGGCAAGTAAACGATTTGACTATGTAAATAAACAAATGCAGCAAATTAGCATTTTTTTATGGCTACAATTGCTTTACAATCGATCAAAAGTGTTACATGAAACCATATTAACATATCTTTATGTATACAATAGTTAGTTATGTGCATGCTACATAAAATGATTTACTATATATATAAGCACAGGCTTATCCAGGACGGCACGTTCCGCTTTAATGGTATTTTCTGTTTCAAGGAGGTCTCTTCTAAACATAAATCCACTGTAGGCGGAAAGTGCCGTCCTGGATTAGCCTGGGCGGACTGCACAGGCTAATCCAGGACGACACTTTACGCACATGCATTAAGACTGGTTTTCCTCGACGCGCCTCATATATATATGAGCAAGTTCTGATGATTCTTTGAACAACTTTACCATAATTTTAATACCCCAATAAAACACGAAATGACTTTACAAATGTATACTGGCAATCGTGTTTACATGTAAAATTGGAGAATTCTGTATATCAAAACCATTTAACATATATATATTTCCCTTTTCAATTAAATTTACAAACACATTATATTTATTGAATATCAAACAAAAAATACGAAACAAATTTACAAACATTAAATACAATACCTTCTGTATACAAACAGAGCTACAATAGCCACAACAACTGCAGTTACGCTACCAGCAATGATGCCGAGGTCTAAAACAACAAATACATACAGTTACTTGTTTTAAAGTATCCAATAATAATTGGCCATATAGGTCACATATTATTTCAAATAATCAGTACATGAAGTTTCGTGCGCATGAGTTTGCGTAAAGCAATATTTGCAAACATATAATCAGGTATTCAGAACAATTGTAGCGCCAGTCTTTGTTATTTGTATATTTTATTATCTCACAAATCTTCATTAAACCAGGATAATGTCTTGTTAGAAAACTGAGTGTTTTAATGTTGAAATAACTCCAGATTTTTTAGCATACTTACACGATACTGCTGCTTGTATAGCACTACTGGTCATGTCTCCTTTAAACAAATAACCATAATGTTTATTGGTAAGATAAGTATCTATAGCTCGGACACATTACCAAGACACTGACCTAAATATATATATTTAGAAAATAAATATATTTAGAAAAACCTGTAACGATGAATATAGTAATTTCCGTACTGGAACCGAGCCAAATCGAAGAAAGAGTATCCCACTGAAATACTATTATGGTATCAATAAACATGTGAAACACGTGTACGAACAAAACCGAGTATAAATATAGGAAATCATTTGAGCGTGCAACTTATGCTTATAGAGTGTACAAGTGTCAGGTTAATGTGTCCGAGCTATAATGCAAGTTAACCATAATTGTCGTCGTTTCTGTAGTAATGAAATTAAAAAATTAAAAAGGTACTTGAATATATATATATATATATATAAGAAAATCAAATATTTGTATCATTCTTCATAGTATAATATTATTAATGCCTAATGCTACCTTTGCAGTCTGATTTCGATGTAGAGCCTTCACCGATAGTCGTATAACCGTACTGGCATGAAATACAACTGGCTTGTCCGACCTCGTCCTGGTATTGACCGACCGGACAGTGGCTGCAGTGGTCGCCTTTTTTGTATGCCCCCTTTCCACAAGGGACTGATGAAATACACAAGTATAATATACGATCATAATTTATTGAAATGATCGATATACATACAACAATATAAATATGAACGTAAATTGTTATTAATTATACATTAGATAGTAACACTACGAATCAATGAATTTTTGACTATATTAGATATTGTTTTATGGCATTTTAGCATAACGTTGCCATGAATGACACCTTTTTTTAAAACACTATATTATACTTTTGCATGGTGACTTTATGGCGGTTTAAATACTCAACAATTGTGTGCTTTAGATTTAGGTGTGCCACATCGAGGTAAATCAGATGTATAAAGCTGCTGAGTAGGCAGCTTATTTAGGATAAAATACTGTCTGAGGCCCTAAATATAACTAATAAACATAATTATTATGATAAATAGACATTGTTGCCATATGCCCATTCAGTTCATAAAATTCTAAAATATATCACAATGTCTTCACACAGACAGGTTACTATTGATACATCTGTTATCTTTACAATAAATATTCGCAAACAAGCACATTGTCATTGATTGTACGGGCCTTCTCTTTATTATACACCAGTCTGATGTTATTCTTGTTTTTAATCCTATCATGTACGCCGCATAAAACATAAAATAACACAAACATCACTTGTTTACCTATTTTACTGCACGTATGAATTATACACTTACTGCAATAGAAACTTCTTGCAACATCATTGCCACCGCATTTCACCACTCCCGACAAACTCATGGCTGCCAGATCTAACTGGTACACGTCATCCAGGATGGTCACATTGAAGATCCCTTCTATCGCGGACTCATACATTGCCAAAAACGTGTCCTGTAGAGTGTTCATAGAGGAATTTGCCTCTCCTAAAACACGAATACACACAGATTATAATCGAAATTACTTTTGGCCATATAATCCGTGGAAATGTTATGGATAACATATTAGCACCTTCAAGTTTGCTTAAAGTTCAGTTATCAATGACGAAGTATTTACGAACAGGGGGATAACATTTACTTTTGTTTGACGTATTTTTGATCAATTCTTAACTTATTTAAGTAACAAACCTTTGTGAAGTATTAAATTTGTCTTGATGGTGAATCCCACCGAAGAAGTATCTCTTTTACGAAGGGTTTGCTCACTGCAGCTTGATATAGTATACGTTACTGTGCATTTTTCTTCCAAGACACACGGTAAATCTTTAATACTGATTTTAATCCTATCCTCGACGCCCGTCTGTGCTTGTGAATTCATTTCATTCGTAGAGCAAAACAAATCTTTATAACGGGCCGCGTATGAGGCGGACAACACCTCCGGGGCCCGAGCCGCTAAAACATAGTGGAAAAAATGAACATAGTTCACCATCGATCTTGCCGCATCACCGTAGTTTAAACAAAAACTACAAACAAGTAAATTGCAATATATTTCGATCTAAATGGAAGAGCAGTTAATAAGATCCATTTTCTGTTAAACGCATAATACGTTTTAAGTAACTCTTGAAAGTTTACGTTATTATATCTGACTAGAACTAACTTCATACAATCATCTGGTGATAAAAAAAATATTTATATGAAATATCGTATAAACACACCTTCGTCTATGAGGTTATTTTTATTTTCACATAACTGTACAGTAAGCTGTCCATTCATTAATCTATTTAATTATTATTGTACTACCAACAAAACATACAGATAAACTATATTTTTAACGTTTGAATATTTAAGGACTGTATGTTTAATGTTTTTTTTTGAATAAAAACCAACAAATAAAAGCACCAGTATAATACCCACATTGTGTTATGATAATGTCATTAATGAATTTATCACTCGATAATGCCAAGCACTGTGCACAACTATAGACCTTTCCAGCTGTTGTCAGGAACAGTTTAAAATCCTCCCCAGCTATTGTTTAAAGATTGATTTCCATTTATTCAATATCAGAAACACATCACATGCTTTACCGCGTGCTATTTTGCGCACAATTGTTTAACCATTAAACACATGATATCCACGTGCAATCATTTTATAAAATTACAGATTATTTGCATATGATTGGCCTTGTTGGAACGTCTATCTCGAACAAATTCGTCTATCTCGAACAAATTCGAATAAGCGAAAAGCAATTAACCTTTGCGAATAAAACCACTGGCATTCTTTGTTATCGTTTTTGGAATACGTACCTACGCAGCTCGGTAGTCGCCGCTGGGGATTGAACCTACTCTCGAAGTTCCACGTGTGAAATGTCTCCGGGCCGCATACGTATTCATCCAGTGGTTCGAAGTCAAAATCGTGATCTTCGTTGCAAGAGATATTACAGCGTATTGTGTCGGAAATGTTCTCACATTTAATTGTACCGTTCTCAATTTGTCCTAGCGGCTGGCATACTGAAATAAAATTCAAAAGTATGTCTTCATATCTAATCAAACAAGTTTTCAAAGTCAACAAAAGAGTTCATAAATAACAGGATGATTGATCAGTTTAAATTATTCATCGTTGGTGACAGCCTTTAATATACATCCCACACAATTAATAAATCAATAAAAGTATGTCATATGTAAATGACTTGGACAGATACGCCGAATAAATGACAGCCATGCTAAACGACTTACCAGGGCATTCACTATTGTCGCATGCAGTGGTTTCATTGACGGCACCTCGACACTCCTCCCCACCATTGGCAGGTTCAGGAGAATTACACTGTCGCGTTCGGTATCGTGTTCCTTTCCCGCAAGAGGTGGAGCATTCTGACCAATGGCTCCATTCGCTCCACTGTCCATTGACTGTAATTATGTTACTCATTTACATGACATAAACATTTTCGCAAATGTCTAAAATATTTTATTGTGAAATCTTTGTCCTCTTGTACCACTGAAGAAGTTTGCAACGCAGTGTATATTTACAAAAACGTATGCTTCTGTGAGTGTGTTTCAGTTTATTTGGAAACAAAAATACAATATACATGTTTATTTCCAAAACACTTAAAAAGCTTCGTTCAGTTATGTACGAAATATCTATTTTCAGCGAAATATATTGATATTCGGATATTTAACGTTGGACAAAGATAAGATAAACACTGAAATTGATATTAAAAATCTACCGATTTCTATCTCACAGAAACGGCCTGTAAACGTGGAAGGACATGCACACGAGTATGACGTCACTTCGTCCACGCACGTGGCATTGTTCATGCAGACATTTGCAGTACAATCGTCAATGTTAACCTCGCATTGTTTCCCAGTAAACCCCGCATTGCAATGACAGGTGAAGGAATTCAGTTCGTCGGTACAGTTGCCATTCAAGCACGGTGAAGACACACAGTTGTTAAAATCTGAAACGACAATAGATACAATTATAGTATATATTTAAACACAATGAAGACACGAAGTTGTTCGAATCTGAAACAATATTAAATGCAATCATAATACGATACGATCATAACATTTATAATATAATATAGCAAATGTGTAACTTTGGTGCGACAGAATCAACCTTAAAATCACAGACTCCGCTATGAGGATACGACGAAAATATTGTTCATTGTTCACGTTGACCATGATGACAAGGCATTTTTTAAAATCTGTATTATAATACGGACTACAATACATTGCACAACGTTTTCTTGGAAAATACTATAATCCTCTTTTTTCACTATTATTTTATTTATATTTATCAACCCATATTGCTTAATTAAGACGACAGTGTTTGATATTCATAAATCATGTGAAGCATTAGTCGATGGGTACAGATTATTTAGTTCATGTGTAAATCTGCTTGCTTTTCTTTTATTAAGGCATCCCACCATCGCTTTTTCTTATTAGTAACAAACTTATATAATTGGAAATGGACGCATTTATTTTAATGTACCACATTGTATATTTATTCTAGAAAATGAGTATATACGTTTAGCAATTAAATACCATCGTATTGAGATGCGAATAAATACGTTTTGAGCAACCTGTAGACAATCGAATGTATATGTTAACATATGAGTTTTTGCAACATTTATGCCATCGCATTTCTTAAACACAAACGTTTTGAGAAACTTGCATACCATCGCATGAAGAAGGAAGGTCAATGAACGCTCCATCCAGGCCGGCACGCTCAAATTGTTTCCACGCAAGAATATCCCCTCCGCTCCCTTGTGAGAAACATTTCCTGGATTGCGGCGATTGCTTTGGGGTGCTCCACACGTTCAATTGTGATAGGGAAACACTTGCATCTCCTTCTGAAACATTGGACAAGTGTAAGAAAGCTACAAATAAATAAGAAACTCATATGCAAACAAGAATTAACATGAATTAATCAGTAACGTTAATTGTAAAATAATACACATATGATTTATCGATGAAAGGTATTTGACGTTTTGGTTAAAAGAAACTATTCAAGTCAGTTACCAGTGGTAAGATATTAAAGTGTGTTAAATTTACAAGCAAACGTCCATGACGCATTCAGATTTTATTTCATAATCCTACCTGACGTTATTTTAATGCTTGCCAAATGAAGTGTGCGACATTCGCCTGCAACGTGTTGTACATGAATAGAAACCATATCCATGTTGTAAGAGAGAATGCAGTTGTCGTATGCGATGGATATCATATGCCAGTTGGAGTCCATTAGGTCCAAATTTATAGAACCAAGTTTTCTGAAAATACAAAAAAAGGTAGAAGTAGAAGAAGTGACGATGTCAGAAACTGAAACAATAGTGAAAGCAAAAATAAATAAAAGTTGTAGTTCTTTTTCATTTCATCATTTTATGTATTGTCTACGAAATACAAAAATAAAATTCGAGAAACTCCAGCTACATCAGCAGGAGAGAAAGCCGTATTAACATGAAATGGTCTTTTATTAACACCAAGTGACCTATTGCAAACGCAACACGATACAAACAACACGAAACAAGCATACAGCAAGAAACACAACTAATAATAACTGGGGCCGCGGTAAATGCAAATCATTAAGGGTTTTAAGCGATATTAAGGCATTCCAAATTTTACAATTTGCGCAAACTTAATCACAATGTACATGAATGTAAATACAAATTACCCTGATAGCATTGTTATTGAAATAAAATGGTAATACAAGGAATATCTATTTCACACACCTCGAGTAATTTTTTTTATAACTTCCATGAATTATTTTAAGATGATCGCATTAATCTAGAAACGTCGAACAAACGCAAACCCGATATGTTGTTATGGCTGTACATAAGTTATAGTCCTTATATCATGTACTTATGCCCTAAGCATGACCGCTATTTAGCTTATTGAACACTCACTCATATATGAGCGCATAAATTATGTTGTGCAACTAATATATGCATATTGTATTACTTCTGTTTAAAGTATCACCTGTTATTGTCCGAAATTGTATTCAGATTTTCAATAGTCCAGACTGCTTCGCCGCTTTCATCGAGCAATGAAATAATCATTGCAGCGTTCGGCGATACTTTTTCCCATTTTATCCACATCGTCAATGAAAACGTAGAAGATATTCTAACGTCCACGAAAGGCAATAACGCCGAGCCCACTGAATCACTCTTTGGAAATACAACGTCAAACTCTGGAATCAAATGATTCTTACCAGTTAAATACATGATTTCTCTTAGGTTAACTATAAAAAGTATTTATATTTACGTGTTGATAAATAATTGATAAATTATAAATATATTTAAACATGTGCAAGTTTTGCCTAAATAACCACCTTTATCACAAACAGAGTTCTAACAAGGTAGCGTAAATGTTCACCTTTGCATTCTTTTCTGGACTGACTGCCGTAGCTGAAAGTAGATTCACTGCTTTTGCATGCATCACAGTGGTTCTGTCCATAAGATGACTGGAATGTTCCAATCTCACATGGTGTACACGGTGGAAGCCCGTCAAAAGAATAGCTGCCTGGTGGACACGCATCTAGAAAGATGCGCGTTAGTTTATAGATATACAAAATACAAACTAGTACATTTCTTTAAGACATTATTCACATAACAAGCAAATTGACTTCTGAATTAAAGACGAGTTTTATGCGTGGATTGCGCTCAAGGTGATAAATCATTAAAAAATGAAATATTTAATACAACATTGCAAAATCAAGTCTTAAATGTGAAAAATTTAAATGGAAAATATACCTTCACAATCCTCTCTTGAAGTAGAACCAATCTGGCGTGTCGTTGTTCTTAACGGACAACGCGTGCACGCTGATTGGCCTTTCTGATCTTGGTATGATCCTTTCGGGCAGTTTTCACAAGTCTTTTCTGCATTGAAGAATGTTCCTTCTGGGCACATAGCTGTTAATGTAAATTCAATATGAACCAGGTTAGACAGTTGTTTTAAAGGGGACTCTATGTTTGCATTTACTAATGTTTTCATCATTGTTTAGATAATTTGTAACTAGCCTTAATGAAAGATCATGCGTTGTTGATTCCAAGATTATCTACTGCCGAAGCGAAATTTTGATAATATTTACATGTAGAAAGGTAAACGGTACATATGGACAATTACCTTCATGTCTTTAATGAAATGTTATATTGATTCGTAAATTACTATAAGAGTGACCATATGTACAATAGTCAACTAGCCTACAGTACATATAATATATATTTAACTTACCACAATCTAAACTATTACCAGCTCGTATAGTGCCTATTGGACAGTGTAGGGAAAGCCCAAGACTTTCCAATGCAATTAAGGTCAACGTCATGTTCGCAACGACGTAATCCTTGTTTGCGTGCATGTAATCTGATAGCGCTTGTTTGACAGTTTTTGCAGCTTCAAAATCAGTTACTGGTATGGCAATTGAAACCGTTAATATTCCCACTTCCAGGTTTGTAATTTCCCTTTTCCGTCTTTCTATGGCACCACACTTTATCTGAAATGAGTATGTACACCACCCTTTGTTCAAGGTGATAGCCGAGGGATGAAGATGTTGTAGAAAATATGTTGATAGGAAAATTAAACAATCACATACGTTGTTTGTTTGTGCTAGACAAAGAGTTAACGGTTTTGTAATTCGAACATGCCAGAAACGTATATCGTACCACTATATCATGTTATGGCTTATCGTTTCCTCGTATATAGTAAAGTTTGACCCATAAACAATGTACGAGTATATTACAAAGACAATTAAACATCTTCAAGACAATTACAATGCACTGAAGATAAAAGGGGAAAATGGTATCATTGAAAAAAATACAAACATGTATATGTAAATTGTAAGCACATAAGCACACACAAAAACGATATAATTTGTGATATTCTAACCCTATAACGCAATTAAAAATGAAAAGTATGGAAAAATACCTGGACATTATTGGCGTTGCAATCCTCGTCGACACATAATTTGTATTCAGTAATATTCTTAAGTTTAAGAATGAAATGTTCAGCTATTTGATGCTGGACGTCTGTGTCGAAACACGAGCCGTAGTAATGGGACACCTTGTATTCGTACGTGGCTTCCAGCAACTGTAGCAATCGGGCACTCGTTATATCTGAAAGAATAAACAACACAGGATTCAATTTCTCGAACTTTTAAAGAATAACAGACATACGTCTCTAATTGCATCAATCAAAATTATAATTGTTAAAGTTATATAACAACACAAAATGTTTTTATACAGATTATCTGATAAACGATTATCATGCAAAATGTAATAGGTTTTATAATATATTTGCTGCACACTTTATTGCAATATACTGCTATAATAAACGTCGGGACCAGTTGAATGATAATCTGAAACTGTTAAAGGTACAGTTAAAAGTAAATTTGAAGAGATTGTTATGCATTGTGTCGCAAAGATTTATTACGAGTACTGATACATGCTATTCTTAATGAGTATTTAGGACATATAAATTTCGACCTTAAACAATATGTCGCTTCTTGTCTGTGAAAGAGTTATTGGTATGGTAACAATCATGATATTCTTACTGGCTTACTCATACACACGTACGATTCTTTATCTATAGATGAATTGAACAAAACAATGTGTCATCAAACGAGTTAAGCTGATAGTCAGTGTTATAATCCCGTACATATTTCATGTTTTATTGTCCTAAATTCCACAACAGAAAATGCAAATACTAACTGGTACAAGCTTGAAATACTGGTTCTGGTAGTATAGCGTTCAAAGCCCACCAATTGCCTGGCGAATGGCATACCAGCAGTTTTCCAAGCATATCATCGGCCATCCGTTTACCGGCCTGACACTGAAGCTGACATATTTGCCCTCCCATCCAGTTATCACACACGACGGCACCGTTTGTTGGCGGCGTAAGAGGGTGACAGTTATGAGTACCTGTGTAGTGATATTTCGAAATATATACACATCCAAATATTTACAAATTCTAGAAGTTTACACACTTCTAGAGGTTAACAGCTAACTAGCCGTACTACTAAATAAATACATATTTGTATCTATACGTATTTAGACGTGTACAGCTATCGCGAAATGTGCAAATATCCAGATCTGTAGACATATCTAGAATCATACCAATAACAAGAATTTTACTAAACCAAATCTAGATGTTTATGAGTATCTAAAGTGTTTTCAAAATCATAAAGTTTACATTGTATAACTGATTGTTTTCATCGATGACTGATGTAAGTCAAACAAATGTCTGAATTGTTTTATGTGAACTGGTAATGAACAAAATGAACACTGGTCCAGGTTTGTGTTTGCATGTGTTGTTGTTTTTTGCTGATGAAATATGGCGATTGAACTTGATACTTACTTTGGCATATTGATTGCTGTCCGCCTTGCCAATTCCAGGAACCATACAATCCTTTTGGACTCTTGTCACAAACCACAAACTTGTTTCCCTTCAAAACCTTGCCAGGGTCACATGAAATATTGCAGTAAAAACCAGACCTGTAGCCCAATGGGCAGTCTATTCTCATAAATGGAGTGGGATAAAGACTGTGGCATTGTATATCTACAATGGAGAGTAGCATATATGAATACACTTGCAATGCGTTTCTGACATTGTAAATATACTAAAAGAACAGGCCAATATAATGAGTATGACGGCGAGTGTTTTCAATGCATTAACGAGAGAGGTATAATAGAAATGAATGACAAAGTGACTGAGAAACTGATTGCCTCAGACTGATACAAAAACGAACGTTATCACTAGTTTGAATCCACTGAATGTTTAAATAAATGTCCATGAACAGATTAGAATTAAGACCATGAACTAGAGTAAGTATTTATATTAATTAATCCTTACGTTAAATTTCTGAATTGCAATTATGACTACGTCATTGGTTCAGAATATCAAGAAATGTTTGTGTTACTCATTTTTGTTTGAATCGGGTAAAACTAAAAAAGATTGTTATACAAGTATAGAATATATCTGTAGGTCACAGATGTTACATTATTTCAAACTCTAAATTACCTTTTACAATGACGTCAAAAGCGCAAGGAATGCCTTTGTTACCAGCTTGGTCCTCTATTCCATACTCGATGCGGTGCTTCCCAGCAACTAACTTGCTACCAGACTGGACTGGCGACTGCAGATTCATTCTGATTGGTGAAGGACTGTTATCAACCGCGGTTGGCTCTTTCCACGAAACTGTAGATGTGTTGACAGCAAGCTCTGTACCGACGACAAATGTCCGTGGACAGGTCAAGAGAACTGGTGGCTCTACGTCTGAAAACAATGTAAAAAACAACGGTTAAAGGGACTTGTTCACAGATTTTCGCATTTTTTTAAGTATGCCATAAATATTTTAACTTGTCATATTTAAGCATCGGAACAAAAAGCTCAAGTATAATAACAGAAAACGTTAAATAACGTTAAAAACAAAAATTGGTGTCACCGGGGTTCGAACCCACGACCTCTGGATTAAAAGGCTACCGTCTTTGCCTCTCGGTCATGCAGACTACTATACTTCACCCTGCATTATTTACCTTATGTGTTGCACGCGATGTCAACAACGAAAACAGCAGAAACACTCCAAATTATTCCATCATTTAGCGTTACAAACGCTTTATAATTTTAAGTTTCAACTGATGATAACTCATGAACGAAACGGTTTTTACAGTATATTTCTAAGTCCGTAGTATTATTTAGCTCCCTTGTCCACTGTTCTTTTATTTTGAAATCGGTGACAAAAAGTTCAAAAATTGTCAATTCGTCAATCTGTGAACAAGTCCCTTTAAGATATTAGTTGCAACAATATCAAATTCATCAAGGTATGTTGTCTGAACATAGCTTCGATTTTCCGTCCATTAATTGACAAATTTCACAGCGTGTTACTTTCAAGGACACAAATAGAAAAAACAACAACGCGAACTGTGTTCATTACAATTATTCATTTATGGACAATTCAGTCATGGGTTATTTCTTAAAATTCATTGGAAAATGTGACCCATTTAAATATTTGTAAAAATAATTTAAAGTCCTGCATCCGCGCCTGAAGTTGAATGTTGTTGTTACAAATAAAAACGGTATCCATAAAGATAATAATGGACGTATTGTTGTATTATTGTATTTCTAACTTAAATTACAATACTTGTTGTTACAAATGAAATCGGTAATCATACTATTGATAATCGACTTATTATTGTTTTCCTTACTTAACACTTCAATAATTGTTGTTATTACAAATAAAATCGGTATCCATATAATTGATAATCGACTTATTATTGTTTTCCTTACTTAACACTTCAATAATTGTTGTCATTACAAATAAAATCGGATTCCGTATAATTGATAATCGAAGTATTATTGTATTTCTAACTTAACATTACAATAATAATTATCAGAAATGAAATGAAATCGGTATCCATATAATTGATAATCTATTTATTATTGTTTTTCTAACTTAACAGTTTAATAATTGTTGTTATGACAAATACAATCGGTATCCATATAATAAATAATCGAAGTATTATTGTATTTCTAACTTAACATTTCAATACATGTTATTAGAAATAAAATCGAACTCCAAATAATTGACAATCGTAGTATTATTTTATTTCTGACTTAATATTTCAATACCTGTTGTTAGTACAAATAAAATCGGTAGCCAAGTAATTGATAATCTACGTATAATTTTATTTCCGACATCCAATATTGTAAATCTTACCTATACATTCCTGCTTTCCTTGTCCACTCCATGTACCGTATTTATTGCATACGAGGGTTCTACTGGACCCAGGGGGCATATCGTACCCTTTGTCACACGTAAAGCTGCAAATGCTTCCAAAGTTGACATTGTCGGTGCAACTTAAACGCGCATGATATACGACTGACAACGGTTTACAGGTAACGGCTGAAGAAAACAAACATTACAGATAACACGTTAGTAAGAAAAACATTTAATCATAATTGGGAAGATCTTATATCCTTTTTGTTTTTCGCAAATATATTGGCAATTGGAAATTTTGATATTTGCTACTTGTATTATTATTAACGAAAAAGGAAAATCATCTGTCGAATAATCGACGGTAACTCTAAATTAAAATTCACCTGAAAGGCGAATTTGTTCAAGAAATATAATATGTAGAACAAACTGTGAACGAGTATTTTTCTAGCAACACAATATTTACATTTAATGATGTTAAGACATTGTATTGTATTTATTGAATAGTGAACTCATTCATTAGTACCCTAGTTTGGAAAAAAGCAATTTCCCATCCTTTATTATATTAAAGTTTTGAAGTCATTACATAATTATTATGTCAATCATAAACAAAAATGTCTTACGCTGGCACCTGGGAGTTGACGCAGACCAATATGACGTATTTTGGCATGACATAGACCTGTCGCCAATCAGTTCGAATCCCTCGTAGCAGCCATACGAACACGTGGTTCCCAACATCAAATACACGCTAGGTGCACACATATAGTAGCCATTTTCTATCTTCGATGGTTTTGGACAAGTTATAACTGAAGCATGACGCTTACAGATTGTATTTCTACATCGTTTGCTATTTAAGTGTACCTACTTACATTTAAATATCACCAACTGCTAAGTAAAGTCAAATGCAATGGGTCATTTACCCATTTAATATGTTCAATATTGTCGAATGATACATATATAAAACAAAACATAATCACGCCTGCATTGACGAAATAACACATTGTGCGATAAACTTAGCTGTATTCCACCTTGTTGAATACAGCAAACACGCGCATTATAATGACGTCATGCTGTTTATTTTCGTGACGTCATTGGACGTTTTTCGTGTTATTTAGCGATGTTCTACAGTTTATTTTCAAAATAAAGACAGAAAATGATGGGATAATTAGAATACCAGGTAAGTGTTGAATACAGTACGTTTATTTTGCACGAACCTAGTATTCACTATGTCTTTCAGTGACATTTTAAAATAACAGAAAACAAGAGTTACACTATAATCTGGCAGATCTACAAGAAGCAAACCTTTTTTTTTTCAAAAATCTTTATATTCAGATACAAACTTGAGCAAATCCATGCTGTTATCCAATTCATTTTCAGAAATATATCCTGTGTTTGTGTGTGAATTCAAAGATAATTTATATGAAAAAAATAATGCCTATTATATAAGGTAAAAACCCAGGGCCAAAAAAATATTAGGGTGCTGCATCCTGTCCTTTTTTGTACACCCCCTGCTGTCCTTCTGGGCTTATCAACAGTGGAATGTTGAATATCTTTTACTGGCGAAGTACGTACATTCGGACACTTTTGCTGGTTTTTGGACTACTTCTCTGGATATTTGCATCAAACAAAACTAACATGTTCAACACAATAAGTAGGGTTTAATCTTAAGCTTTTGTCAAAATATTAACAATGCTGTCTAAAAGTAACTGAATGTGTTTAAAAAAAGCCTGTAACATGTATCGAAATACGGATGGAAAGTACCTAAATCCGGACACTTTTTAAATACATTAAATTTAAAGATAATACATAGAAATAAGCATTCAACTACACGTTGTTGGTCAGATTTCTTGATTTTTTTTATTTGTTTACCCTTTTCCTGATATTTACTTTCAAAATTTTATCCGTAAAGCTTTATTTATCAGTGGTACTATTTTGATTTCAACCCCACAGTAAGTAAGGGAAGTAATACTTTGTCCTGTCTGTTGGAACTTGACATATGTTGTTGAGACAGGCGTGTGCATCAATCAATACCATTGAACTACTTGTATAGATCATACAAACACATTTTTTGCCGGTGTACGGATTTAAGTACTGTCCGGATTTACGAACTTCACTAGTAACAATTAATATTTGTCTGCAAATTTGCATTATAAACAAAGAGATCATGTTTTAAAAAACTTATTTAAAAGCATTATATTAATAAATTCGAAAAGAACTGGTCCAGCTTTCCCCGTGCTTCTTTTAACAGCATGACCTACCTTTTCTAATTCAAGATCATTTCCTATTATATGTATTTATAATTTTACAAAGTTTAAATATCAAGGATAACAACATAATGAAAATGATAAGAAAGAAGCAAATGCTTACCTTCTACGTGAATGCGAAACTGGCAAGAGGCCCTGTTGTTAGATCTGTCTTGTGCGATATATTGAATCAAGGTCGTACCATTGGGGAAAGAACTTCCTGGTGGTCGGCCTACTCGGTATGGTCTGAATAAAAGGGATGAACTCATTCAAGCTTAGCACGTTTGTTTTATCATCAGTTCACTAAAACCATGAACAATGATGACTTCGCGGGTTTGCAACCGTACCTTTGCATTAATATCCAAAAGAGTTTGTGAAACTCTTTTTTTTTGGTTTATCATCAGTCAACAAATGAAAAGCACACATGAATTCCTCAGTGCATGAATAATGAAATACATTTTTATTGAGAGTTTCTTATCGGGTAATTAATAACTAATTGGAGTTCGTATGCGCCGGAATTAACGCCCTCGACGCTAAATATACGCGCAGAACTAAATTTTTTGTTTATATCCTGATAAACAACGCAAAATGAAAAATAATTTCTATTCTATATGATCTGACAAATACATCAGATTCGTTGTATTCTTATACATGCAATTCCAAATATAAAGTTGTTAAAACAATATAAATGCAAACCTTTTACATATACAGTCGACTCACGATGGCTCTAAGTCTCAGGAACCGACAAGAAAATTTCCAGCCATCAAAGCTTCTATATTATTGATTTCACAGCTTTAGCAAACTTGAATAAATAACGTAAATAAAGATATAAATGAATGTTTGATGTATGTTAATTCAATTCAATTCAAATCAATATATTAAATAACCAATATCGATATCTGAATACTCTTCGATCTGAGATTTGAAAATGTACAAGGCAGACGGATAATGCCCGGAAATGTATAAGTATACATTCTCGAACTCCGTTTCGCTCGAAGTTTCGATGGCTGGAAATTTCAACACTTGAAACTGATCAGTCGCATCTTATCCATTAAAGGGACTATGCCAACGAAAAATTGGCTTCCTATTGCACTATAAATTATATTATTTGATAGAAATGCGCTTTACTAAGACATGCGCATTAAATAAATAAAAATAAATATAACACAATAAAATATTTGATAAAAACAAATTACCAAAAAAAGCCTGAAAATATTAAAACCCCAAGCGGGTATCGAACTCACGACTTAGGAGCCATACGAAGCCATTACAGTAGACAGCGCTTTAACTAACTGCGCTATCATGTTTGGTAAGGTGTCGTTTGTAAACTATGGTTATACAATATGCTAACAACTCTAACGTCAAAATATAAACAGGAAAAGGGCCGAACAAACACAACCCATATTATACATTGATTTTTATCTCAGAATGCGTACACTATGTTCCCATCAAATATACCCAATTTTAACCGTTATTATATGACAGTATTAATATGTAAATTTAAGATTTTTTGAAGAAATTGCCCCCTTGAGGCCCTTTTCGATGACATAGTCCCGTTAACGACTACCGAAGCGTGATCGAGCTAAACAAACAATGACATGTGTGAAAACTGTGAGAACTTCGAAACAAGCGAGTTCGAGGCATCGTTAGTCGACTGTATGTCCATTCAATTACTAGATAGATATTGGCATTAGTTTGCACTTCTTTTATTGGCAATACAAAGCATTCAATGGAAATGATTCAATATAACTAGTAATCAAACTTGTTTAATATATACTAATTCAACTATATAACTTTACAAATTATCAAATTCAATAGATTTTAAACTACATTGCAATGCAAATACATGCTCGCCGACTGATTGACAATAAACGTAATAAACGGTTTCACAAATGTTAATCATACCATGAAAAAAAATCAGTTTACTATTTTAACAATAAATGTGCTCGAATATCAAGTGTTTACCGGTTTACCTATTATACAACATCTAAAGCATGGTTAAGCTTTCGGTGTGTATGTGATAATCGATGCATGGAATTGTATCCTAGCAACAGCAGGGTAGGAGTTTAAAGGTTACTGACACAATAACGGGAACGGTCTAGTGACGATACGCTATGGGATTTATAACCACGCCTACTAAGGTCACACTCCGACAAACACAGTTCACAGAATACGAATGGTTTTACAGGACATCTCCGTCAAGCCACAAAGTCCTAGCTTTGTGAATGCCAATCAATTCTCGACATAAGGTTTAATTAAAAAGCAATAAAATGTACCTTATATCACCATCCGTTGCGTCTTGGGCAACAGGCTCCGACCACCAAACTCTGTCATACAGTTTAATAGGGTCCGCGGTGACATGCTGATCGAAGGGACATACAAGCCTTGGTGGGGTCGTATCTCTGGTTGACCCTTCGGTAAGCAATGATAGACTATGAAAGACATGGATATCAGTGAAACTGTTCGATGCTCCCAAATAATTCGTCAATGTGTAAGTATTCCCAATAATGCGCTTCGTCAATTTATAAGTATGAAACACATATATTGTAAACTTAAACTGATTATAATTAAAAGACCTAATATCTCATACAGTTTCGTTGAATTCCTGATAACTGTTGCTGAGAAAAAGCCCCGACAAATTACGGGACGGATGAACGGAATGGCGGACTGACCAACGGACGGACGGAAAAGGCGGCAACTGTATACTCCTCTGAAAATTTTCTAGGAGCGAACAACAACACAAGAAGCGTGTTGACCTTTAAGCACACAAATAATATGTTTTTTATGTGCAGCTACCTACAATAAAAATATTTAAAAAACGAACAGATTATCAAGTTAGTTTTACCATTCTAAGACAATTAATATACACCATCGGTTTGAATAGCTCAGAATTTGGTTAATATTTATACAATATCGTAAATTGCAGCCTTTGATAGCATTTATTACAATAAATAACATAAATGTACCTCCGAAAAGGCATTTCACAATGTTCCCGATACACTGGAAGGTATCAGTAACTGCATTAACGACCGACGGTAGGGAAATTCTTGGTAATCGAATCCTTGGCAACCGTATTCGAATTCCCCATCTTTTTGTCCTTATCAAAGCATGCTCCGATGCCCCGAACCTTTCTTCTACAGAAATATACATATTAATAAAAACACCATCTCAATGGTGCCAGCTTCAAAATCGGGATATATTAAGTTCGATCCCTATTCGAATGATCTTTTTCCAGAGACACAAAGTACTTGCTCTATCCAGGAAATTGCAGGATTTCGATATAATTTAAATAGTGTAAACATTTATCTACTAAACTATATAAAAATATAATGTTTGTGTGGCACTTGTGTCTCCTGCACGTAACAATTAAAATATATTTTATACATATATGTATATTTGACAAATATGAACCATTTCAATTCCATAAACAGATATACTGAATATAAATACCTAGCACATATAAACGATTTAAATTATAATATATATATATATATATATATATATATATATATATATATATATATATATATATATATATATATATATATATATATATATATATATATATATATATATATATATATATATATATATATATATATATATATATATATATATATATATATATATATATATATATATATATATATATATATATTTATCTGCTTTCAGGATAAGGCAGACCTGTCACTTAAACCAGCATAAGGCAGACATATATATACAATGATGAAACTTTCATATAAATCAGTGTTCTTTGCAAAATATGTTTTAAAACTTAATGACGTGCATGCCTTTGAAGTATTAAAAGGGAATGTGTGAGCGTTTAAGATATACTTTTTTTTAGGTCTGCCTAATTTTTACCACTGACAATGTACACTTTAGGCAGACACTCATGTACCAAATACACTTTAGGCAGACAAACACTATCGCCGTCATTAGGCAGACTTAGGAAAGGTATATATTTTACGCAAATGGACCTCTTATGTATCAATTATATACCTTACATTTTTGTTATACATATATGATTAAAGCTGTTTTCAATTATAAAACATTTCAGCAGTATTAACGCTTTCGAATTCACAAGCCTTACCGCATGTGTACTAGTGAAATGGGTACTTTACGGGACTTGTTCGTATTACTATATGTATATTTTAAAATTAAGGGTCTTTATTTGAGCACAGGAGCAAAACAGTTAAAAGAATAGTACAAGGATAAAAGAAAACAATTTCTCTCTTCTGGATTTGAATACTCCAGATCATCAGATGAACACATTCACCACTTACATCGAACAATAAATCGCTTTATCATTTACTAAATTTCATCTTATAATTACTCATAAACAAGACACCATCTTTAGTCAACAGTTTATTTTTTAATTTACTCATTAATAAACCATATTCTTTTGTTTTCGGGCTATGTGACAAACATTGAACTTTTAGAGTCCACTATTTCACCAATAGTAACTATAGAATATGCTTCATCTAAGCTGTCGTTCACGTACATTTTTTGCAAGTTCATTGATTTTTCAACTTGGACATAGACATCTAGTACTTTAGGTAGCACTTTTTCGGACGCTCTACAGACTACATGCAAACATTTGTACAGGAACATCCTAAGTTAAATAATTCAATAGAATGACAACAATACCACAGGACTGTATTAGTGTTTTATTTATTTTACACTCATCATACCAAAGAAGATCAACCGAACAGTTTATTTTCAAAACTAATAATTTATGTGACAGTTTATAACCAAATTAACAGGGATAAAAACGGTTAAAATAGACAGGAAAGAAATTAAATCTGTGTAACGATCACGTTAGATTGTCCAATGGCGCTCTAAAAGACATTTAAAGTACGCAAAGGGCAAACAAGTAGATCATCGGAATATATTGTGATGTATATGGTTTACATAATTTATCCTGTTTTAATAGTCGGATAGAACATAAATGATTATATGCGACATAAAAAACTATAACTGAACATATATGGGCTATCAGATATAACAGCATATTTTCAAGAACATTATTAAATACATTCTAAAAATACAGCTCTTGTGTTTACAATGACAATTTATATACCTTCAATATGAATATGTAATGTTGAACATGTTGACAAACACCTCCCAACGCCGCATGTACAACGAAGTAATATCATGTAGCAGGTTGTAACAATACAAACAATGACCCTGGGCTTGGGAAAACATGTGAAAACAGATTTATGCTGCATGTACTGAATCAACAGCTGGTCATTTAATATACAACAAGGGCCAATGGAACTAAGGTGATCACCTGCGACCCCAAGGAACTAAACTGTTCTGAGCAGGTAGTGTTCACAAGATATCACTAGACACATAAGGAAAACTGCACCACTCTGGCAGCCTGTTTTTCAATGGACCCAAACCATTTTGGAATTTGGCTGAGGAATCATTATAACAAATGTCCTGAGAGAGTTTCATGAAGATTTGACAAAAAAGAGTGTTCAAAAGTTTTCACTATATCCATGTAAGGAAAACTGCCCCCCCCCCCCCCCCCCCCCCCGCCCAAGCAATGTTTTCCAATGGACCTGAACCATTGTCGAAATCGACTGAGATATCATAAAGAACAAATGTTATGTGCACATTTCATAATGATCGGGCAGAAAATGTTTCATTACTGCCATGTAAGGAAAACTGACCCGCCCCTTGGCAGCTATGTTTGTCAACGGACCAGATCCATTTTCGAACACAGACAAAACAATTTGTTTTGATCAAGTTTTATGAAGATTCTTCAAAAATGTGACTTCTAGAGTGTTCACAAGCTTTTTATTTAATATGACCTTTAATTTGACCTAGTGAACTAGTTTTCAACCCCACATGACCCTATTTCAAACTCGGCCATGATTTCATTGGCAAAAGTGTTCAAAAGGTGAATGTTGACGACAGACAACGGACAAAGGCGATCACAAAAGCTCACCATGAGCAAATAGTGCTCGGGTGAGCTGAAAAGGACAGTATCCTTCTTAAAATAACAATAATAATTATCATAAAAATTGTCCAAGGAACTTGCTGACAGAGACACATTTATTGTTCAACATAACATTTTACATTTTAACATAATATTGTACATTCCTATGTGCAAATAGGCCTTAAAAATTTAACACATTTATAAACAAAGGTGCTAAACTTGTATTATTTGTCCATATATTTGTATTGAGAATAACTGCCTTAAGTTCAAATAAAGTACATCAGCATAGTCTCTTATAGGAGAAAACTAGCTAACTGAAATCCTTTTGAACTAGCATACAATGTGTAATTTCAGTGTGAAAGAAATATAATTTTGATATAATGTAAACAAAGAGCTACTTTACCTGACCTATAGACTCAATAAACTATTTGTTTGAAATAAAGCCTCAAAACAAGCCCAAATACATAAAACTAGCTTGAATTTAATGTTTAAAGCTTTAGTTGGTTTTATTGTAATATAGGCAATAAATGTTTTATGTTAACAAAGGCATCCTCAAGTCATTCCAGGGAACCTAGCTTACTGAAAAACTGTATGCTACGTCGACTCAAATGACAATTAGAAGCTACGTTGATATGCCTGGCTAAAAAAATAATTCATTCAATGTCAAATCATAAAAACATTAAAACTGTCAAATACAATAATACAAAACTGTATGCCAGGGAGGCAAAAACTAGAAGCGCCACAAGGGTAATGAATATACCGCTACAATATGACTTTGTCACTTAGCTAAATAAAGTGGAATAATGTTTAAACCTGTGTAATAAAATTAATCTGTACCGGGCATTTAAAACTATACAATAAAAGTCAGATATTCTTGGATAACCAAATTTTTCCAATGACACATCTGTTTTTAGTTATTAAGCAAATAAGATTACTTCAATTTTCATTTTTTTCTATTTTTAATAACAGTGACGGTGCCCTTGACCAAACTGCAATAATAAGAAATTCATTCTTGAGATATTCAGCACTGCAGATTTTCTATATTTAGTAATGGTGATGACCCAATCCACCGGAAACGCAATTCCAAAACGAAGTCATTACATGAAGGTATCTATGCGTGCAGTGTCATTAGAATTTTGTGGAAACATTTTGTATTGTAAGTTACATTGTCATTGACCCCACAATCACATATTCAATCCCAATCAAGTCTTGATATGATATTCTCAATCTGAAGTTGACATCCAACATCATACCCCAATTTAATAAAAATAAATTTGGTTAACATAACAAGAAATGTTTAAAAAAAAAGACAATCAGCTTTGAAATTAATATTGGGATGTCATTTTTAAAAATAAATATCATACAAGAGAGCCAGACTTATTGGAAATGATTCTTTTCGTATGCCTTAAGAAACCTTATTGGACACAAAATTAGATATAAACTACATCATTACAAATATCTGCACCGTAAATAAATTGCTCTAATACCACTCCATGTTCACACCAGTAACATATGATACAGAAATATTGGTACCAGTAATTTATTTAAACATACTTAATATATGAATCTTGTTAGGCAAATGTAACAAACAGTAACACATTAACATTTTCAAAAATAAAAAAATGATTGCTTAACATAGTTATGTTTAAAAATATATAACACACACATCATTTTATTGATAATAGTGTATTCATAGTAGGGCATACAATTTAACAAACAAAAATATATTATGATGTATCATAATACTACTGTCAGCAAATTCTATGTCATGGGTACACAAGTCAGTTACTATGTGCAATAATAGGAAACATATGCTCCATCAAATTGGCTATTATCTTTTTGCGTATTTATTTGGTAAGTAACAAGTATGCTAATATTGATAGAGTCCTTGTAAATAAAAAAATCTACATAACACTATTGACAGGCAGATGTGACAATTATGAAGTAACCACTTCCCGTGTGAATTGCAGTATTGTTATTGATATTTCTAAATTATGTCCCTTATGAAGAAAATGCCAAAACATGATAACAAGAAACGTGACAAAGGCACAAAACCATGTTTTCAATATTTTACCAATTAATTTACTTTAATGAAATAACTGTGCAATCCCAAGCTAGGTCCCGAACCGAAGCATATGATTGTCAATGGGGAAGAAGTGGGCAATACACAAATTACTGAACAATGAAACAGAACAACAAGAGCTTTCCCAAGACAGCGCCCTAAACTATTCTTCCGCATTGATAGTATAATGTACATTTTCTGTCAGTCACCTGATATAATGACCACGAAGACATAATTGAAAGTGAATATCGGTTCTAGTTGGGTCTACAAGGTCTACATGTAAGCTACCTACACACACAATTTCAACGCAAAACCTCAATCGAAATGCTAGTTAATGAGCAGAAACTGTTAGTTTTTCTATTTTTAGTAACAGTGACCTTGACCTGACGGGCCTTAAATGCAATCCCAAGAAAGGTCTGCATGTATTCTAGCTACACATCAAATGCAGCGAAATGCCTCCATCCAAAATCAAGTTATTGAGTGGACACTTTTTTTCTATTTTTAGTAACAGTGACCTTGACCTGACTGGACCCCAATGCAATCCCACACTAGGTCTGCATGTAAACTACATGCACTCAAAATGACAGCACAATAACTCCCATCATTTTTGTAGTAATGAACCGACCGGTCCTAAATGCAATCCCAGGCTAGGTCTGAAAGTATGCTACCTTACACACAATATTACAGCAAAATACTCCATCCAATCTAAAGTTACTGAAAAGAATTTGTTTTGCTATTTCTAGTTACAGTGACCTTGACCCGACTGGCCCCAAATGCAATCCGACGCTTGATCAGCATGCAACCTATCTACACACAAAATTTCATCAAAATATCTCCATCCTTACTGAAGTTATTGAACAGGAATTATCTGCTTTCAGCAACAGTGACCGTGACCTTGACCCAACTGCCCCATATATAGTCTCCATGCAAGCCTGCTATATCCAAAGTTTCATCAGGGTTGGTCAATGCAAATTAAAGTTATTGATTGACAAACACAAACCTTAACCTAAATTTTTAAGTACAAAAGGTGCATTATTCTGCTAAATTGCAGGTCAAGTTATGGCCCACGCAAAAACGTTAACCTGAATTTTCTAAGTACAAAAAGGGACATACCTAATTTGCCTAAATTGTAGGTCAGAGTTATGGAACTTGGTCAGTGACCTCACACAATGACCCCGAACACATGAATGAAGTTTCAATTGAATAGCTGTAGTAGAAACAGTGATCTGGAGATTTTGCAGGCAAAACTTAACCATAGCATTACGCAGACGCTGACAAATTGGTGAGTAGTATAGCTAGAACTATTCAATAAATAGGCGAGCTAAAAAGAAATAATCATTAAATGTTATAGAGCGACAATAAAAATTCATGACCTTTGACCTTGAAATGTGATGTTGACCTTTCACATAGAAGCGTAGGAATTGTATGTGACACATCCTCTGGTATTGGGGAAAAAATCATCCGAAATAATATTAAAATCCTCCTTGGCATAAAAAATACATAACATAAATACATGACCTTTGACCTTAAATTGTGAGCTTGACCTTCCACTCAAAAGGGGATAAGAATTGTACGTGACACTTCATCTGGTCAAGGGGAATAATAATCCAAAGTAATATTAACATCCTCCCAGGCATTAAAAGTTACATAGCGGAAACAAAAATTCATGTGACCTTGTATAATGACCTTCACAGAAGAGGACGGGAGTAGTAAGCGACATATCGTCTGGCTATGAGAAATAATAACATGAAGTGATTTTAAAATCCTCCCATACATTTCCAAGAGTGAAAAGAAATCTGGAGCTGCAAAATGTATGCACAAAATCTTGGTCAAAAAGATCTTGGCAGCCCATCTACACCAAAAAAGAGCAGTGCTTTGTCATGAGTATCTAGAGTGTCTTCAGTCTCTATTTCCGCTGTGAGTTTAGTATGGCCACAACCCGAGTCGATGCTATCATCTTCTTCTTTAGTCGTCCTTCGAGTCTAGAAACAATTATTTAAAATATATAAACCACAAGTTATACAAAATATTATGCACTTTGTATTAACCTTAGCAACATGATGAAACATATTCACTATGTAAGACATGAACACACATAATATATACTGTAGTACCTAATATGAATATCATTACACACTTACAACAGCAGTATTAGGCAGACACCTCATTCACTATGTAAGGCGTAAGCATATCTATACACATATACAACACCAACATCAGGTAGATACCTCATTCACTGTGTAAGACATGTGCATGTCTTTACACATATACAACACCAACATTAGGTAGACACCTCATTCACTGTGTAAGACGTATGCATATCTATACACATATACAACACCAACATTAGGGAGACACCTCATTCACTGTGTAAGACATATGCATATCTATACACATATACAACACCAACATTAGGTAGACACCTCATTCACTGTGTAAGACATGTGCATATCTTTACACATATACAACACCAACATTAGCTAGACACCTCATTTACTGTGTAAGACATGTGCATATCTTTACACATATACAACACCAACATTAGGTAGACACCTCATTCACTGTGCAAGACATGTGCATATCTTTACACATATACAACACCAACATTAGGTAGACACCTCATTCACTGTGCAAGACATGTGCATATCTTTACACATATACAACACCAACATCAGGTAGATACCTCATTCACTATGTAAGACATATGCATGTCTTTAGACATATACAGCACCAACATTAGGTAGACACCTCATTCACTGTGTAAGACATGTGCATATCTTTAAACAAATACAACACCAACATTAGGTAGACACCTCATTCACTGTGTAAGACATGTGCATATATTTACACATTATACAACACCAACATTAGGTAGACACCTCATTCACTGTGTAAGACGTATGCATATCTTTACACATATACAACACCAACATTAGGTAGACACCTCATTCACTGTGTAAGACATATGCATATCTTTACACATATACAACACCAACATTAGGTAGACACCTCATTCACTGTGTAAGACATGTGCATATCTTTACACATATACAACACCAACATTAGGTAGACACCTCATTCACTGTGTAAGACATGTGCATATCTTTACACATATACAACACCAACATTAGGTAGACACCTCATTCACTGTGTAAGACATGTGCATATCTTTACACATATACAACACCAACATTAGGGAGACACCTCATTCACTGTGTAAGACAAATGCATGTCTTTATACATATACAGCACCAACATTAGGCAGACACCTCATTCACTATGTAAGACATGTGCATATATTTACACATTATACAACACCAACATTAGATAGACACCCCATTCACTATGTAAGACATGTGCATATCTTTACACATATACAACACCAACATTAGGTAGAAACCTCATTCACTATGTAAGACATGTGCATATCTTTACACATATACAACACCAACATTAAGGAGACACCTCATTCACTGTGTAAGACAAATGCATGTCTTTATACATATACAGCACCAACATTAGGCAGACACCTCATTCACTATGTAAGACATGTGCATAAATTCACACATTATACAGCACCAACATTAGGCAGACACCTCATTCACTGTGCAAGACATGTGCATATCTTAACACATATACAACACCAACATTAGGTTGACACCTCATTCACTATGTAAGACATGTGCATATCTTAACACATATACAACACCAACATTAGATAGACACGTCATTCACTGTGTAAGACATGTGCATATCTTTACACATATACAACACCAACATTAGGGAGACACCTCATTCACTATGTATGACATGTGCATATCTTAACAAATATACAACACCAACATTAGGTAGACACGTCATTCACTGTGTAAGACAAATGCATGTCTTTATACATATACAGCACCAACATTAGGTAGACACCTCATTCACTATGTAAGACATGTGCATATCTTTAAACAAATACAACACCAACATTAGGTAGACACCTCATTCACTGTGTAAGACATGTGCATATATTTACACATTATACAACACCAACATTAGGGAGACACCACATTCACAATGTAAGACATGTGCATATCTTTACACATATACAACACCAACATTAGGAAGACACCTCATTCACTGTGTAAGACGTATGCATATCTTTACACATATACAACACCAACATTAGGTAGACACCTCATTCACTGTGTAAGACATATGCATGTCTTTACACACATACAACACCAACATTAGGGAGACACGTCATTCACTATGTAAGACATGTGCATATCGAAACACATATACAACACCAACATTAGGTAGACACGTCATACACTGTGTAAGACATGTGCATATCTTAACACATATACAACACCAACATTAGGGAGACACCTCATTCACTGTGTAAGACATGTGCATATCGTAACACATATACAACACCAACATTAGATAGACACGTCATTCACTGTGTAAGACATGTACATATCTTAACACATATACAACACCAACATTAGATAGATACGTCATTCACTGTGTAAGACATGTGCATATCTTTACACACATACAACACCAACATTAGGGAGACACCTCATTCACTATGTAAGACATATGCATATCTTTACACATATACAACACCAACATTAGGTAGACATCTCATTTACTGTGTAAGACATATGCATATCTTTACACATATACAACACCAACATTAGGTAGACACCTTATTCACTGTGCAAGACATGTGCATATCTTTTACACATATACAACACCAACATTAGGGAGACACCTCATTTACTGTGTAAGACATATGCATATCTTTACACATATACAACACCAACATTAGGGAGACACCTCATTCACTATGTAAGACATATGTATATCTTTACACACATACAGCACCAATATTAGCCAGACACCTTATTCACTGTGTAAGACATATGCATATCTTTACACATATACAACACCAACATTAGGTAGACATCTCATTTACTGTGTAAGACATATGCATATCTTTACACATATACAACACCAACATTAGGTAGACATCTCATTTACTGTGTAAGACATATGCATATCTTTACACATATACAACACCAACATTAGGTAGACACCTTATTCACTGTGCAAGACATGTGCATATCTTTACACATATACAACACCAACATTAGGGAGACACCTCATTTACTGTGTAAGACATATTCATATCTTTACACATATACAACACCAACATTAGGTAGACACCTTATTCACTGTGCAAGACATGTGCATATCTTTACACATATACAACACCAACATTAGGTAGACACCTTATTCACTGTGCAAGACATGTGCATATCTTTACACATATACAACACCAACATTAGGTAGACACCTTATTCACTGTGCAAGACATATGCATATCTTTACACATATACAACACCAACATTAGGTAGACACCTTATTCACTGTGCAAGACATGTGCATATCTTTACACATATACAACACCAACATTAGGTAGACATCTCATTTACTGTGTAAGACATATGCATATCTTTACACACATACAGCACCAATATTAGGCAGACACCTCATTCACTATATAAGATATGTGCATATCTTTACGCACATACAACACCAAAAATAGGTAGACACCTCATTCACTATATAAGACATGTGCATATCTTTACACACATACAACACCAACATTAGGCAGACACCTCATTCACTATTAGGTAGACACCTCATTCACTGTGCAAGACATGTGCATATCTTTACACATATACAACACCAACATAAGGGAGACACCTAATTCACTGTATACGACATGTGCATATCTTTACACACATACAGCACCAATATTAGGTAGACACCTCATTCACTATGTAAGACATATGCATATCTTTACACATATACAGCACCATTATTAGGCAGACACCTCATTAACTGTGACCTTTGGTGAAAATATGTTGGGCATAAACCTCATATTGCTCTTCATAGGTACAACAAGTTTCATCTTTAAATCTTATGTGCTTTTACAGTTATTAGAGTACTGAGTGTTATTAAACGTATTCTATTGTAAGTAACAGTCACCTGACATTTGACAGCTGGAGAAACAAGTCTTTGACACAATTGCAGACAATACAGGAGTCCCCTACAAAACCCCTATCAATTAAAGATTGTGCATAATAACCTTCATATAGCCCTTTATCATTAATTTTTCCATAATAACATCCAATGTCAATTTGTCTCAGCAGCATGAGGATTCGTTTTAAAATTCACACGTGTGTAAATTTGTATACCAATTTTCATGATTATATCTCATGTACTTTTCAAGTAATTGAAGTATTTAATCTAATTGTATTTTCAGTAACAGTCACCTAATATTTGACCTCTCAGGCTCTGCAGATATTAACGGTCATGCTGTATAATCCTGTCATCACTTTTATATGCATACCAAATTGATCATATCTTATGTACTTTTCGAGTTTTTGAGGACAGACAGACAGACGGATGAACAGAAGGGATTGACAGACAATGGCAAACATATATGCAAGTGTGTATACCAAGTTTCATGATCATATTTTATGTAGTTGTTGAGTAATATCAATATAAGGTTTTGTTCTTTTTTTTAGTTACAGTGACCTGACCTTTACCTCTGATGTAAACCAAAAGGTTGTGCACAGTCCTCACATTGTCCTTTATAAGTATCAAAAGATTCACCCAAGTATCTTCATTGGGTTTTTAGAAATCGCGGGATTCATTTTTGCAGACGGAAGGGCAGACAGATGGACAGACATGACTGACAGAGGGTAAACCTAAAGTCCCATCCGCTGAAACCTGTAGGGGACTAATTAAGATTCATGCTTAATCTTATCTTCATCGTTAATAATAATACATTTATTTATACCAATTTTCGTGACCATATCTTACGTACTTTATGAGTTATTTCAGTTTTTGCAGAAGGACAGACACACATACATATGAAGAGGAGAAGAGATTGACAGACAGACGAATGACCAACATTTAGTCCAATGTGTATACAAAGTATCATGACCATAGCTTATGTACTTTTGAGTATTACAAAATTAAGTGTAACTCTATTTTTTGTAACAGTTACCTGACCTTTTACCTCTGGTGGAAAATGAACAGTCATGAATAATCCTCACATTGTCCGAGTTTTATCCGAGTATCTTCAGTTCCTTTTTTAGAAATCCCAGGATACAGTTTTAACTTAAGTACTTTAAAAGTTATTTTAGTTTTAGCGGACAGACACACAAAAGGACATATGAACAGGGGAAAAGATTGACAGACAGCCAAATGGCAAACCTTTAGTCCAATGTGTAAACCTAGTTTCATGATAGCTTTTATCCTTCTTGAGTTACAGACAGACATGATGGACAAAGGGTAAACCATCAATAAAGATTCTGATCATACTGCACTTTTTCTATACATGACATGTGTAACGTTTCATAACCAAATCCAATTTCCGGTATCAAGGTTGAGTGTTGTTATTGTTGTTTTTTTGTCATTGACCATATGTTTGACCTCTCATGAATAAATATGCAGAATTGTCTTTTGAATAACAAGCTCAATAACTCTGAATAAAATGGGGAAAATACTTCGACAAAATCCCCAGGTGCAGTAGTTCAAATGCTTATGAACATGTTAATGTCCTAATAACATTGCACTGGACTGGAGAGACAGACCAGAGCTAATCTAACAAATACTACTCAGCAGCATAGTATGAACAATCTATTATAAAGAAGACTGTTGTCATAAAAAGTGCTCACCTCTTTTCTGCTTTTTACTTGTTGTTTCTCCTCATGCTCACTGTCATGTGTATGTAGAGTGTCTTCAGTCTCCTTCTCATGCTCACTGTCATGTGTATTTAGAGTGTCTTCAGTCTCCTTTTCCACTGTGAGTTTAGTATGGCCCGAGTCGATGCTATCATCTTCTTCTTCTTTATTCGTCCTTCGAGTCTAGAAACAATTATTTAAAATATATAAACCACAAGTTATACAAAATATTATGCACTTTGTATTAATCTTAGCAACATGATGAAACATATTTACTATGTAAGACATGAACACACATTTATACTGTAGTACCTAATATGAATATCATTACACACTTACAACACCAGTATTAGGCAGACACCTCATTCACTGTGTAAGACGTATGCATATCTATACACATATACAACACCAACATCAGGTAGATACCTCATTCACTATGTAAGACATATGCATGTCTTTACACAAATACAGCACCAACATTAGGCAGACACCTCATTAACTATGTAAGACATGTGCATATCTTTACACATATACAACACCAACATTAGGTAGACACCTCATTCACTGTGTAAGACATGTGCATATATTTACACATATACAACACCAACATTAGGTAGACACCTCATTCACTGTGCACGACATGTGCATATCTTTACACATATACATCACCAACATTAGGTAGACACCTCATGCACTGTGTAAGACGTATGCATATCTTTACACATATACAACACCAACATTAGGTAGACACCTCATTCACTGTGTAAGACATGTGCATATATTTACACATATACAACACCAACATTAGGTCGACACCTCATTCACTGTGCAAGACATGTGCATATCTTTACACATATACAACACCAACATCAGGTAGATACCTCATTCACTATGTAAGACATATGCAAGTCTTTGCACAAATACAGCACCAACATTAGGCAGACACCTCATTCACTATGTCAGACATGTGCATATCTTGACACATATACAACACCAACATTAGGTAGACACCTCATTCACTGTGTAAGACATGTGCATATCTTTACACATATACAACACCAACATTAGGTAGATACCTCATTCACTGTGTAAGACGTATGCATATCTTTACACATATACAACACCAACATTAGGTAGACACCTCATTCACTGTGTAAGACATGTGCATATATTTACACACATACAACACCAACATTAGGTAGACACCTCATTCACTGTGCAAGACATGTGCATATTTTTACACATATACAACACCAACATCAGGTAGATACCTCATTCACTATGTAAGACATATGCATGTCTTTACACAAATACAGCACCAACATTAGGCAGACACCTCATTCACTATGTAAGACATGTGCATATCTTTACACATATACAACACCAACATTAGGTAGATACCTCATTCACTGTGTAAGACATGTGCATATATTTACACACATACAACACCAACATTAGGTAGACACCTCATTCACTATGTAAGACATGTGCATATCTTTACACATATACAACACCAACATTAGGTAGACACCTCATTCACTGTGTAAGACATGTGCATATCTTTACACATATACAACACCAACATTAGGTAGACACCTCATTCACTGTGCAAGACATGTGCATATCTTTACACATATACAACACCAACATCAGGTAGATACCTCATTCACTGTGTAAGACATGTGCATATCTTTACACATATACAACACCAACATTAGGTAGACACCTTATTCACTGTGCAAGACATGTGCATATCTTTACACATATACAACACCAACATTAGGTAGACACCTTATTCACAATAGCTTTTTACTTCCAGAAATTAGCTTTAATTCGTTTTCTTATATTAATATAAAAAGTAATTACAATATAAACATTTAATGTATGTTCACAACTTATGTCATCAGTGAAAAGTCACTTTTTCAAAAGATTTATTATATAAAATACATTTGGAAGTGGTTTATTTTCTTTACTTTTTCATTATTAAACAATATTTTAACAGGGGGTTATTTTAGAGCAGAGGCCATTTTACTACCACAAGAAATTACGACACTCAACAGTGACCAACCTATACGAAACTAAACAAGAATCAAACTCCTCGCAGTGATTTCCTCCCCAAGCGGGTTAATGGCAGACAATGCATTTACAAGTAAAATCCTTCCAGATCTGGACAAGTTCCATGTAAAAATGTACAGACTACTGGCACTCATGTCTGGTAAAATATTCAGGTTAAGTACTTATGCAGTTGACTGGCCAGTAAATTGGAATTTGGGCCCGTAATAGCTGCTAGTTTACCAGACTTTGTGGCCAGTAATGACTTTGGGACTTTCCCGAAGACTGTCCATTAAAACAAGATATTTTTTAATAGAACTTTCTGTAATAACTATGTTGCCACATTTTAAAAAATAATTCCCATTTTTTATAATTTCACCGCATTATTTAATGTCAATTTCAAAAGCGTCTTGAAACGCTTTTCAGCTATTTACTGTATTATGAACTCTTTGGTTGTTGTGAAATTACCACGTGGGCAAAACTAATATCACTTCCGGTGTCCCATTGTTTACAAAAAAAATATCCAAAATAACAAGTAGTTCAAAATGTGCGGCACGGTTAGACCATCATTTAAAAAATACTTGAACTCTTATGTTTTAATAAGCGACAATGTACAGGAATTTGGCATAAACAGCCTCAAATAACAATTATCCAAATAACATACCCCAAAATCCTTGACTATTTTTAGAAGGGCTGTCCCCAAAATGTCATTTAGTCCGATATTATTTGTATTATTATTATAGTTTATAGTATAAACTTTATACTATTCAGTGATGCTAGTTGAGGAATGTATTCTGGAGATTGCAAAAACGTGTTTTGGCCTCATTTATATTTGTCACACCATCTGTGACGCAGCAGCATAAATGCACCATCCCCCTTAAGAAAATTAAAGGCCCCCCTGAAACAAACTTACGCAGGGATTTTGATAATTAGGAGTCAAAATGACATCTCATGATCTGGCTTGAAAATATGAAGGGTTAAAATTAGTCATTTCATGGTCAAAATATTGATGCAAAAATATAAAAAGTATATCATTTTTATTGCTTTTGTAGTTAACTGGTGAAAACAAGACCTGAAGAGCATCAAAAACAATGCAGGGCATATTATTTGCAAGAGTAATACACAACATAATTGCTATTTACACGCATCAAAAAGCAGGACATGGATGTCCTCAGGAGTGTCCGGTAAAATAATAGGATAAAGGAATTTTCGGAAATGCGACATTCAGGTGGTGTTCGTATATTTCCGTAGCATCTATGTCACCGTAGTTCCTTATTTTATCGGCTGCGTCTGTTACAGTAACAAAGTGAATCAAGTCTAAAAATAGCACACACACACACAATTACTGCATTAAGACCGTCGCCTGGCGAGACTGACCTACCCCCCTGCAAAATCTCACCGGATTTACACAATTCAGAAAAATGACCCGGCCAAACTTAAAAAAAACGGAAATGCCGGCACATGTGCTAAAACTTTCACCCATGCATTCCACTTTTGTAAAAAAAAAAAAAAATTCCCAGGTGCGCAAGTTCACATGCTGGTTAATATATGTTTGTAAAGTTTCATCACTCTTATGTCTCTATACTTTTGCGCGACACAACAATCTGACTGACAGATGGATGGAAGGACGTAAAGACGAACAAGGGCGAATCAGTATGCCTCCTTTTGTGAAAGTGGAGGCATAATTAAAATCGCTGTCCCCAGGAAGTTTTTTATGGAATATATGGTACACTTTTTTATCAAGTTATTGATGAAAATCATTTAAAAACGCTTTATAATTTTATATAATGTTGGTGATCATCCTTAAACAAAACAGCTTTTCTAACATGTTTATTGTCATTCGTATTATTTCACTTTGCTTGAATAAAAGGTATATCTTTGGAAGTTTGTTTTGCCAATCTGTGAACAGGTGACTGGTCCTTTATACAATTTAGTATATGCCTATATTATTATTAAGCCGAAACAAACATTCTTGACATTTAACATAGAGGCCTGGATAATGAATATTTTACTGATGATCATCAACTGGTACTGCTAGACAGGAATTATAATCCAGGTATTAGAAGTAAATGCTACCAATACCTACCAAAAGTTTGAATTGGCTACCATATTGCTACACTCAAAACAAGTTATATTATACTGTAAAAGATGCTTATTTAATACCCACCTTTAAAATCCGATATGAACTTAACATCAAAGCCTTCTTTGTCAAGCCCCGACTTACACCAGTATTCACACTCCTCTTCAGGTGTCATGTGTGCTCGTTTCTGTAAATTATTTACATCTATGTACTTATGATTAGTCCATTAAAGGAGCATATTGATTGCAACCGTATTTCCCCAAAACAGTGACATGAATTACAACAAGGCAGACATGAATTCCCACTATGCACATTTCACGGCTTATTTTCATCAATTCAAAATATTACCCCATTCCCTCCAACCAAAGTTATATGTTACCCCAGATTTTTTAAATCCACACATGAAAAAGTTTTTAAGAATTTTCAGAATTCTATGTCATAACGAAAATGTGTTATGATTATCTGCAAAACGATCTTTCAGGACCTGCTGACATTTGTCTGTATTACTAGAATAGTTTTTCATATCATAATTAACACGCACGCACGCACACGCACACACACACATGGTATTTTTATTTGTATGCTTATTAATGAGGAAACCATTGTTCAAAACTCTAAATTTCAGTAAAACAAGTCAATAAATGCTATAAAAACATTGCCTGTGTTGATGTTCAATAAGGATATATATTTAAAGGAACTAGATATTTAAGAAACATACGCAATTAACAATTACAATATGAGCCACTAAGCCATATAATGTTTTCTCCTTTCAATTTGAATAAAGCATAAATTATTTTTTTATGTACTTTTATACATGTAATATTATATTTTAACAAATTAGCATTGTGTCATACAATGACTGTTCAATGTTATTGTCCCAAAGGTCTATAAAATGTATATATGATTACACGTAATTACTTATTAAAAAGTTACAGACTGTATAATACAAAATTTCAAAAAGCTAGCTACTTGTGATGATATTTTTGTTAGTAATTATTTGAAATTAGAATCAACTTTAAATTAGGTTTGCAATCTGGCAATATATTGCCATACCGGATTTTTTTGCCGTACTGCAGCCCTACTGTAATTTGCATTCCACTCGTGGAGTTGCCATGGTTGCTGGCAAAGAGTATTTTAATAATGTCATTTCCATAAAACATGTTTAACATTGCTTCTGTTGTGAAAACAATGAAATGTGGTCACATGTCAATTGCATTGCAGTAATATTCAAAATTTGTTCCTGGTCAAATTTTGCATTTAATGACTTGTAATGCGTTTAATATTCAGAAGAAACACAAGTATGCCTATATCAAATGTTTGTTTTGATGCAATATTGATATTGTTCACTCAAATAAAAAAATCATGCGACACTACGGTCAATTTTGGAAGAACATTTTACACATGCGTAAGTGAAAGGTTACAACCTAGAACAAACATGCGCAGACGTCATCTTCAATAAACAATTAAGAACTAAATGACATATCAATGGGTTTGAATGTTTTTAATTATTGTTTCAAGTGGTTACAATTGAACCGTTGATCATTACTTTGCCCTAAAAAACTATTGTCCAGTTTAATAGCTGACAAATTTGCTGTCCGGACCGAGGGAAAATTTGGAGGGCTCGGTCCGTCACTTACTGTCGAAGACTGACATTAGCCTGTGATATGCTCCTTCATTAAGGTAAACCAAATTCGCACGACATTTTGAACTACAAGCTTAAAAAACTTACTCTTTGTTCAGCATTGTTGTTTATGACTGCCTTTACCTGAAAATATAATTAATGTCCTTAATTTCAACAGATCATTAAAAAAAACACAAATGGTCGTGGACTTTCGCATTCGAGGCGCCGCCTATGTGTCATAATGTTAACCATATGCAGTTTGAAGGCCTTTTTAAGGCTTTTATCGGTTATTTGCGGCCCTTAAAATAATATGAGATGATAGAACACAGACTGATCTTACCATTAGACGTATTACGTTTTGAATGGACACTCAATAATCTACATTGTTTTCTTCACAAATACATCGTTTACTGAAGGTCGCTAAACGTTTACACCGGTTCAGAATGAGGCTCCATTTGGAATCACCTTGCGATATGACGTTTTACTCAGTTATTTCGGGAAATACGCGTTTTTCGTCATCATTTTAAGTTTACAAAAGGATGCAGCTGCATAATGAGCGAAACCATGCCGTAATAATTTTTTTTATTTTCCCATTATTTGCAGTCAAAGTTCGACATACTTTAATGATGCACCAGTTAATAAATATGTAAGCGCGTACATTCGCGTTAGCTTTGCTGTTTTCTTTTGGGATTTACGATTGAAACAGTGAAAAAATCAAACATTAAAATGCAAGCGCTTTTTAGCGCCAGCGGTTTTAAAGCAGTCATAGAAGATTGGCACCATAATGACATTGTCGCAACATATCTAAAAGCAATTCTACCAGCACTGGCTGAGTGTTCAAAGAAGCTTTATGCGGATCACCTACCTGGAGGGAAATGGACAGGGGCTACAGATGAAATGAGGAAAAGGGCCAAGTCCGCTCAGAAGCACAACAAGTTTGCAGAATCTGTGTTTGGGTACCTGGACAATTTACTCCGCAAGAAACCCAATATCAGTGTTCTAGCTTCAGAAGCATATATAATGTTTACTTCAAACAAAACCAGCAAATGGATTGAGAGTAAATCTGAGGAAGAAAAACAAATTCTTGTACACGAGGCCATGAGAGACAGTTTTCATGTGAAAGAACAATTCAAAAAAAGGCATACTGAAATTCAGAAAAAGATACGAGACGGGATGATAGAACGAGCAAAATTGGCTGCTGACAAAGAAGCACGGAGATTGCAGAAACTGACAAACTTTACAGATGATATTATCTATTTCGGTCTGTGGCAAACAGAATCAGAAGTTGACAGTGCTCTTATTAGAATCTCAAACAAAACTGAACAAATAAAAGCATTAAAATCACAATTAAACTTCCGGCGTTTTGTATTACAACAAAGTCCAGACAACCTGAAAGACGTGTAAAAATTCTCCATAAATGAAGAAGGGAAAAATAGGAAATTGGACGTAGAGGAACTAGTATGTAGCGCCAAAAAGTTGATTCAGCATGCCCATACATTGGATGCCAGCAAGGAGAAAGACACACGAAAATGCTTGTTAACGGGTAAATGCGTTGAGCATAAATTTGTCTCGAACGGAAAAGAAGCATGGTGGAAGGGTAGAGTGATATCACAGGTAAAATAGGAGGCAAACTTACAACTAACATGATTTTATTAAATGCATGCCTGTGGCTTATATGGAAATATCAGTGATTTCAAACTGGTAATTCACTGTTTCAAACAGTGAAAAATATCAGTGGAAATTATCAATAATTTTCACTGTTTTGTTGTGAAATGAGGTCGTTTTTTAACGTCATGACTTTTATTATTCCTGCGAAATTCTCCAATTTAAACCTTTTAAAATGTAAACAAACGGTGGATAAATCATTAAATAAAAAAAATTAATTGATTTTGTATGATTATTGATTTTAATTCACTCTTGATCATAGAAAATAAAAATTTTCACTTGAGGCTGCGCCACTCGTGAAAATATTAATATCTCTGATCACTCGTGAGTTAAAATTGATTATTTACCGAAACCAACAAATATCCTCTATATGCTGTATTGTTTATGAATCTATATTTTGTGTGACATTATTTTATTATCATACACACCTTATGATATAAAATATCTTAGCATTTTACACAACGTATATTCATATTTTAATAGTATTGTTGTGTCTTGTGGTGCATTCAATTTTACTTACAATTACTAACATTCACTAACAAATGTTCAAAGAACTTATTTTACATAGAAAAAATAAGAACACATGTTTTAATTTAGTTATATTAATGGTAAAACTACCCATTGAGTCTATTCCATAGTGTGATTGACTTAAATTAAACGTCCTTAACACAGCCATTTCGTTTTCAGGTCCCAGGCTACCCAGAGTGGCACAATATCATGTACATATAGTAATACGATGATGAAATACCAGGGAAACCATAAAAGAATCCACGTATTATTTTTAGATACGAAAATTCCGCAGAAAGTGTAAAATCTAATATTTCTTAAAAACAAGACGATTTCGCTGGATTTCAGGCTACATATTTAACAATGAATTTGGTTTTTATTAAATGCTACCTTTCTTTAGAACGAATTTAACCGGAAAGTTATTGTTTATGGGTGACTCTTTTCCGAACCCATGTTAAACTGAACGCAATTCCAAGATGGCGGCGGTGTGTACGAATAACAATACCGTGAATACGGAAGAAATATAAATATTTGAGAAATATTTGCTGTCGACACACTAGTAGGGATATATTGCATGTATTAAGATGGATCCTATATGTTAAATAAGGGCATATGCGTTGTCAATTGTTTAATTATTTGAATTATACAACCAATTACGTCGAAACACTTTGTACCCAGTCGGTTCGTACATTTGTCATTCTGGTATTTCAATTAATGTTAAAGTGGATATTTACGAGCAATCGCTATAAATTTTCCTATTGCTGAAATATACACCGTTTTACACATATCTTTAGAGTATGGTTAAGAACTAAATTGGGGCATAATAATTGTTCACTATAAATCATTTTTGTATGTAAAAATCATTGCGGCAAAACAAGTCACATAAAGAACAGTTGATTTTTATAAAACTATCAATAAAATGTAATGCAAGAAACATGAACAATCATACCAACTAGTATTTAAAATTAGGCTGCACACATGGACATTATGTATTCAGCCTAATAATAAAAATTCATAGTTGGTATTACTGTTCATGTTGTTTTTGCATTACATTTATTGCACCTTTACGGATGATGTACAAAAATAGTCATAACAACACTTCTATGTGAGATAAATGAAATTTTATTTCAGTTTTGTAATCAGGAAACATGCACCTTTACAAGATTACATTTTGGCAAAGTGTTTTATCAAAATAATGAAAAAAATGACAGTAGTCTTAATTTTTCATGTATTTTCCCAATTTGCGTCTTATTGTAGCCTTACGGGTGGTGTACAAAAATAGTCATAACAACACTTCTAAGTGAGATAATTATGATTTTATTTCAGTTTTGTAATCAGAAAACATGCACCATTTAAAAAATACATTTCCCCCCATAGCTGTTAGCTTTATAAACACAAATTCATAGTTGGGCTGACTTTTCATGTTTTTTTCTTGTACAACGTTTTATTGCACTTTGACGGGTGCTCTACAAAAATTGTCATAACTTCACTTCCAAGTAAGATATTGTCATGATCATTTCAGTTTTGTAATCAGAAAACATGTACCTTCTAGGAAATAGATTGGGATTCATGATCAAAACATCCCCAAAAAATCATGTAGCCATGCTATTATTGGTATGATGACGATGATGAGGAGGAGAAGGAGGAGGATGAAATGCAAATTGGACCCTTTCAAAAAAAACACAAACAAAACAACTTACGCAACGCTTTCCGTAGCCCAATGCAGCCATTCTTCTTCTTAATCTTAACCGCCAACACTGGCGAACCGTAGTCTATACACTCTAGGACAGAGTAGCCATTTTGCCGCGAATTTGCCGAATCGGTACGTATGGAGCCGAGTAGTTACGAATGACCACAGAGCGGAAATTGAAAAATATATTCTCGCTAACAGACCGTTAAAAATCGATTTTTTTATTAACTGAGTTTTTACGGAAAAAAATCAATATAAATCATGTTTTACAATTTATTTATGAAGTAGACAGTCAAAAATACAAACATATTTCCATTTTCATCATTTATTTAATCTCTAACCAATGTCTGCCTAAATCCGTTAGGGTATATGTCGTCATATATATAAAGGCTTTTTTGGGGGTCACGTAATTTCAGGGGAAAAAAGGAATATTGAGAAATTCATGCAAT